>JAOTON010000797.1:0-270094 GCA_034440635.1 Lepas anatifera | reverse complement strand
TGTGGCGCTCGGCGAGCGTGTTGCCCCTGCGGTGGCGCTTAAGGTCGCCCTGTCGGGGGGGACTGCCGCTGCCACGGACGCCCTTCTGCCTGGCGCGTCGCTTGGGCCTCGGTGTCGGAGGTCTTAACCTGCGGCCCTGACGCTTCCAGAGTATTCTGTGATCTTGGACGGTGTGGCGCTGTTGCTGCGGCCTCCAGGCGGCTGGTGCGGCGACTGCTGGATTAGCGGTGGTGCCCTGGCTGGAGATGGGTGAGCTACGCCGGCTGACCGCACCTGGTGGTGTAGGGGCTCCGGTGGCTGCGCGGTGCAGCAGTGGCTGTTGGGCCACGCTTCGGCGACTGTTTGGTGGCGCTGTGGTTCTGGGCCGCTGGGGCTTGACCGCTGGTTGGCACGGCTGATGGATGCATTGCTGCTCGTCCCCATTGCAAACCCATCAATTTTTTCGACTTTTTTATTATTTTTTATTTCCCTGTGCCCTTATTTTTTTCTTTTTTCTGAACGGTTAAAAAATTCGCACCACTTGGGTTGGGGTGAAACTTGTGAAAGCTGACTTCGACACTTTCCTTGGAAGGATACACACTGAGGAACGCAGCATTTCTGATTGGATCTAATGATAATCTGTCTCTTCTCCATTTTCTTTTGAACTTTCCAAGATTATAACAAACAAGAAAATACCGCCAGTCTTCAATATTCACGTCCACCCAACGTCACGTATAACCACGCTCTTTCACGAGTTTACCACGACTGAAAATCCGTTACTATAGGAACCGTGTAGAAGCCAAGGTTTGCTTATGAACAGTGCCGGATAAGTGAAGCAGCCACGCCAGACGGCAGTCCCTCTCCCGGCGTTTCCAAAAATCCGCCACAGGTGCCAACACTTTCGATGACCGAGGCCAATTACAACATTAGGTTGCACTTCGTGCACTTACGGTTTTTCATCAGCACAAACAGCAGGCCGTCAGCCCGTAAAACCTCTAGAACTAGTTCCCGGGGAGAGGCTACAGTCCTGTGACGTAGGCGCAACACGGCCCGCTGATTGCGCGGACAAAACTGTGCTGACAGGTGGAACAGGGCTCAAGATTGACCCAGGTCACGCTCACCAGAGGCGCTTGTGCTGCCCTCCAAGATGGCCGCGAAAAAGGAACTCCGAAAGGTAAACAACGTTAGTGGGCCCCGGGAATAACATGGTAAGCGGTGAATTATACGTGTTTTATGTTTGGTATGTGGCAGCGGCTTATAACCAGCCACTGCAGAAGGCAGAAGAATCCAAATTCGAAGAGGTTTTTGGTCCCAAGGAGCAAAGCTTGTAGTCAGCATCAGGTTGAAGTTTGCTGCCCCCCCACTTCTTTGCCGGTGGCGACGCTTGTGTTTGGAAACGCATTTTCCATCGTACATTCGAACTGGAATTTCAGACAGCTTGAAACAAATAAAGGCGTATATCCACCGAATTATTTCAAGATGTCAGTTTTCCGGCTAAAAGGAATGCAGCCACAGGCGGATCCAGGGGGACGGGAAAGTGGGCACATGCCCCATAGGCGCAAGATCCAGGGGCGAAGGGAGTATGTGCCCCCACCATCGAACCTCGGCGCCCCCTGAAATGGGCTACGCCCCTGAAATTTCGCTTCCCACCACCACCCCCTCCCAGGATACGAAAGTCGGCTCCCCACCGATAGGGTTTGCTCCGATCCGATGAGGGTTTCCCGGTCAAGAATGGTGCGCCGCCCCCGGGAAGGATTGCCCCTGATTGGCAATCCTGGATCCGCCTATGATGACGGCCCAAAGATTAAAGCTTACTCCTGCTAGAAGCAGGCTCAAGGGAGTGGAAGGAGGCATAAGCGGAACTGGAGATTGCCTCACAGCCAGTCTGCAAAGTATGGCAGCAGGCCAGACGAGTCACACCAGCCGAATCTAAAAATTCTCGCAGCACCAGCCTCCAAAAATTCGCACCAATCTGACAAGCATACCAGGGAAAAATGCACCCATTCCTACCCCTACGTAATGCAACCTCAATCATTAGTCAGTTAAGGACTTTTTTATAAGGCACCTCCTGTGTCTTAATGGCCATTCAGCCATTATTTGTTTAGTTTAAGTGTCACTAACCTCGCAAATTCGCACCTGGTTGATAAAATTCGCACCACTCGGTCCTGTCTCCAAGGGAACTCGCACGGACGAGATCTCGTCGAAAATGCCACACTTTGCACACTGGCCTCACAGCCGCTTACCAGGTGGATGTGAATGGAAGTCAGATGGCTGAAAATGTCTGGCAACAGACAGCAGCATTTGACCCATCTTCTTCCCAATTCTCAGTTTCGACTTCCACTGCTTGGACAGCACCTTATCCTGGGGAAACTTGTGAAAGCTGGGGCTTGGACACTTTCTTCGGAAGGATACACACTGAGGAACGCAGCAGTTCTGATTGGATGTAATGGTTATCCGTCTCACTTTCATTTTCTTTGAACTTTCCAAGATTATAACAAACAAGAAAATAACGCCAGTCTTCAATATTCACGTCCACCCAACATGAACTTCACTTTTTCTGAGCAACGAGTTCACCACGACTGAAAATAAACGTTCAAAATCTATATCGCGTTCAACAATGCGCCGGGTATGGAAGCAGCCGCGCCAGACGTCAGTCCCTCTTTTGGCGTTTTCTAAAAATCCGCCAGGTGCCAACACTTTCGATGACCGAGGCCAATACCTTTACTCAGGGCCCTCCAAAGTTAGTTGGTAGCAATCTACTGCCATGGCGCACAAATGCGACTGCTCCATAGAGCTTACCGTGTTAAATTGGTCATTTTCCGACAGCTGCTGTCATCAGCCTATGGCCGTTGAAAAATCTAATAACGCTGTTAGAAAGCCTGTTCTCTGCTCTTTCCATGTTCTATTTTGCGTTTTTACGTCAGACGCACAGAACTACCTCGAAACATCCATTTTCGAGCACTCTGCAAATGTGCGCCACAGATTTCTTGGCGCACACCCCGTACGCCAGCGTCGGCGTAGCGCAGTGGATAGAGCAATGGTCTAGAGATCAGAAGAGTGTGTGTTCGAGACCTAGTCGCGGCACACGTTTTTAACAGCTAACATTAAGTTTTGCGAATCAATTTAGTCGTTCAGAACTCGTGCAGATTCTTACAACTATAGTTAGACAACAAAGATAAAGCTGCCGCTTTACCCAGTGGCGGATCCAGGGGCAGGGACTTAAGCCCCCAAAATTTACGAGCCTCTAAAGTTAATAGATAGACGAGCGACTAACCTGAGATACTGGCGGGTGAGGCTCGAGCTTCGAGCCGGTGAGGCTTGAGGTGAGCCCCCCGCAAATGAATTCCTAGATCCGACACTGAATTTACCCCCTATTCCTGTTAAGGAGAGATTCTGCCCACCCATTACGTTTTTTTCCAGGATATCTCCTGAACAGTTTGCAATAAGCATTTGAAACTTTCTAGCTTGTAAAACTGGGGCAGATTCCATGGAAGTTTTGAGACTAAATCTTGACCAGGGGCGGAGCTATGACCCAATATTTGGGGAGGTTCTTTTCCCCAAAATGAGTATTATTGTATACGGTTCGTTCTTCGCACAACAAAGCCGTCCGTTACAACATTGAGATATGTCATAATGATACAATATTATGAATAGGATAACAGGTAATAGCTCATTTACATTTTCAGCTTGTTTAACAGAGGCAGTTACAGCAACAAAAAATCGGGATTTTTAGTATATTAAAATTGTACTTTCCAGAGTACAAGATTGCTTACAGGGCAGCCTCGAGGAATAAAGAAAACTATACCATGTTCCCAGCCAGTGGCGGATATAAGGGAGCTAGGGTGGCTCAAGCTCCCCCCCGAAATTTCCGAGTGCATATAGCAAATACATAAGCGGAGCCTGATCTGAGGCAAAGACCCTATCCCCCTCCGAAATGAAGCCCTGGATCCGCCGCTGCTCTCAGCCCTATTTTTTATAACCGTGCAATGGCATAAGCGCGCTTCGGTATTGTAATTAAGGGTGTCACGCAGGTGCAGTTTTTCACAGTCCAATGAATGCTACAAGCATCTTCGGTATGCATTCGGTTGCAAGACCGAAAAGACAACAATTCACCCACAGACGGATTAGAGAGACAAAACTATTACGCTCATCCGGGTTTTGCACAGGCGGAAACAGGTCAAGCAAGATACAAAGTATCAAAAGTTGAGAAACATATATTGGTGCCCATGCATGGTTCCCCCACATTGCCAATATGAATCTTGCCCCACTATTTTGCTTTCTTTCTTCCATCTCTGATGACTTTTTGCATTATACCATATATCTCACGAAGGGGCGACATTTTCCGCCCCTAGCCCTGACATTAAAACGGGCTTCCAGGACTCTGACAGAAGCAGGGGTCATACCCGTTGCCTAAACTGGGAGCGGCAGAAAATAGAAAATGCCAATCTCGCAAGGAATAGGTGGATCCAGGGGGAGAAGCACATGCCCCCATTCAATTGATGATCGACGCCCCTTTGAAATTTCCGATGACTCTCCCTAAAAGGTCGTTCCCCGGGATGCGAGTATCAGCGCCCTGCGGTAGAATTTGGCGCCAACTTGATAGGTTTTGCCGACCAAAACTGGCGCCCGCTGATCCGGATGCCCCCACCACCCCAATCGGACACCCTAGATCCTACCATAAGAAGATGGATGGGATCACTAGTCACAACCGTTCCCACAAATGCACTGCTCGGCATCTCCAATCCATTGTTTACCCCCGTCCCCTTCCTCACGTAGACATACAATGAGTCTTCCAGGTCAGATAAAGGCCGCAAACCTCCTCCTCCAGTATGCATACGCCCCATACATCGCTCAACTAAGTGAAGAAGTGGAAACACAAATTGACCAACTAACTAACCACAAACCCTCACATGAATTTCTCCCCCAGCGTCCCTAATACACTGTGTACCTTTTTTTATATAATGTAATTTATTATTTTTCTATTCTTCATCTGATAATCTACACATATTCAGAAATGATTGAAGGCAACAATATGTTAATTTCTCATAGTGAAATTCGAGACATTGAATTAAGACCAGCTTGCGGTGTTGACATATTTTCTTAACTTCCAAATAGGTGTACTTAATAAATATTTATCAAATGAGTTTATCTCTATATTCAAACCATGTGTTTTTTGTTTGTAAAGCCTTTTCATCACCACCTTGCTTTGCTCCACCTGAGTATATAGCTGACTTGGTATTATTTGTGACTTATTAGGACTTTATCTACACCCATCAACTCAACAAAACAAAAAAATCATAGCTGGAAAGGCACTAAAAGCTCAATTGCAAAAGCCTCCTTCATAACCACTTATGCTTTTCAGAAAGTCAATTTTTTTGCAACAGTTGGGGGATGGTGACCTCATCAACCAGTTGAAAGTGTTTCTTCTATTCCCTTGGTTGCAAACAAATTTATTAAAAAAACACTGTTACGTGCCCAGCACATGAGTTCTGATTATCTTCCATATTGGGTTGTACCAAGTGAGTGTTTTGAAAATATTTGAATCAGCTGGTGCTTGATGCAATAGGGCACCATATCCTGATGTATGTGCCACTGCAGTAATGTATGTGTAAGGCTTCAATGATAAAGCATACTTAATGGATGATGATGTTCTTACTGTCAATATATGTGTATGAATAAATGGGTCACCCCCCCATCACACTGCCATGTATCCTGACTGGCTCCCATGCTTATTTTTAGTGTGTCATCAATGTGCATAATGGACACCTGATTCTTTTAAATGTGTTCTGCATTATTGTCAAATTACGCACCGCTTGTTTCTGGCCATGGCAAAACATAGACCCAGTTTCCATGTGCAATGAGACAATCTGGATAGAGCTGAGAATCAGGATACAGGGATCACAGTTTCTGTGACACTTCGGCTTGGATATAGGTGGAACTGTAACAGATAGAGGAGTTTTTTATCACAATTTTGTCTATATCTCTAGCAAAACATTCACACCTCCTTTCACTCCCTTCACTTTCCCTTAACCCAACTATACAATTTTATTTGAAGAATAATAGTTTTGTTTAATGAATGTTGTTTAACAGTTTTATTTGAAGTTTAATACAATTGTCTTCAATTTGATATTGCTTAATGACCAAGAAAACTTCACCCTCTGCAGACTACTCACCTTTACCTCTGTAAAATAAGGAAAATATTTACAATCGTTCTGTCATGTGCTGTCAAACCTGGTTAGCTACAGATAGACGTGAAGCAGATTCAAGCTGTTTCAATTGCCCAAAGCTCTATCAGTATTTTAAATGTATCCTGCATCTTGATACAATGCACAATCCTGATTGGCCAGTCTGCAAATTATGGCAGCAGGCCAGACGAGTAGCACCAGCACCCAAAATTATCGCACCACCAGCCTAAAAAAAATCACAAGAATCTGCCATATACCAGGGAGAAAAAACGCACACATTCCTACCTACATGATGCAATGCTACCTCTTTTATTAGTTAATTAGTTAAGGACTTTTTATAAGACCCCCTCATGTGTCTTTATAACTATTCAGCCATTATTTTACTGGTTTTCAGTGTCACCTTCCTCGCACCCGTCTTGCAAATTCGCACCAGGTTGATAAAATGTGCGGGTGGCGTCTGTGGTGACACTTGGGTGATGGCTGTCCTCCATGAGCCTGCAGTGGCTTCGGGGACCATGTCCGGCAGGCGGATCTCCTTGGGCAGAGGAGATGTACTTAAATAACTGGTGCGCATTCTTTCTCGACAGCTAGGTGTTTCTGCTGTGTAGCCTGTATACGATCTGTGGAAAATTGACTTTATTTTACGTTATTTAATTTTTTTATTCTTTCTAACATTTTATTTTTTTTTTTCTACACTACATCGTGCACTGTATTGTGTTTGCGCCTGGCCTCATCGTGGATTCCCGGTGCACTGACGCTGTCCCGCGGTCACCTTTTTGCATACTGTGCTGCGTTTGGTCGTGGTATCGTCCTGCCGCTCGCCAACCGTGGCCCGCCGGCGCCTGTACGCGGCCCCTAGCCCTCTGGACCGTGTGTCATTGATATCGCGTTTCTTTCCTATACATCATGGACGCTTTTATCTTTTTTGCCTCATCATGTCTTCGCTTTTTTGTTTTAACCCGTGTGTATTCGAAATATATGTGTATGGATCTAAATTTGCACCAGTCGCTCCTGTCTCCAAGGGCACTCACATTGACAAGATCTCATCGAAAATGCCATACTTTGCACACTGGCTGATTGGCAATGGGAATTGACACTTGGTCATACTTGGATCTTGAAAAACAACAGTTGATAAGAACATGAGGCAGGAAAATTAAGGCCACCATAATATTGAGCTCCCAGAATCCCTCATTACCTACCCTGGAGTGTGATCACATCCTGATGTCCACCTCACATAGGCATCTTGCTTTGACCCTTTCCTCATACAGATTCAATAAATTCGCTTGTGATGCAGGATCAAAATACACAAACCAGGGTATCCTCCGTCCGAATATTATACATGGCGTCCATTTGAATATTTGACAAACTATCAGCCATTTCAATGACTTATACGTTGCTTAGATGCCACACAAGACAAAAAATACCCAAAACAAAAGTAAATAGTCCACCTTCAGGACATGTAAGTGCCGTAAGAGGTGAATAAAAGACCAACTGTGTGAAAGCATGCATCTCCCGCGCCGAGTGTAGTGTCTCGTCCAGCAAAAATAAATCAAACCAAAAGCGCAGTGTTCGCCGCTATCAAGCAGAGCCCATATACAAACTAAATTTGGAAGAATCTACTATTTCCTCCTAAAATTAGACTAGAGGACAATACTCAAATATTTCTATTTAAAGTTAAGAAAGTATTTCTTAGGTTGTTGCTCATTCGTTTCTTAAAAATAGGAAATTGAAAACAAAATATTGCTTTTGTGGTAATCTAATCACAAATCATCAAAATAGACTCATGGCGCACATACTAAACTTTGGTGTACCCGTCCTCTATTACCATGGAATAGAGATACCTGGAATGGAGACCTCAATGCAAACCCACCCCGCTTTTGGGTGCCAATCTAGGACATGAAAAAATCCTTCGGTAAGTAAAGCTCGGTAAGGACCAATGTAAAGTCTATGGGAGATGTGGTGGCCGATGACTTTGATGCGTCATAACTTATAAACCGTAGCTTGCACAAGAAAACCACTATGCATTTCGGAAAGCCCAATCTGTGGTGCGTCCGCTAAAATACATTTTAGGCATGAAATACCTAAAATCTTAGAGCAGAGCGCAGGAGAAATCAGAATCTGATACTGCAGCTCAACTTGTATTATAACATGTCTTAAGCGCGCGGCCCAGCGCCGTAATAGCGCAGTGTGTTAAGCCTCGTCTAGTAAGCGAAAGATCCCGGGTTCGAATCCCACGTGTGGAACTTTTCATCTTCATAATGGTAATTTCGTCGCTCAATAGCGCAGTTGGCAGCATGCTTGTCTAGCAATCGTTGTGTTCCGGGTTCGAATCCGGGCTCACGCTGATTTTGCATTCATATTTTATGGTTATTATGCAATTATTTAGGTTTATATTGGATAAATAATACCTCAGTAGTAGCTGTTTCCTCTGGGTTGAAGTAAGGCACGCGCAAAGGCTTGTTTTTTGTTGAATATTTTACTGCCGTCTATATTTTAATGTTCTTGGCTATTTACCCAATTCTTTTTAATGAGCCCCACAAAAGCATCCCAGAAATCAACGAGCCTTCCGTTCCAGGTATATGTATTCCATGCTATTACCCTGCCTTTACTCCGTGTCTCTACTAACCGTGCCTTTATTTTTGGGAGAGTTATATTGGGGTTATTGACCAAATGCTACAACTATTTCAAGTACACAAGCAAAAGAAAGCACTAGCTTTACAAAGCAACAGAGACCCTGAGTCTGGTGAGGCCATAGTATCGCATCTCGATTGCTTTGGTTGTAGCCCTAAGAAAACATGGCATCTGTAGTTATAAGAAGTTGCGAAGGTGCAATTGAACAGCGGCTGGAAGCTAAGATTGGAGACGAATGCCTCTCATCGAAGCTGAGAGATCTGCAAGGAAGAGTGAACAGTAAGATGACTGAGATGGTGGCTACAGAAAAAAGTGAGTAGTTAATCGCATATGTGGTTTGCATATATTTGAGCTAATTGGTTTGCAAGTAAGTTGTCTCTGTAAATATATTATAAATAACCCTTGCCCTGGTGGCGGGTACGAGCCACCTTCGCCCTGGTGGGGGGCTAAAAAAGACCCCCACGATCTCAAACTAAGAGAGCTGGAAAAAATACAAAACGACAATTGAAAGCTCTTCAAAAATGATATCAAAAATACTTCACTCATTTTTCTTGTCAGGTCAATATTAAAGTCACCAGAGGTCTAAATAGGGCTAGTCTTAAATAAGACGTCCACTTTCCCGAAAGATTTTCTATAGAAATGATACATTTTCAGGATCAGCAAGACACCCTCTTTCCATTCAGTGAGGGCCTGTAACGCTATTCCCACTTAAACCCCGATTTTCAGCACTTACTTAACCTGAATGTCGTAATCGCACGTCGTCCATCGCCGTAAATAAACAAAACACTGAAAACTAAAAAGACAATGACAGCTGATTATCAGTCAGCTTATGGAAACCATCAGCTGACTAATCATCAGCCAACTGACGATTGGTACCTTTGTACCAGAGGTAAAGCACCGTTGTGAAAGCGTACCTAATCATGGCTCGGTGCGCCACAGTCCGGCTCGCTAAATCGAGACACGGTTGGGTTAGGTTAGTTTAGTTTAGGTTAGTTTAGGTTAGGTCAGGTCAGGTCAGGTCAGGTCAGGTCAGGTCAGGTCAGGTCAGGTTAGGTCAGGTTAGGTTAGGTTAGGTTAGGTTAGTTAAGGTTAGTTAAGTTTAGTTAAGGTTAGTTAAGGTTAGGTTAGCTTAGCTTAGGTTAGGTTAGGTTCTGTTCTGTTCTGTTCTGTTCTGTTCTGTTGGTTGTACTTATCTAATGGTACTGTCGGCTGACAGCCGCGAGAAAGCCTTGCCACTTCTTTTCATGGCATTCTCACCACATAAACTCATCCAAATAAGAATACACAAATTTTGGGTCCCACACACATTTTCGTCCATCTCCGGTTTCCAGGGGCGCCGCCACAGAATTTTCGCAGGGGGTTGGACCCGGGCTATTCGGTACCTGACGCATTAATGATGATTTATCTAAAATTTGGGGGACGTCCCCCCTGGTTGGGCAACAGGGGGACGCGTCCCATGTCCGCCCGCTTTTGGTGCCCATGCCGGTTTCAAGCACAAACCAACCACGGTTAGTAGAGACACTGAAACGACTGAAACCAACAACCTCTATCACCGCAAACACAAAATGGCAGCACTTTCTACTACTTGATATTACAATATTCTCAATATAATTTATTAAATTTATAGCCATTAGAAATGTTTTCTCGTCTTTTCTTACTTTTAAAATGATTTTATCGTCAAATGTTGTTAAAACAAGTGATTTTCTCTTTTTATCTCTACCCATATTTTTTACACATAACATTGCGCAATTTCCTTTTGAATAATTGGTTCGGAGCGTGTGGGTGCGTCAATGCGGTAGTTATTGTTTACGTTTTTATTAAGGTCGTGGAAGTGCGTGTTATACTTCGATTTCTGTCTCATTTCATAGCTTAAACATGAAAAAACACTACAGTTAAGTATGAACCAACTTTGTGATTTTACGCATTTTTTGCGGTTGGACGGGTATATGTAGGTGCGCCCAAAATAGGTGAAAATCGCTAATATGAGGTGTACTAAGAAGACCTCATATATCTCAGAAACTATGATCGCTAGAAACATTTTTCCAATACCATTCGAAAGCTCTTGAGTTGCTCTTTCACTGCAGTGGCGTTCATTTTCATGTCAGGTCAAATCCTAGGGAGCTACAAGTCACTGAATATTGGGCATATTCTTGGGAATGTCCATAGGCACCCATGCATAAGGGCGTTTCCTTTTTCGCTAATAACCTCCAAACCAAACAAGATACAGCCATAGTTGATGCACCATTGCAATCCTCTCGTCAATACGAATCGAATGATATATAACATTGCTATGCCAGGTCAAATCTAAGAATTTGACCTGACCCAGGTCAACGGTCTGACCCAACTTGACCTGGTATAGTCATGATGTATATCATTTGACTTGCAGTAACTATACAAACACTTTGGTGACGAAATAAAAGTTCTATCTTAGTTTATTCAAAATTTATAGAGTAAAACACCAAAAAATTCTTATTTGACCTAAGGTGACCTTTTAAGGTCACAAGTCAAAATTTTTGGCATCAACTTCAGAAATGGGCTAAGAGCAAGTCGTAAACGATGTTTGAAGTTGATTCCATCCATACTTACTGAGAAAAGCTCATTTCGTGATTTTCCTCATGTATTTACAATGGGGAGGTCATGCTCTGCACATGACCTTAGGTCACCAATATAAAAAATCCCGGAACAAATGTAGCTCCTGGTGGGCCCAATATGTGGTATGAGTTTCAACTTGATCGATCAACCGTTCTTTTAGTTATGCAGTCCTAAGCATTTTTTGAGGTGAGGTCACTTTACCTGGCCTGGTGACCTGACCTGATATGACCTTGAGCTAAAATTTTCAGGAAAGATGTAAAAATGATGAAGGAACAGCTAGACTAAGTTTGGCGGCGCTGCGCGCCACCGTTTTTTTTTTTTTTTTGGTCACTGGAAAAACCCGAGGGGGGTCTAAAAAGACCCCACCCGGGCGAAGGATAATCTGGCTTTCACATTATGACTTCATTTTACGTATTTTTATGCTTAGAAGTTAAGTAAGGCATATAATCAATTACACCTAACTTTTGTTTCTGGCGTCATCTATGATTTATGAATAAATTATTTTACACCAAGTAGGAATTACTTGGCTATTACACCTGGGAGGCTTCCTCACCACCTGGTTCCTCTTAGGTCCAGTTTTCCTCTACCATAGCTGGGGAGGCTTTTATTACATGCACACATGGCATCGCACATATAACACTATAAAAGTTCTAGAAACTGTGAGATTACAAACCTGCATTGCTTAGAAATCTACCTGATATCCACCTTACTGCTTTAAATTAATGGCAGAACGAGATTTGTAACAATATATTTAGCAATGTGGAGTTTGGAAGAGTGCATCTGTGTGAATGTCGGCAGGAATTATGTTGCTTAAACCAGAGGTACCACAAGTTCCTCAATTTCTGATGATCAACTATCCAAGGGAAACAGGAACATAGTGAGAATATAATTAAACTAGCCAAGAGAGGCATGATATTCGAGGATAACGCTGTGGAACGACAGGTATTTAAATTATGGAAAAACAGGATGAATGTGTTCAAACATGTCTGACAGAAGGAAATGCCCTGGCATTCATGATTCACCCTTGTTTGTTAGGGATGCGTCTATACAAGGAGGTGATAAGGATGGTGACTGGAGAGAATTAAGGGTGTCACCATGTGGTTCTAAGTGTAGTATTGAAGGAGTCTGTTTCCTAGAGCCTGCTTCAAAGAGTTCTTGATTGTTGAAACAGAAGGTGATCCAACAACATGATCTGTGGGAAAAATCTCAACTCACACCATGTAATATATATATATATATATATATATATATATTACCATGTAATATCCAGTAATATTCATCTTGGACCTATGGCATAAAGTTCTGCTGTCAGTGTTTGTGTCCCAAAGATCAGCTGGCTGGACAGCACAATGTTCATGGAAATGTTCCAATTCTTCACTATATCTACTCCAAGCAAACACCCTGACTCTCAAGCGGTGCTCCATCCACTTCCCCCTCCCTCTTACTTACATGTCTCTTTTCCTCTTCCACAGGAGCGAGCGCGGGGCGTTGCCGTTGGCCCCGCTCATGGCGAGGGCGTGGCGGCTCCCCGGCCGCTCCGTGGTGCCTGCGAGCGGTCTCCCGGCGGCCCTCCCCGGGTCGCTGTGCGTGATCCTGGATCCGCGGCGCGATCCCTGCTGGCTGTGGCGCTCGGCGAGCGTGTTGCCCCCTGGTGGTGGCGCTAAGGTCGCCCCTGTCGGGGAGCCTCGGCTGCCGCTGCCACGGACGCCCCTCGCCTGGCGTCGCTTGGGCCTCGGTGTCGTGAGGTCTTAACCTGCGGCCCTGACGCTTCCAGAGTATTCTGTGATCTTGGACGGTGTGGCGCTGTTGCTGCGGCCTCCGTGCGGCTGGTGCGGCGACTGTTGGATTAGCGGTGGTGCCCTGGCTGGTGCTGCGAGCCGCGCCGGCCGACCGCGGCCTGGTGGTGTAGGGGCTCCGGTGGATGCGCGGTGCTGCAGTGGCTGTTGGGCGACGCTTCGGTGACTGTTTGGTGGCGCTGTGGTGGCCGCTGGGCCGCTGGGCTTGACCGCTGGTTGGCACGGCTGATGGATGCATTGCTGCTCGTCCCCATTGCAAACCCATCAATTTTTTTACTTTTTTATTATTTTTTATTTCCCCGTGCCCCTATTTTTTTCTTTTTTTCTGAACGGTTAAAAAAATTCGCACCACTTGGTTGGGTGAAACTTGTGAAAGCTGGGACTTCGACACTTTCTTCGGAAGGATACACACTGAGGAACGCAGCATTTCTGATTGGATCTAATGGTTATCCGTCTCTTCTCCATTTTCTTTGAACTTTCCAAGATTATAACAAACAAGAAAATAACGCCAGTCTTCAATATTCACGTCCACCCAACGTCACGTATAACCACGCTCTTTCACGAGTTTACCACGACTGAAAATCCGTTACTATAGGAACCGTGTAGAAGCCAAGGTTTGTTTACGAATGCGCCGGATATGAAGCAGCCACGCCAGACGGCAGTCCCTCTCCTGGCGTTTCCAAAAAATCCGCCAGGTGCCAACACTTTCGATGACCGAGGCCAATTACAAATGTTAGGCTGCACTTCGTGCACTTACGGTTTTTCATCAGCACAAACAGCAGGCCGTCAGCCCGTAAAACCTCTAGAACTAGTTCCCGGGGGAGAGGCTACAGTCCTGTGACGTAGGCGCAACACGGCCCGCTGATTGGTGCTGACAAAACTGTGCTGACAGGTGGAACAGGGCTCAAGATTGACCCCGGTCACGCTCACCAGAGGCGCTAGTGTGCCCTCCAAGATGGCCGCGAAAAAGGAACTCCGAAAGGTAAACAACGTTAGTGGGCCCCGGGAATAACATGGTAAGCGGTGAATTATACGTGTTTTATGTTTGGTATGTGGCAGCGGCTTATAACCAGCCACTGCAGAAGGCAGAGAAGAATCCAAATTCGAAGAGTTTTTGGTCCCAAGGAGCAAAGCTTGTAGTCAGCATCAGGTTGAAGTTTGCTGCCCCCCCACTTCTTTGCCGGTGGCGACGCTTGTGTTTGGAAACGCATTTTCCATCGTACATTCGAACTGGAATTTCAGACAGCTTGAAACAAATAAAGGCGTATATCTACCGAATTATTTCAAGATGTCAGTTTTCCGGGCTAAAAGGAATGCAGCCACAGGCGGATCCAGGGGGACGGCAAAGTGGGCACATGCCCCATAGGCAGATCCAGGGGCGAAGGGAGTATGTGCCCCCCACCATCGAACCTCGGCGCCCCCTGAAATGGCCACGCCCCCTGAAATTTCGCTTCCCACCACCACCCCCCTCCCAGGATACGAAAGTCGGCTCCCACCGATAGGGTTTTGCTCCGATCCGATAGGGTTTCCCGGTCAAGAATGGTGCGCCGCCCCCCGGGAAGGTGCCCCCTGATTGGCAATCCTGGATCCGCCTATGATGACGGCCCAAAGATTAAAGCTTACTCCTGCTAGAAGCAGGCTCAAGGGAGTGGAAGGAGGCATAAGCGGAACTGGAGATTGCCTCACAGCCAGTCTGCAAAGTATGGCAGCAGGCCAGACGAGTCACACCAGCCGTCTAAAATTCTCGCAGCACCAGCCTCCAAAAATTCGCACCAATCTGACACATACCAGGGAAAAATGCACCCATTCCTACCCCTACAATGCAACCTCAATCATTAGTCAGTTAAGGACTTTTTATAAGGCACCTCCTGTGTCTTAATGGCCATTCAGCCATTATTTGTTTAGTTTAAGTGTCACTAACCTCGCAAATTCGCACCTGGTTGATAAAATTCGCACCACTCGGTCCTGTCTCCAAGGGAACTCGCACGGACGAGATCTCGTCGAAAATGCCACACTTTGCACACTGGCCTCACAGCCGCTTACCAGGTGGATGTGAATGGAAGTCAGATGGCTGAAAATGTCTGCAACAGACAGCAGCATTTGACCCATCTTCTTCCCAATTCTCAGTTTCGACTTCCACTGCTTGGACAGCACCTTATCCTGGGGAAACTTGTGAAAGCTGGGGCTTGGACACTTTCTTCGGAAGGATACACACTGAGGAACGCAGCAGTTCTGATTGGATGTAATGGTTATCCGTCTCACTTTCATTTTCTTTGAACTTTCCAAGATTATAACAAACAAGAAAATAACGCCAGTCTTCAATATTCACGTCCACCCAACATGAACTTCACTTTTTCTGAGCAACGAGTTCACCACGACTGAAAATAAACGTTCAAAATCTATATCGCGTTCAACAATGCGCCGGGTATGAAGCAGCCGCGCCAGACGTCAGTCCCTCTTTTGGCGTTTTCTAAAAAATCCGCCAGGTGCCAACACTTTCGATGACCGAGGCCAATACCTTTACTCAGGGCCCTCCAAAGTTAGTTGGTAGCAATCTACTGCCATGGCGCACAAATGCGACTGCTCCATAGAGCTTACGTGTTAAATTGGTCATTTTCCGACAGCTGCTGTCATCAGCCTATGGCCGTTGAAAAAAATCTAATAACGCTGTTAGAAAGCCTGTTCTCTGCTCTTTCCATGTTCTATTTTGCGTTTTTACGTCAGACGCACAGAACTACCTCGAAACATCCATTTTCGAGCACTCTGCAAATGTGCGCCACAGATTTCTTGGCGCACACCCCGTACGCCAGCGTCGGCGTAGCGCAGTGGATAGAGCAATGGTCTAGAGATCAGAAGAGTGTGTGTTCGAGACCTAGTCGCGGCACACGTTTTTAACAGCTAACATTAAGTTTTGCGAATCAATTTAGTCGTTCAGAACTCGTGCAGATTCTTACAACTATAGTTAGACAACAAAGATAAAGCTGCCGCTTTACCCAGTGGCGGATCCAGGGGCAGGGACTTAAGCCCCCCAAAATTTACGAGCCTCTAAAGTTAATAGATAGACGAGCGACTAACCGAGATACTGGCGGGTGAGGCTCGAGCTTCGAGCCGGTGAGGCTTGAGGTGAGCCCCCCCGCAAATGAATTCCTAGATCCGACACTGAATTTACCCCTATTCCTGTTAAGGAGAGATTCTGCCCACCCATTACGTTTTTTTCCAGGATATCTCCTGAACAGTTTGCAATAAGCATTTGAAACTTTCTAGCTTGTAAAACTGGGGCAGATTCCATGGAAGTTTTGAGACTAAATCTTGACCAGGGGCGGAGCTATGACCCAATATTTGGGGAGGTTCTTTTCCCAAAATGAGTATTATTGTATACGGTTCGTTCTTCGCACAACAAAGCCGTCCGTTACAACATTGAGATATGTCATAATGATACAATATTATGAATAGGATAACAGGTAATAGCTCATTTACATTTTCAGCTTGTTTAACAGAGGCAGTTACAGCAACAAAAAATCGGGATTTTTAGTATATTAAAAATTGTACTTTCCAGAGTACAAGATTGCTTACAGGGCAGCCTCGAGGAATAAAGAAAACTATACCATGTTCCCAGCCAGTGGCGGATATAAGGGAGCTAGGGTGGCTCAAGCTCCCCCGAAATTTCCGAGTGCATATAGCAAATACATAAGCGGAGCCTGATCTGAGGCAAAGACCCTATCCCCCTCCGAAATGAAGCCCTGGATCCGCCGCTGCTCTCAGCCCTATTTTTTATAACCGTGCAATGGCATAAGCGCGCTTCGGTATTGTAATTAAGGGGTGTCACGCAGGTGCAGTTTTTCACAGTCCAATGAATGCTACAAGCATCTTCGGTATGCATTCGGTTGCAAGACCGAAAAGACAACAATTCACCCACAGACGGATTAGAGAGACAAAACTATTACGCTCATCCGGGTTTTGCACAGGCGGAAACAGGTCAAGCAAGATACAAAGTATCAAAAGTTGAGAAACATATATTGGTGCCCATGCATGGTTCCCCCACATTGCCAATATGAATCTTGCCCCACTATTTTGCTTTCTTTCTTCCATCTCTGATGACTTTTTGCATTATACCATATATCTCACGAAGGGGCGACATTTTCCGCCCCTAGCCCTGACATTAAAACGGGCTTCCAGGACTCTGACAGAAGCAGGGGTCATACCCGTTGCCTAAACTGGGAGCGGCAGAAAATAGAAAATGCCAATCTCGCAAGGAATAGGTGGATCCAGGGGGAGAAGCACATGCCCCCATTCAATTGATGATCGACGCCCCTTTGAAATTTCCGATGACTCTCCTAAAAGGTCGTTCCCCGGGATGCGAGTATCAGCGCCCTGCGGTAGAATTTGGCGCCAACTTGATAGGTTTTGCCGACCAAAACTGGCGCCCGCTGATCCGGATGCCCCCACCACCCCAATCGGACACCCTAGATCCTACCATAAGAAGATGGATGGGATCACTAGTCACAACCGTTCCCACAAATGCACTGCTCGGCATCTCCAATCCATTGTTTACCCCCCGTCCCCTTCCTCACGTAGACATACAATGAGTCTTCCAGGTCAGATAAAGGCCGCAAACCTCCTCCTCCAGTATGCATACGCCCCATACATCGCTCAACTAAGTGAAGAAGTGGAAACACAAATTGACCAACTAACTAACCACAAACCCTCACATGAATTTCTCCCCCAGCGTCCCTAATACACTGTGTACCTTTTTTATATAATGTAATTTATTATTTTTCTATTCTTCATCTGATAATCTACACATATTCAGAAATGATTGAAGGCAACAATATGTTAATTTCTCATAGTGAAATTCGAGACATTGAATTAAGACCAGCTTGCGGTGTTGACATATTTTCTTAACTTCCAAATAGGTGTACTTAATAAATATTTATCAAATGAGTTTATCTCTATATTCAAACCATGTGTTTTTGTTTGTAAAGCCTTTTCATCACCACCTTGCTTTGCTCCACCTGAGTATATAGCTGACTTGGTATTATTTGTGACTTATTAGGACTTTATCTACACCCATCAACTCAACAAAACAAAAAAATCATAGCTGGAAAGGCACTAAAAGCTCAATTGCAAAAGCCTCCTTCATAACCACTTATGCTTTTCAGAAAGTCAATTTTTTTTGCAACAGTTGGGGGATGGTGACCTCATCAACCAGTTGAAAGTGTTTCTTCTATTCCCTTGGTTGCAAACAAATTTATTAAAAAAACACTGTTACGTGCCCAGCACATGAGTTCTGATTATCTTCCATATTGGGTTGTACCAAGTGAGTGTTTTGAAAATATTTGAATCAGCTGGTGCTTGATGCAATAGGGCACCATATCCTGATGTATGTGCCACTGCAGTAATGTATGTGTAAGGCTTCAATGATAAAGCATACTTAATGGATGATGATGTTCTTACTGTCAATATATGTGTATGAATAAATGGGTCACCCCCCCATCACACTGCCATGTATCCTGACTGGCTCCCATGCTTATTTTTAGTGTGTCATCAATGTGCATAATGGACACCTGATTCTTTTAAATGTGTTCTGCATTATTGTCAAATTACGCACCGCTTGTTTCTGGCCATGGCAAAACATAGACCCAGTTTCCATGTGCAATGAGACAATCTGGATAGAGCTGAGAATCAGGATACAGGGATCACAGTTTCTGTGACACTTCGGCTTGGATATAGGTGGAACTGTAACAGATAGAGGAGTTTTTATCACAATTTTGTCTATATCTCTAGCAAAACATTCACACCTCCTTTCACTCCCTTCACTTTCCCTTAACCCAACTATACAATTTTATTTGAAGAATAATAGTTTTGTTTAATGAATGTTGTTTAACAGTTTTATTTGAAGTTTAATACAATTGTCTTCAATTTGATATTGCTTAATGACCAAGAAAACTTCACCCTCTGCAGACTACTCACCTTTACCTCTGTAAAATAAGGAAAATATTTACAATCGTTCTGTCATGTGCTGTCAAACCTGGTTAGCTACAGATAGACGTGAAGCAGATTCAAGCTGTTTCAATTGCCCAAAGCTCTATCAGTATTTTAAATGTATCCTGCATCTTGATACAATGCACAATCCTGATTGGCCAGTCTGCAAATTATGGCAGCAGGCCAGACGAGTAGCACCAGCACCCAAAATTATCGCACCACCAGCCTAAAAAAATCACAAGAATCTGCCATATACCAGGGAGAAAAACGCACACATTCCTACCTACATGATGCAATGCTACCTCTTTTATTAGTTAATTAGTTAAGGACTTTTTATAAGACCCCCTCATGTGTCTTTATAACTATTCAGCCATTATTTTACTGGTTTTCAGTGTCACCTTCCTCGCACCCGTCTTGCAAATTCGCACCAGGTTGATAAAATGTGCGGGTGGCGTCTGTGGTGACACTTGGGTGATGGCTGTCCTCCATGAGCCTGCAGTGGCTTCGGGGACCATGTCCGGCAGGCGGATCTCCTTGGGCAGAGGAGATGTACTTAAATAACTGGTGCGCATTCTTTCTCGACAGCTAGGTGTTTCTGCTGTGTAGCCTGTATACGATCTGTGGAAAATTGACTTTATTTTACGTTATTTAATTTTTTTATTCTTTCTAACATTTTATTTTTTTTTTCTACACTACATCGTGCACTGTATTGTGTTTGCGCCTGGCCTCATCGTGGATTCCCGGTGCACTGACGCTGTCCCGCGGTCACCTTTTTGCATACTGTGCTGCGTTTGGTCGTGGTATCGTCTGCCGCTCGCTTTCGCGCTGGCCCGCCGGCGCCTGTACGCGGCCCCTAGCCCTCTGGACCGTGTGTCATTGATATCGCGTTTCTTTCCTATACATCATGGACGCTTTTATCTTTTTTGCCTCATCATGTCTTCGCTTTTTTGTTTTAACCCGTGTGTATTCCGAAATATATGTGTATGGATCTAAATTTGCACCAGTCGCTCCTGTCTCCAAGGGCACTCACATTGACAAGATCTCATCGAAAATGCCATACTTTGCACACTGGCTGATTGGCAATGGGAATTGACACTTGGTCATACTTGGATCTTGAAAAACAACAGTTGATAAGAACATGAGGCAGGAAAATTAAGGCCACCATAATATTGAGCTCCCAGAATCCCTCATTACCTACCCTGGAGTGTGATCACATCCTGATGTCCACCTCACATAGGCATCTTGCTTTGACCCTTTCCTCATACAGATTCAATAAATTCGCTTGTGATGCAGGATCAAAATACACAAACCAGGGTATCCTCCGTCCGAATATTATACATGGCGTCCATTTGAATATTTGACAAACTATCAGCCATTTCAATGACTTATACGTTGCTTAGATGCCACACAAGACAAAAAATACCCAAAACAAAAGTAAATAGTCCACCTTCAGGACATGTAAGTGCCGTAAGAGGTGAATAAAAGACCAACTGTGTGAAAGCATGCATCTCCCGCGCCGAGTGTAGTGTCTCGTCCAGCAAAAATAAATCAAACCAAAAGCGCAGTGTTCGCCGCTATCAAGCAGAGCCCATATACAAACTAAATTTGGAAGAATCTACTATTTCCTCCTAAAATTAGACTAGAGGACAATACTCAAATATTTCTATTTAAAGTTAAGAAAGTATTTCTTAGGTTGTTGCTCATTCGTTTCTTAAAAATAGGAAATTGAAAACAAAATATTGCTTTTGTGGTAATCTAATCACAAATCATCAAAATAGACTCATGGCGCACATACTAAACTTTGGTGTACCCGTCCTCTATTACCATGGAATAGAGATACCTGGAATGGAGACCTCAATGCAAACCCACCCCGCTTTTGGGTGCCAATCTAGGACATGAAAAAATCCTTCGGTAAGTAAAGCTCGGTAAGGACCAATGTAAAGTCTATGGGAGATGTGGTGGCCGATGACTTTGATGCGTCATAACTTATAAACCGTAGCTTGCACAAGAAAACCACTATGCATTTCGGAAAGCCCAATCTGTGGTGCGTCCGCTAAAATACATTTTAGGCATGAAATACCTAAAATCTTAGAGCAGAGCGCAGGAGAAATCAGAATCTGATACTGCAGCTCAACTTGTATTATAACATGTCTTAAGCGCGCGCGGCCCAGCGCCGTAATAGCGCAGTGTGTTAAGCCTCGTCTAGTAAGCGAAAGATCCCGGGTTCGAATCCCACGTGTGGAACTTTTCATCTTCATAATGGTAATTTCGTCGCTCAATAGCGCAGTTGGCAGCATGCTTGTCTAGCAATCGTTGTGTTCCGGGTTCGAATCCGGGCTCACGCTGATTTTGCATTCATATTTTATGGTTATTATGCAATTATTTAGGTTTATATTGGATAAATAATACCTCAGTAGTAGCTGTTTCCTCTGGGTTGAAGTAAGGCACGCGCAAAGGCTTGTTTTTTGTTGAATATTTTACTGCCGTCTATATTTTAATGTTCTTGGCTATTTACCCCATTCTTTTTAATGAGCCCCACAAAAGCATCCCAGAAATCAACGAGCCTTCCGTTCCAGGTATATGTATTCCATGCTATTACCCTGCCTTTACTCCGTGTCTCTACTAACCGTGCCTTTATTTTGGGAGAGTTATATTGGGGTTATTGACCAAATGCTACAACTATTTCAAGTACACAAGCAAAAGAAAGCACTAGCTTTACAAAGCAACAGAGACCCTGAGTCTGGTGAGGCCATAGTATCGCATCTCGATTGCTTTGGTTGTAGCCCTAAGAAAACATGGCATCTGTAGTTATAAGAAGTTGCGAAGGTGCAATTGAACAGCGGCTGGAAGCTAAGATTGGAGACGAATGCCTCTCATCGAAGCTGAGAGATCTGCAAGGAAGAGTGAACAGTAAGATGACTGAGATGGTGGCTACAGAAAAAAGTGAGTAGTTAATCGCATATGTGGTTTGCATATATTTGAGCTAATTGGTTTGCAAGTAAGTTGTCTCTGTAAATATATTATAAATAACCCTTGCCCTGGTGGCGGGTACGAGCCACCTTCGCCCCTGGTGGGGGGCTAAAAAAGACCCCCACGATCTCAAACTAAGAGAGCTGGAAAAATACAAAACGACAATTGAAAGCTCTTCAAAAATGATATCAAAAATACTTCACTCATTTTTCTTGTCAGGTCAATATTAAAGTCACCAGAGGTCTAAATAGGGCTAGTCTTAAATAAGACGTCCACTTTCCCGAAAGATTTTCTATAGAAATGATACATTTTCAGGATCAGCAAGACACCCTCTTTCCATTCAGTGAGGGCCTGTAACGCTATTCCCACTTAAACCCCGATTTTCAGCACTTACTTAACCTGAATGTCGTAATCGCACGTCGTCCATCGCCGTAAATAAACAAAACACTGAAAACTAAAAAAGACAATGACAGCTGATTATCAGTCAGCTTATGGAAACCATCAGCTGACTAATCATCAGCCAACTGACGATTGGTACCTTTGTACCAGAGGTAAAGCACCGTTGTGAAAGCGTACCTAATCATGGCTCGGTGCGCCACAGTCCGGCTCGCTAAATCGAGACACGGTTGGGTTAGGTTAGTTTAGTTTAGGTTAGTTTAGGTTAGGTCAGGTCAGGTCAGGTCAGGTCAGGTCAGGTCAGGTCAGGTCAGGTTAGGTCAGGTTAGGTTAGGTTAGGTTAGGTTAGTTAAGGTTAGTTAAGTTTAGTTAAGGTTAGTTAAGGTTAGGTTAGCTTAGCTTAGGTTAGGTTAGGTTCTGTTCTGTTCTGTTCTGTTCTGTTCTGTTGGTTGTACTTATCTAATGGTACTGTCGGCTGACAGCCGCGAGAAAGCCTTGCCACTTCTTTTCATGGCATTCTCACCACATAAACTCATCCAAATAAGAATACACAAATTTTGGGTCCCACACACATTTTCGTCCATCTCCGGTTTCCAGGGGCGCCGCCACAGAATTTTCGCAGGGGGTTGGACCCGGGCTATTCGGTACCTGACGCATTAATGATGATTTATCTAAAATTTGGGGGACGTCCCCCCTGGTTGGGCAACAGGGGGACGCGTCCCATGTCCGCCCGCTTTTGGTGCCCATGCCGGTTTCAAGCACAAACCAACCACGGTTAGTAGAGACACTGAAACGACTGAAACCAACAACCTCTATCACCGCAAACACAAAATGGCAGCACTTTCTACTACTTGATATTACAATATTCTCAATATAATTTATTAAATTTATAGCCATTAGAAATGTTTTCTCGTCTTTTCTTACTTTTAAAATGATTTTATCGTCAAATGTTGTTAAAACAAGTGATTTTCTCTTTTTATCTCTACCCATATTTTTTACACATAACATTGCGCAATTTCCTTTTGAATAATTGGTTCGGAGCGTGTGGGTGCGTCAATGCGGTAGTTATTGTTTACGTTTTTATTAAGGTCGTGGAAGTGCGTGTTATACTTCGATTTCTGTCTCATTTCATAGCTTAAACATGAAAAAACACTACAGTTAAGTATGAACCAACTTTTTTGTGATTTTACGCATTTTTTGCGGTTGGACGGGTATATGTAGGTGCGCCCAAAATAGGTGAAAATCGCTAATATGAGGTGTACTAAGAAGACCTCATATATCTCAGAAACTATGATCGCTAGAAACATTTTTCCAATACCATTCGAAAGCTCTTGAGTTGCTCTTTCACTGCAGTGGCGTTCATTTTCATGTCAGGTCAAATCCTAGGGAGCTACAAGTCACTGAATATTGGGCATATTCTTGGGAATGTCCATAGGCACCCATGCATAAGGGCGTTTCCTTTTTCGCTAATAACCTCCAAACCAAACAAGATACAGCCATAGTTGATGCACCATTGCAATCCTCTCGTCAATACGAATCGAATGATATATAACATTGCTATGCCAGGTCAAATCTAAGAATTTGACCTGACCCAGGTCAACGGTCTGACCCAACTTGACCTGGTATAGTCATGATGTATATCATTTGACTTGCAGTAACTATACAAACACTTTGGTGACGAAATAAAAGTTCTATCTTAGTTTATTCAAAATTTATAGAGTAAAACACCAAAAAATTCTTATTTGACCTAAGGTGACCTTTTAAGGTCACAAGTCAAAATTTTTGGCATCAACTTCAGAAATGGGCTAAGAGCAAGTCGTAAACGATGTTTGAAGTTGATTCCATCCATACTTACTGAGAAAAGCTCATTTCGTGATTTTCCTCATGTATTTACAATGGGGAGGTCATGCTCTGCACATGACC
Source organism: Lepas anatifera (assembly GCA_034440635.1). Lineage (NCBI taxonomy): Eukaryota > Metazoa > Arthropoda > Thecostraca > Lepadidae > Lepas > Lepas anatifera. Next base: position 245,640 of record JAOTON010000797.1, on the reverse strand, counting down.
TTAGGTCACCAATATAAAAAATCCCGGAACAAATGTAGCTCCTGGTGGGCCCAATATGTGGTATGAGTTTCAACTTGATCGATCAACCGTTCTTTTAGTTATGCAGTCCTAAGCATTTTTTGAGGTGAGGTCACTTTACCTGGCCTGGTGACCTGACCTGATATGACCTTGAGCTAAAATTTTCAGGAAAGATGTAAAAATGATGAAGGAACAGCTAGACTAAGTTTGGCAGCGCTGCGCGCCACCGTTTTTTTTTTTTTTGGTCACTGGAAAAACCCGAGGGGGTCTAAAAAGACCCCACCCGGGCGAAGGATAATCTGGCTTTCACATTATGACTTCATTGTACGTATTTTTATGCTTAGAAGTTAAGTAAGGCATATAATCAATTACACCTAACTTTTGTTTCTGGCGTCATCTATGATTTATGAATAAATTATTTTACACCAAGTAGGAATTACTTGGCTATTACACCTGGGAGGCTTCCTCACCACCTGGTTCCTCTTAGGTCCAGTTTTCCTCTACCATAGCTGGGGAGGCTTTTATTACATGCACACATGGCATCGCACATATAACACTATAAAAGTTCTAGAAACTGTGAGATTACAAACCTGCATTGCTTAGAAATCTACCTGATATCCACCTTACTGCTTTAAATTAATGGCAGAACGAGATTTGTAACAATATATTTAGCAATGTGGAGTTTGGAAGAGTGCATCTGTGTGAATGTCGGCAGGAATTATGTTGCTTAAACCAGAGGTACCACAAGTTCCTCAATTTCTGATGATCAACTATCCAAGGGAAACAGGAACATAGTGAGAATATAATTAAACTAGCCAAGAGAGGCATGATATTCGAGGATAACGCTGTGGAACGACAGGTATTTAAATTATGGAAAAACAGGATGAATGTGTTCAAACATGTCTGACAGAAGGAAATGCCCTGGCATTCATGATTCACCCTTGTTTGTTAGGGATGCGTCTATACAAGGAGGTGATAAGGATGGTGACTGGAGAGAATTAAGGGTGTCACCATGTGGTTCTAAGTGTAGTATTGAAGGAGTCTGTTTCCTAGAGCCTGCTTCAAAGAGTTCTTGATTGTTGAAACAGAAGGTGATCCAACAACATGATCTGTGGGAAAAATCTCAACTCACACCATGTAATATATATATATATATATATATATATATATATATATATATATATATATATATGTATATTACCATGTAATATCCAGTAATATTCATCTTGGACCTATGGCATAAAGTTCTGCTGTCAGTGTTTGTGTCCCAAAGATCAGCTGGCTGGACAGCACAATGTTCATGGAAATGTTCCAATTCTTCACTATATCTACTCCAAGCAAACACCCTTTTACAGGCTATAGATCAAGGGGTTTGAGATACTCCCCTATAGTCCTGATTTTGGAGGTCAGTGATATCACTGGTCGAGTCCGTGTACTACTTCAAGTCTCTTAATATCCTGCACATGGCTGGTGTCCCATACAGGTGGTGGTGTGTTCTCAATTTGCTTCGCTAATCTACTTATCTCCCATTGTTTATCTTATCTGAGACGAACGGTAACGTTTGGGTCTGCCTTCAGACGCTGGCGCAAACAATCAAGTTTCAGAGGATGTTGCGTCCGAAGAAGAGGTAGCCGACGACGATGATGATGACGAAGACGACGCCGACCGCGAGACCGAGCGGCCGCACAAACGCCGGAAAACATGACAACTCTTCTATTCTGTTGAACCCGGGAACATCATTTCTTGTCACCTCCATCTCATCATGAGAAACTAGTCCGATTCAGCTCAGATATGTTGTGGCTCCGTTGAAGGAATGGTCACTCGCCTGTGCAGCGTTCACGAGGAGCTACATTACATGATGCCTCAAGTCCTTTTGCGTTCAGGCAACAGCGAGAATATAGGCGGAGTTTATGCAAGGTTTATGGGCAGGGTGGCATCATACCTTCCGCCAATCATACCTTTCCTGCGTATTCCGGCGTCCCTGAAACAGGCGTGTGTAGGCGATAGAAAGTGTCATATTGCGTGCTGAGTCGGCTATGTTGTTTGACATGTAGAGACTAAGCTTGCGCTGCCGGCAACATCACTGCTGCCTCAGAGAAAGCAAGGCCGCCGCTTCGCGAACACTGCCGGTGTTAAAATGCGCATTGAAGACAATATTTATGCATAATAAAATTGATATCATATATATTGGTTTATTTTGTACCTACGCGTTCATAATCACTGACTCACAGTTCTTATATCAACATCACATATCGTCGGCTTACTGAAAGCCCATCACTCGGACCGCTCTGAGGCTGTCGTCTGGTCAGTCTCGGTGTTGACGGTGGGCACGGTACAGAATGGTTGTAGACAGGCCGGCCAGCGGCGGAGCCGGCTGTCGCCCCGCATCAGTGCACGCAGTACGGCCGGCACCTCCACCGCGCATCCCTCCACCAGGTGCAGCAGCCGGCTGTCGGCGTCCGCCGGGGCCCCGTGGGCCAGCTGCAGCCGGCGGCTGATGTAGTCGCCGTGGCAGGACACGTGACCGACACTGGAGAGCTGCCTGTCCGGAGAGGTGACCACCAGCTCAGTGCGGCGCCGCTCCGAGCGGTGTAGCCGGCAGGCCGGCACCCGCCTCAGTCGGCAGTCCAGCCCCAGCTCCGCCACCAGCCGCGACACTAGCGCCACGCTGCAGTCGTAGGCGGCGTCCGCCTCCTCCTGTGAACCGCAGGCGGTGAGGTGGCGCACCACTGAGCTCTGCGGCGGCGGCCAGCCGTCCTGCCGCGGCGGCGTGTACAGCCGGCCGGCGGCCGCCAGTCGCAACGGTAGCGAGGCCGACGGCTGGCGACTTTTGGCCAGCAGCGCGCACACAGCGGGCAGCGAGGCGCCTCCCACCAGGTGCAGGCGCAGCGGCGAGTCGGCGCCAGCGGCCTCGTGCCATGCCGAGAGGCGCGCCACCCGCTGCGGATCGGCGAAGGGCAGGCCGCAGCCGTCTGCCACCAGGCTTTTGACAGTGTCCGGACAGCTGACTCGCTGGTAACCCGCCGCCGACAGCCGGTCACAGGCGAACTCCAGCAGTGCCAGCTCACAGCCGGCCGCCGCGCCGTGCAGGTAGTAGGCTCCAGCGCTGGCGGACGGTGCCGGCTCCACGTCCGCTCCGAACACGGCGTCTCCGCCCGCCGTCGACAGCGGAGCCGGCACCCAGTCAGTGGAGGGCCGCGCCGGAGCCGCCTCCAGCATCTGCTTCTCTGGCGTGCCGGGGTGCAGCGTGTTGGGCAGCGCCGCCAGACGGGGCAGCACCTGCTCCTGCAGGTCCCACAGCGGCTGCTGCAGCTGGCGCAGCTGCCGTTTGATCTCGGCGCCGTCGGCACGCAGCTGGGCCGTCGCCTCGGATGAGCCGGGCTGCCGTTTTAGCTGAGCGCCGGAGGCGGCGATGTCGGAGCGCCGGCGCACCAGCTGCGCCCGCCGCGTCTCCAGCTGCTGCAGCCGCTGCCAGTCGGCCAGCAGCGCGTCGACGTCGGTGGCTGCACCGCGCCGCCGCAGGCTGTCCCGCAGCGCCGGCAGCCGCTGCGGCGCCAGGGAGCGCTGCAGACAGGGCTGCAGCACCACCGCCACCCGGTCGGCACTGCGGCCCGACACGTACAGCGCGGTGGGCGGCGGCCCGGCACAGCGCAGCAGCACACCACTCGCCTGCATTGCACCACAGGGTCGGCTCTTCTCACCGCGCAACCTACAACACGGCGAATCTAAGCACTGTCCCACTCAACGTGATATTATTGAAAGCTCAAATCATTTACAGAATCAAAACCACAGATCACAATCCTCGCGGCAGTCAACACCGCGCGGGTATCACTGCGGACCTCAGGGCTGCGGTGGACGCTGGGCCAGGTTGGCCGGGAGGCCGCGGCCGCTGACGTTGCCGCTGATGGTCTCGTCAGAGACCTTGGTTAGCCCGCTGAACTCGATGTACCGGATAGTCTCAGACTGTGAGGCGCTCATAAGCCGCCGCACTGCCGGCACAGCACACGACACTGGTCAGCTGTGGCGCTACATACAGACTGGGTGCTGACGACCGGCCATCGCTCCCGGGTATATTTCCTGGAGTCTGTGGAACTGCTCAGTCCGTCACAGGCTGTGGGTGGGGGATAGTGGCCAGTGTCGGGGCGAGTGTGCGGCCCTGATTAATTTCTGGGTGGTTACCGGTCAAACAACTCTGTGTTTGTTCATGTGCTAGATTTGACACAGTCAAATAAAAACAAATCATAAATAATCCCACACGGCCCGGGGCAACATATCGTAAGACTTTCAACGTATTGATAAAGCTGGGGGCCTCCCCTGCCCCTGGAGTGGCCTCCGTGAGCCACTTGCTTCGTCGAGAAGGGCCTCCTAGATATGTTTAGTGGCTCTACCTTGAAATATGATAAAAATCCTGAAAGCTGACAATTTTTCTTCTCTTAAATAGGTTGGAACGCAAATATAGCCCCTATTACATATCATGACTCCATAAAACAGCCTTCAACACCGTAGAGGTAATTTCTAAAACTCTAATAGTTAAAAATATCTGATTTGTGTCTCTTTATGACACGCCATTGCGTCGTTGTTCGTCTTCAGGACACACTCGCGGACCTTGGATAAATGGGAATGTGACATCCTAACAATGGATTCTGACCTTCTAAATGAAGAAAGACGGTGCTGCGAAGACCCCCACCCGAGCGGATGAAAACGGGCACTGGAGAGATGCCTCTGAGGCCCCTTATCTATTTTTCCTAGGCGGCCGGATAACCGTTTTCGGCAGGAAATCGCATGTGCTGACGTTAGAAAGAATTTGTCAAATAATCTTGCAAATAGGTCGACAATGTTGTAATCAAGCTTTCAAAGCCCGGCCTCTATTTTGAGATCGCCACAATGGCGCAGTCGCAACAGTTCGCCTGCATTGGGGACCGGGTGCTGACGTCATAACGCCATATAATCTGGATAATGTCAAGGTCACCTCACATGAAGGTCAAGGTTGTTGGTCACAGGATCGAGGTAGAAGTCACCAGTATTTTCAAATGAATTGACTCAGTGCCTCCGGTCATATGAAGCATACGAGTATGCCGTATATTATTTTATGACGTCATACTTAAACACGCGCATTGACGGAGGTCTGAGCCACCTTCGCTTTGACGGGGGGGCGGGTACCCGCCCCCTAAGATCTCGAGAACCACACTAGGCAGCGAAAATCGGTAAACGGGATTGGGTAGCCCATCCACTTCTCCATCGAAAATATTTGAACCATCTTTTGTCAGGTCACATTAAAGATCCCCAGAGGTCAAAACATGCGGTCATAGGGATAACATGTAAATGAAGGTTTTTGATCATTCCATCTGAACAAGTAAAGATAGAACAAAACAATTTGAACCATATGAATCCTCGCAGCAAGCAGAATCGAATGATATATAATATGACCTTGCTAGGTCAAATATAAGATTTGACCTGACCTGAGGTCAGGTCAAAGTCAAATTAGATAAAATGCACAACATTAGAACCGCAAAGACAAGGAAAATCTAATGCAGCTAAAATAAACGCTCCATCACCATCCGTTACTTGTTATTCAGTTAAAACCATTTTCCCATGTTTTCCAATGGAGAGGCCATCGCTCGTACCTGACCTTACCTCAACGATATAAAAATACCGGAACATATTTCAAAGAACTTGGTGGGCCCATTATGTGATATGAGTTTCAATCGAATAAGTTCACCCTGTTCCGACTTATGCTATCTTAAACTTTTTTGAGGTCAGGTCACTTGACCTGTACTGGTGACCTGACCTGAGATGACCCAACCTTAAAATTTTGATAACAGTTGTAAAAATGATGAGAGAAAAGGTATGTCAAGTTCGGCGGCGCTACGCACCGCTGTTTTTATGCATCTCCGAAAAACCCGAGGGAGGCGGGTACCCGCCCCCCGTCAATGCGCGTGTTAAGGTTACTCCAGATCAAAGATCATGAACCCTTATTTCTTTCCCACCAATTACATTCCACCCATGATATTCCATTTATCGTAGTCCACTTTCAGTCGTTCGCCACCTTTCCGCATAATCGTGGTATTTCCCCATGGTCGGATTCAGTGGCAGATCCAGGACTTCATTTCGGGGGAGGGTGGGGGCTAGGGACTCAAGTCTCCCACGCCATTGCCTCGGAACAGCCTTCGACTATGCATAGCTGTAGGCACTCTGGACATGGAGGGGGGGGTTGAGCCCCCGCTTTGTATCTGTTATTGGTCATACTGGACATTTATGATCTCGTTTCACCTGGATGATATATTTACCGGCCCGTGAAAGTGTGCTACAACGTACATTACTAAGGCTGCCAAAACTCCCAAATGCGCGTTTTGGGAGTTTTTGACTCCCAAACTCCCCCTCCAGAGCCTTCCCCACTTGTGCCCCCTTGCGCCCCACAACTCCCCCTCTTGTGGCCCCCTCCAGTGCGTATTTTAAGTATAAATCGAATAGTGAAGCGATATTTCATCACGATATTTAATGGACAGAGAGGAAATATATAGTAACAGAAATACGGGGTTACAAGATATCCGGCGTCTCCGAAGACAATGCGAAACAAAATGGGGGGGGGCAAGCCCACGGGCTATCATGCCTACGGACTTCCCGAAAATATATATAATAAAAAGCCTCAGCCGATTTAAATTATACTACAGCCATTCCCCGAGTGACCAGTGTTCCTGCTACGACACCGGTGTCAGGTCAAAGGTCACGGTTCAGTGGCGCCTGCGCAGTCGTCTCACCGTTCGCGGCGGATGAGGCAACAGGAGAGCGCCGCCGCTGCTCCCAGCAGGAACGCCACCGCCGCACACGCCATCCCGAACATGCCAGAGTGACCGGCCACCGCGTGCATAGCCGCCGCCAGACAGCCCGTCTCGACGTACGAGTTGAGCGGGGTGGGCGCGTTGGCGCAGGCCAGCAGCGAGCCGTTGTTGTCCGTGCGGCAGCAGCTGTCGGGCACGACGCCGGCCAGATGGACGTCCTGCTGCGACCAGTCACTGCCGTTCGTCACGCCGCAGCAGGCAAAGTCGCGCTGAACAAAGTCCCACAACTTGGTGGTTTCCGTATCATTGTTGTAGCGTGCCATGGAGCGCAGCATGTCCTGGCGGGCGGCGTCGGCGCCGGGCCCCGTCACCACCAGCGCCGCCACACAGCCGGCCAGGCTCAGAATCAGCAGCAGCAGGCAGACCAGAGCGAACATGCCCAGCAGACAGGTGCTGCGACAGAGGGCGCCGCAGCAGCCCAGCAGCGCCACCAGAAGCGCCAGCGCGCCGGTGGACAGCACCAGCAGGGCCGGGCCGCGGCCCAGCGGAGCGCCCAGCAGCGCGGCGGCGCGCGGCTGCTCGGTCACCAGGGCACTGATGCTGACGTACAGCAGCACCAGCGCACAGGCCACCAGCAGCGTCGTCGCCACCAGCAGACAGAAGCGCGCGCAACGCGACGGACCCTCCACACACCCCATTCTGATACAGCAGACAACCCGCGACGCTGAAGATACACTGGGGAGCAGCCGACCGAAGAGCGGAACTCAGCAGCTTCCTGACAAAGCACCCTCAACTCGCGCCGCCGGCACTCACCGCACAATGGCGCGTCAGCTTCGAAATACTGACTCAATCGAGTGGGTGTGCCGATTAGATAGGCCGACGCGACGTAGGAGCAAGAGCCGAGATAGTGATGCCAAAGCCACATGCATGCTCCTGACGCGTTGCCACTCTGATCTGGACTGCGAGTATCCACCTGCAGCTGAGAATGGCCGAGTCTAGCTCACTTGCCACGCCTACCAAGCCAGCTCTCCGTCACATTCCGTCTTTGGAAAAAAGGTGAGCAGTCGTCGGAGGGAGGGTTGCCATCTCCACCTGGCCATCGACAACGTCGCGAGCCGAAACCATTGCTCACGCTCCTCTCCGCCCGCTGCTGCCGTGCAGAGGTTAAAGTGCGCATCGGTCATTGATATTTTATCGCAGCGATGAGGCCTCGGCTAGGGGCGCAGCGAGATACACGGCCCCCTCATTCACTTCACTTTGTGTATATTTTGACAATATGCGATTTGAGCTGACCATTGTTCACTTTGAATTTTTCTGACAAAAACGAAATATTTTCTAACCACATCCTCTATTTCCTATGAAATGGTGCATAGAGCTCGCTGAAACGGGTGTGTGAGGGTGTGTTACATGAAAACAAAAAGTAAACACTCAAGTACGGCTGACACTATGCCGATAGCATACACCCCGCTCCCCATTTATGGAATTCGTGTAGATGATGCATTTCTGGAACTGTTTTCTATATATAGTCCACGTTAATATCCCGCAAACAGCGGAGTATTTTCGGGTGCTACAAAACATAGAAGAGCGCATCAAGCCGCTCCCAGGTTATGAAGGATACTCAGCAAGGATACTGTACAGGACTTGGACCGCCCTGCACCTGTATCGGGAGAATTTCGGATCCTTTCTTGATCTGTTTGCCCCTCGCACTGATGGTTTTGTTAGCTGTTGGTTGTCCAGTGCAGGTCATCTGGTCACCTCAGTGCTCATTTCCTGCGGGCACGTATAGCCTCTGCAGCTGCAGTGCCCTAAAACTCCAATTATCATATCATCGTGCTCATTTTCCGGCATACGCTGTGCGAGACGGACCTGAGCTTGATCTGCTTTTTTGCCGCTACCGAAACGTGTGTTGAAATTGTTTACTTGATAAAATATTTCGAAAAATTAATGTGTTTTATCTTTTCTGGGTCCAGGTTTAACCTGCCGAGACTTGAACGTACGATGCTTCTTTACCTTCTATTCGCCGTGACACTTTCTTTTTGTCAGCCTTTTTGTCGGAAGTTTAATACTGATGGTTTTCTTATGCTTTACTAGTTGTTTTTGCTTTTTGGTAAAATGTTTTATTTTATCAAAAAATTATAATTTCTGGTGAAATTAATCATTTTTACACTCGAACATGTTTTATTTTCCTCAGAGCGGGACATTTCGTTCCTGAACTTCCGTCCTCGGGAAGCGACAGCGCTGAGCGCGTCTACGTTTTTGGACAGCGCGTCTACACATAAATACATGACCCAGCTAGGGGAGGGGAGGGGAGTTAAGATCAGAAGTGGCACATGGCCGAAAGTCTAAGATGACCAAAATACAGAGTTTTCACCTCAATGTGGTACTTTGGACGCCCAACCCAGCACAACAATTACCTAGAATTTTTATTGACCACCACCAGGTCTGGTTTTATTGAAAAGCTTAGAACTAGGGTAAAACAAGCGCAAAATGTCCCCATGGAGTTCACCCACGCTCAATTAAAGCAAAAAATATGTTCAGAGCCCGCGAAGACGTCGAAAGGTCACATACGGTCAACTGAGGTCATAGCATGACTTTTATCCTTGCTAGGCTTCAGATAAAGAAACAAAACTTGTTATCGGCTGACTTCACCTGTCAGTGGGCGTTATAGTCTGTTAGTGATAAACATGAATAAATGCATAAGAAAAAGGCCTAAAGGCCGAAGTTCTGTCGTATACGTCTCCAGAAAATAATATCATAGCTAATCTAAATACGCCCAAAAACCCATAAACTGTGCAACTCCGCGTGAGCCGTACCACAAGTGTTCTGGACCATATCAGAAAAAACTGGGAAAGGAAGTTGAAACGACCTCTCACTCCCACCTATAAATTCCAGAGTTAATATCAAAGTGAACAGAAGAGACACAATTCAGAAAAAATGCTGTGGGAATAGGTACATTCATACTTTTTTCTTACATCAAACTAAAAAGAGACAAAGGAAAATATATACCAAATCAATGAGCCCAACAAGCTTAAAACTAGATCGAGCTCTGTCGCTGTTCTGTCCTAACGATGGTATATATATATATATATATATATATATATATATATATATATATATATATATATATATATATATATATATATTAGCGTATCTCTGGCATTTTAGCGTTTCACACAGGAGAACACTTCACCAGGCTTATTTACGAGCAATGCGCAGATACTGAGGATTTTGGGAAAAATCGCAGGTTTCATCAAATATATGTACATATACAACCATGCATCATCGCAACGCATCGCATTCAGCGCTACCTTGCAAAAAGCATATGTTTACTCACGTACGTTCTGAGATACAGAAACATTGGTTATTGCGAAAATCGCCATACAGAAAAGCGAGGTATAATACACGCAGTCACTCCAAAAAGGTGGCGAAAAAACGAAACGTGTTGCGGTTAATATGTCGTCAAATTTAATGAATTAATTTTTCCAGGCAAGCTTAGTTCAGTGTCTGTTCTATTATCTTATAAAATGAAATACCAGGAATTAAAGCTGTTCTTCTAAGTTATCAATACAGAATTCTTAGAAGTCGCTCGCCTTGAAATGCAGCGCTCACAACGAGACACCGCAACCCAAAGACAAGTAGACAGTTGCTTATTATCTGGAGTGCATGGAAGAGTATCAGTACATATTGGCGTTGTGTGCATGAAACCATGGTCGCCGGGATGTAAGATGTGCTTGCTGCCGAGAAAGCTGTATTTTCCGCCCGATTTTTTCTGAGTGAATGTCCGCTCCACGAAAACAAAACGGAGGAACACGAAACTTCCCAGGTTCAATTTGTCGTCAAACTTAATAAATTCATTTTCCTGGTAAACTTCGTTCAACATATTTTTAAATTTTTTATACCTATCAAAAACCAATTCTTCTTTGTCAATCATCCAAACGCAAGATGCTGCAAACACAAAAAGCACAAACATTTTCTATTTTTCATATAAAGAATTGGAACCTCGAGTCAAAATGCACTGCAGAAAAATGGAACCCTCGAGCTAAAATGCACTGCATCTGTCAATTAGGTAAAATCTAAGGAAAATCCCAAGCCATAATCGAAAAATTATATCCAAGGCCAAGCTGGAAAGAAATCTGCCAAACATACCAGTTGCCTACTCAATGTTGAAGATAGAAAAACATCAAACACGTCGAAATCAACGCTCCACCTCCACCGTCCACTCTCGTGTTTGCTAAACCCACGGTAAAGGACAACATTGCCAACAGATTTACAGGACACCAATGGATTTTCCATGGTAAGAAGGAAGAGTGGGCTCACCTCTGTTGATTTTGTCCTGCCTGGTGTCGCCGGTGACTTGCTCCTCCTCCTTCTGCCTATAGATCATGTAACCCACCGCCAGCAACGCGTTCCAGGCCGTGAAAAAGTAGGCCACCGAGAGCCGGCGCTCCCAGCGCTCCGCCACCTGCCAACACCACCCACTGCCGATGTGGAACACCACAAACACCACCCACTGCCGATGTAGAACACTACAAACACCACCCACTGCCGATGTAGAGCAGCACAAACACCACCCACTGCCGATGTGGAACACCACAAACACCACCCGCTGCCGATGTAGAACACTACAAACACCACCCACTGTCGATGTAGAGCAGCACAAACACCACCCACTGCCGATGTAGAACACTACAAACACCACCCACTGCCGATGTAGAACACCACAAACACCACCCGCTGCCGATGTAGAACACCACAAACACCACCCACTGCCGATGTAGAACACCACAAACACCACACACTGCCGATGTGGAACACCACAAACACCACCCACTGCCGATGTAGAGCAGCACCACCCAGAGACACCACATATCATCAATGTAGAACGCCACAAACACCACACATCATCAATGTAGAACACCACCATCCACAAACACCACACATGACCAGTGTAAGACATCACCATCCACAAATACTGCAGATAGCCAGTTTATGACATCACCACCCACAAACACCACACATCACTTGTGTGGGACACCACTAACCACAAACTCCGCAGGTAGCCAGTGAAGGACACCACGACCCCAAAACATACAGATCGCCAGTATGGGACCAGACAACTTGCAGAGACATAGCTGACATAGGACCCCACCACATACAAATACCATACACCACTCCACTCACTCCACCTACGAACACCTCACACCACTATAAACAGTCGGAAATTTTCGAAATTTAGCGCGCGGAAAGGCAGAAACCGAAAATATCCAAATGTACAAATGTACAAACCCAAATTCGTCCAAATGTACCCCATGGGTAGCAAATTATTCAATATTTGTTATTCTGATCAATATTTACGCCCCTCTATTAAAAATGGGAGAAATATGCCTGCAAAGTAAGGAAAAGTTAAAGATTTAGGATTACCAGTTTCAAGGACAGAAAATAATGACAAAAGTGGGGTGTTAGATTATAGAGTGTGGAACAAAACCCAAATTTCTCGAAAGCATGACTCCCTGTATGTCCGACCTAGCAGTCAGAACAGTTTAAAGTATCACACAAATGAAACTATATACTATATATCAGTTCATGTTTCTAATCACTTTCGGGGGTACGGTAGTGGAGGGGTCAGCGTAGCTGGCTTCCATGCAGCCGACCCGGGTTCAAGGCCCGGCGGCTTCCCTGAACAAGGAGCAAGCTGGCTCCCGAGAAACCCTTCCAACAGGGAAAGAGTTGGCGACACCATATGACCCTGGCAGTTGGTGCGTCGATAAGCCCCAAAAATTATTATTATTATTATTCTAATCACTTTCACTCGTGGGTTTCCAGGCAATCTGCAAGGGTTTAATTGCTATTCTGACAATTCATGCATCTGGACAGTGTATAAATCCGGACACTAGAAATTCGAATAGGACTCAGCAGGTATTTTGGATATGTTGCAAAAATGTGCAACTCCCGATAGCCTATCAGATTCATCACGATTATGCCGCCGGTCGAAGTGGCGCCAGAGCGGCTAGAACGTCACACAGATAAATATACCATCCCGTTTAATCAGTAAGAATATAAAGACAAAAACGGGGGATACATTTCAAGCAACATTGAAAAATTCAGTCCCCAACTCTATTGTGTATGTAAATCCGATCCACAATTAGCAGGAAACACTTATCAACGACAAAACAATTTGGGGACCTTCTTAGCAATAGTAAGACTGAAATCCTCATAGTATAACATTTTTTCCTTTGAAGATGGAAAATAATTCACAAATTACTTTGAGATTCAGGAGATAAATATTCCAATTATCGCTGTCCTGAATTGTTTTCGCTCAAAGTGAAGCTCGAGGTCTAAATCCCTAGAGGTCAAAACCAATAATCGTTATTAAATGCTCAAAATTCGTTGTCATACATTTTCCAGCAAAGTTTCGACAAGTCACACGTACTACAGTTTCTCTGGGACATGTCAACTCCTGTTTATCAAATAAAAAGACCTGTCTACTCCTAGATCTATTTTCAACTGGGGCCAAAATGGCCTGCAGGTGAGGCCAATCTGAAAAAAGGTACACTTTCCACTTAAAATTTCCAATTTCAGGACACTGCAGGACCTACCCCATGCAATTCTGTTTATTCATTGCAACGGAAACATGGAACGGAATTATGGAACGAATTTTCCATCCTTATTCCATGTTCCTTGGCTTAACTCAACAGAGCACGAACATGCACGATATTTACCTCTGGTGACACTCGCGGAAAATGTCTGTGTATGAAACGCCTCGTCCAAGGAAACCTCCTCCTGACAGGCATAGTCCTGAAAACGACAGTAAAAGCTGACTTTTATCAGCAGTAGATTAGGTGCGGTTGGTTCGATCGACTTTAACCCCGACGTGGGAACGGAGAGACAGAAACTAGAAATTGCTTCACACGGACAATAGAGCTTATTCTCTATATTATACTTTTGTATTAAATGTTACAAAGTCTAATATACAAAATAAACTCTGTCCATGTGAATCAATACCTGTCCAAAACTAAAACAAGAAACAAGAAAACAGCACCCTGGAGGGCCACTGTCCTTGGTGTGACTGCTTCTTGAACTTTTATCGTCTTTCCTCCGAGTGTCTCGTCACAATCATCTCAAATCAGGCCACGAGACCAAGTCAGGTAACATAGCTATCAACATTTATTGACTGGCACTCATAAGCGGCGGAACTAAGGGGGCACTGGGCTACAATGTCCCCTTAAACTCTGAATGTCAACACTAACCCTATGGCGTTGAATGGAAAGAAATGAATTGAAAAGTACATGGTGCCCCTTTCCCTTAAATCCGCACCCTCCGCCGCTACTGCTGGCATTGGTTCTAAAAATTTTAAAATAATGGTCTCAGCTAATTTTTTGCCGTACTGCCCTGCTTTTCGGAATTTTCCACATCCATAACCTTCAGATGGTAAGGCCAGAGCCCCAGCCTCATCAGCATGAATGATTTTGGAATTTTTGAAATGTCAGCTTTTTAGAAGACACATGTCAGAGTAACTTAAAATTTCACTTCTCGATGACTTCCACAAATGACTTCTTGACCCCTTCAGGGTCTAGTTGTAAACTTTCACATGAATTTCTCAAAGCTCATCTGAGGCCGGAGTGGCAGTTTCATACTTCAGCCGGAGTGGCCGAAGTATGGCATTTTCGACGAGATCTCGTCGGTGCGAGTGCCCTTAGAGACAGGAGCGAGTGTACAAATTTTATCAACCTGGTGCGAATTTGTGAGACTGGTGCGAGGAAGGTAACACTGAAAACCAAAACAATAATGGCTAAATAGTTATAAAGACACAGGAGGGGCCTTATAAAAAGTCCTCAACTAACTAACGAATAATAGAGGTAGCAATGCATCGTGTGGGTAGGAATGGGTGCATTTTTCTCCCTGGTATATGGCCGATTGGTGTGATTTTTTTGTGGCTGGCAGTGCCAGAATTTTAGATGGCTGGTACGACTTGTCTGGCCTGCTGCCATACTTTGCAGACTGGACCTGAGGTAACATTAATAATTCATGGAGATTTCAATACACAAATTTTGGTTTTAGATCGACCGGCGTTATGATTATCTTGGCACTACAAGTTTGTTGATGTGCATTATGAGCATCCTATGTAACTTTGTGACCTTGACCAGATCTGTTGTTCAACCCTTTAAATTAGTATGGTAATATCATATTGGCAGGGAATGAAAAACATCAAACCTGTCACCAATCTAATGTCTGGCTCTGAAACTTTTCAAAACAGGCAATTGCTCATGCACACAGAATGCAGCAAACAGTACCTACATTGATACAAAACTTCCAGGCAATAATACTCCCGAATTTGCAATGAGGCTTACTGAACATTACATACATGTGTAACACTGCCACCTGTGTAAAGGCTGCCACAAACATTACAAAACAGCCCTAACACAGAATTGAGCCACAATCCACAAATCACAATCCCATTGCTCTACCAGCTGAGCTACCACCGAACCATGCCTGCCATGCTTCAGTTGGGATAGTAACATGCAAGATACCTTTACTTTGGTAGTAAAGGATTTTGGAGGAAAAGGTCTTCTTAATGTTAAAGAAAGGTTTGAATAAGGGTTTGAATTGGGTTTAAAAATATTGTTACACTTGCAATTTTCCACTTGCAGACTATACTTTCCAAGATAAATTTTACATTTAGCACCCTGGAACAAAACATTTTTTGGACATGGCATTTGACTTACACTTATTTATAAAGGGAAGAAAGCGAGTTCAAAAACACGTATAAATTCCTATTGATATGCTTCAGGAAACATAATTCAAGCTGCACTGTAACCATGCATTCATTTTATTCAGACAATTGTTTTCAAGATAAAAAGAATGTAACTCTGGCTACTACTCAGTGATCCTTCACTCTAAGCTACTTGTGAACATTTTTTTACATTCATTTTTTATTGTTTCCGTTTTTTATGAAGGCATTTGCAAGACAGATATGAAGACAAGAGTCATGCGCAGACAAGAGAATGACATGAAAACAGAGTATAGTAATAAAGTGCCCAACCGCACCCCCACCACAAGCATCAAGGAAATCAGCCATCATGCGTGAAAAAAAGACAGAGCAGGTCAATACAGTCAATTTTGATACAGTTTTGGCACAGTTTGACACAATTAACACATGTACAGCTTCATCTAGAAGTTAAGTTGATGCATGAAACAAAAGGTGCATTCACAGGTAATGAATGGTATAATTTATTGATAATGTATTGCGACACACTAATAGTACAATATAATGCTTGAATATCCAGACACATAGATTTATGACTAAACAGAAAGCTGAAATGTTTGAAGCCATCACACGTTTATTACATACTCATCATCATACAAAGATTAAAATAAGAAGACAATAAAAACTGATTTATTCTTGCAGCAATGGTATTTTTTACAGCAATGGTTTATCTTGCAGCAATGGTATTTTTAATTTATTTCTTATTTTGAATCATGGCTAACCATGACCATTAGGTACCAATTGAAAGATGTATAAAATAAACCTTTTCTATCTAATAGTTTTGAATTATATCCATATGCACAACTCTGCTCATTGAATACTTATTTCACAGCAGCAATGCCCTCAAAATGAGCCCAATGCTGCTCAGACTAGTGTCCCAAAACTGGTTTTGTGCTAGGGTGCTGATATGATAGTAAAATTTATATTCAAAAAATATAATCAGGGGGTAGAAAATTCAGAAGTTGAAAAGTTTGAGACATAGTTAAGCCTTGATTAAACATTCATATAAGATAACAAACATCTTTTATTCAAATTTCCCTCTTGCCAAACTTTTGAAGAGTTAATTTTCACCACAATCATTTAGTTGCACTCCATTGAATAAAGAGTGGAAAATGTAGTAAAAAATAACACAGAAGTGAGAGGAAAATGCAGCCTGCCCAGGTGTCACACTCCACCCAGCACCCTGAGATTTGGGACACTGGCTCAGACCAAATGCAACAACAAAAATATTTGAATTTTTCATGATTTAGGTGAACAGGACATGCAGCTTCAACCTTAAGGTACAGTTTTCACATGAAGGACTGAGGTTTATAGATTGTATTAAATACATAAGATAAATTGTGCGTCCACACCTGGAGTACGCCAATATTGTGTGGGGACCCTTCAATAAGTCAGACCAGCTCCTGGTGGAGCGAGTCCAACGCCGCGCAACTAGACTTGTGCCCTCCCTGCGGTCTCTCGACTATGAGCAGAGACTCCGCAGTCTGAAGCTACCATCCCTCTGGTACAGACGCAAGAGAGGTGACATGGTCTTCATGTACAAGCTCATGCAGGGCCACCTGGGGGTATCAAGGGATGAGTTCTTCCTAGATCCACCAGTAGGCACCACCCGTGGCCACAGGTACAAGGTGGGGAAGCCTCGTGCCATCTCAAGAACCAGGAGGAACCACTTTGGAGTTCGCACTGTCTCGGATTGGAACAGCCTTCCAGCATGGGTAGTGGAGTCTACATCAACGAACTCCTTCAAGAATAACATAGACAAGTACTGGTCAGGGTATATATATTGTGCACCGACTTAGTTTTCCGCTACACATCATGACACGAGCTCGATGAGTGCGGGCAAGACAGGCACCTCCGTGCCTTATAAAGTCCCGATCATCTAAGGTATCTAAGGTATCTAAGGTAAATTTCAATTAACGAGCTCAACGTTTGTGATACCGAACAATATAATTCAATTTTAAAAAAGATAAATATGGAAACACACAAAATACACCAGTGATGGCGCACACCTTACCTTAGATACCTTACCTTAGATGATCGGGACTTATAAGGCACGGAGGTGCCTGTCTTGCCCACACTCATCGAGCTCGTGTCATGATGTGTAGCGGAAAACTAAGTCGGTGCACAATATATATACCCTGACCAGTACTTGTCTTTGTTATTCTTGAAGGAGTTAGTTGATGTAGACTCCACTACCCATGCTGGAAGGCTGTTCCAATCCGAGACAGTGCGAACTCCAAAGTGGTTCCTCCTGGTTCTTGAGATGGCACGAGGCTTCCCACCTTGAACCTGTGGCCACGGGTGGTGCCTACTGGTGGATCTAGGAAGAACTCATCCCTTGATACCCCCAGGTGGCCCTGCATGAGCTTGTACATGAAGACCATGTCACCTCTCTTGCGTCTGTACCAGAGGGATGGTAGCTTCAGACTGCGGAGTCTCTGCTCATAGTCGAGAGAACGCAGGGAGGGCACAAGTCTAGTTGCGCGGCGTTGGACTCGCTCCACCAGGAGCTGGTCTGACTTATTGAAGGGTCCCCACACGATATTGGCGTACTCCAGGTGTGGACGCACAAGGGCCTTGTAAAGAAGTGGAAGAACATGCTGATCGATGTAGACGAAGGACCTCTTGATGGCACCTAGGATTTGGCTGGCCTTAGAGACAGCAGCGGCTGCATGCCGTCTAAACTTGAGATCCTCATCCACAAACACACCCAAATCCTTTTCAATGGCCGATGCAGCAAGATCTCGACCCTCCATGCTGTAAACCAGGTGTTGGTTAACACGCCCGAGGTGGAGAACACTACACTTGGAGATGTTGAAAGGTAGAAGCCACCGGTCAGACCAGGCTTCAAGACGGTGGAGATCGTCTTGCAAGCTTCTCCATCCATCTTGGCTACCCACATCACTGAACAGCTTTGCATCATCAGCAAAGAGACGCACGCTGCAAGTCAGTCCCTCGGGCAAGTCGTTAACAAACAACACAAACAGTGTGGGGCCCAGCACGGAACCTTGTGGTACACCGCTGGTGACAGGTGCCCAGTCAGAAAGCACTCCATTGACCCTGACTCGTTGCTTCCTTCCAGAAAGGAAGGCCTTAATCCAGTCCAGGACACGGCCATGAACTCCAAGACTGAACAGTTTCCAGATGAGACGCTTGTGGGGCACTGAGTCAAACGCCTTAGCAAAATCCAAGTAGGCAACGTCAACTGGCTTCCCGTTCTCAAGGAGCTTAGTCCAGATCTCAAGGGAGCTAAGAAGCTGGGTAGTACAGGAACGCTTGGGTACAAAGCCGTGCTGTGCATTGGTCATTAGGCCGGTTTCCTGCATATGAGCTAGCAAAGCATCCCTTACAAGAGACTCCATTACCTTAGATGGAACGGATGTGAGGCTCACAGGCCGGTAATTGGACGGGTCACACCTGCCTCCCTTCTTAAAAACAGGGACCACCTCAGCAACCTTCCAGTCACTTGGGAGCTGTCCGCTTGCAGGCGATTTTCTGAAAACTGAGCAAAGCGGAATACTCAGAGTTGAAGCTGCCTCTTTCAGTACACGAGGATGGAGCCCATCCGGTCCAGCAGAGGAAGAGCATTTCAAATTCTGTAACTTGGTTTCAACCATGACTGGGATAATGTTGAAGTCCTCCAAAATGTTCACATCGTTATGAGCAAGGATGTTTGGGGCTTCTTCACTGGTGCGCTCGACAGTAAACACACTGGAGAAAAAAGCAGAAAGGATCGCAGCCTTCTCTGAGTCACTTGTAGCTGTTGTACCATCGGGTCATTGTAGGTTTTGTACCTTGTCCCTAGTTTTGATCTGGGAGCGAGAATAGGACCAGAAGACTTTAGGATTTTCCTTCACTTGACTGGCAACCTTCTTCTGATACTCTTTACGCAGTCACCGTGAGAATCTCCTCAGGTCGTTTCTTCTCCTCCTGTAGTTCTCCCAGAGAGTATCTCGGTCTCTTACTGTAGATGCTACCTTGTAGTTGTGCCAAAGCCTTTTCTTCTGTTTAATAATCTGCATGGCTTGCCTATTGATATATTGTCTTCGATTCTTGCGTTGAGGTAGCCTGGTAGGTATACATAGATGTGTCATTCTATTCACTTGGTGACAAAAATGGTTATATTCCTCCTCCATCCCGAGGTCATGAGCTCTCTGCCAGTTAACCTCCTGAGCCAGGTCCCTCAACTTGGAATAATCTCCTCTGTATAATGCTAACTTGGGATGGACGACTAAATTCCTGGACTGTTTTTGGCAGGAAAGCTTCATTTGGAGGCAAAGGTGATCGCTGCTCCCTAGACCTGGGAGGTAAATCAAATCTTCAATCATGTCTTCATTAAGTGAGAAAGCAAGGTCCAGGATGTGAGGAGTTTCACTATGTCTATACCTGGTTGGTTTGGTAACATGCTGGACTAAGAAGCTGTCTCTGATGGTTTCAAGAAAAGCATGTGAGATGTGGCTTGGAGAATCGAGAGACAAACCAACTTCCCAATCAATATTTGGAAAATTGAAGTCCCCAACAAGTAGCAGGTGCTGAGGTCTTGTTGCAGCTACTGCTTCAATAAGGTTACAGAGAGCAGCATTGTTCACAGGAGAGCAATTTGGACTCCTATAAATGCACCCTGCCAGTAGTGACTGACTGCCAGTAAGTCCAATCTTCACCCATAGCTGTTTAGAAAACTCCACTTCAGAAAAAGAGACCGCCTGGCAGTGTAGAGCTTCATTAACAAAGATAGCCAAGCCTCGGACAGAAGAAGGGCCAGATCTTGGTTTCATAGGGTCAAAGTTGAGGTGCATGACATAGTTGGGTAAACCAATACAGGCATGTGCAATTGGAGCAGTACTTGCTTTTGGAAGAACTTCAGATATCATGATCAAGTCTGGCTCTTTTTGGGAAATCAGTAATAACAGTTCATCCCTCTTGTTTATAAATTGATCTGCATTGGTGTACAACACTAAAAAATCCCCACCATACTTATGTCAATACTGGGCCTGTCGCGCACCGCGACAAGAGCCAGGACTAACTGCAGCTGGGGAGGTTCTGCACCTCCGTTAGGGGCTCCAGAAGTAGCCTGGCTGGCCTCACCAAAGCCTGTAGTGACTGTAGAGAGGTCACCACCAGAGCCGATGGCAACCTCAACAGTCTTTGGAACTGTGTTGGAGACTGGATCATCTCGACCTACCCACCTAGAAGATTCAACTGAGGCACCTGATGAAGCACCAGCAGCTGTAGTAACTGCTCCAGGGTCCCTCACAGCCCTGTTATCCTCCAAAGGGATGCTCCCTTGATGAGGGGTACCAGAACTTCTAATACCTGTCTGGGAACTGGAAGCAGCCTGGAGGGATGAGGGAGATGGGGGGACATTTCCCTCATCTTGTGTGGCTTTAGTGCGGCGCGCTGGGCGGTTGGACTGTGCTGCGGTGGCCGCTAGGGCGCTGTGGTGGCCGCTAGGCGGCGTGTGGTGGCCGCTAGACGGCCTGCGGTGGACGCTGGGCCATGCTGCGGTGGCTGAAGGCGGCGCCGGGATCGCCGCCGGTGCGTTGCCGCCGATCGGCCCGCGGGGTCGTCCTTGCTAACCCATGCATTTATTTACTTTTTTCTCCGTACCCGCCTTTTTTCTTTTTATGTTAATTAACACTGCACACTTTTTCTCACGATATCTATGCCCCCTGTGTGTGCATCGTGTGTGTTGTCTTTGAATGAACGTGAATGGTTTCAGGTATTCCACCAGTGGCGACTCAGAGTTGTATCGCCTCCTGTGTGCCCGAAAATCTTGCATCGTGTCTCCACGAGTCGGGGCATGTTCGCCAGCCAGTTCAAAGCGGACATGTTTGTGAGCTTGCCCTAATAGGGACACACCCTATTGCATTGCTTGTTCGTTTTACTGTACCGGTTAGTGTATTGGTATCAATATATGTGATGGATTCAATTTGCTCGCCATGCCTCACATTGTTGCGGTAACGTAGATCAGATCCATCAACAACCACAATCTTGCCGCTTCTAATGACCAGGTCCCTCTCCCCACTGGCTCGTCTTTCCTTCAGTTCTTCACGGAGCTGTCTGGCAGCTTCCCTCTCAGTTTTGGTAAGGTCAGGGTTGATATATAGACTGCCCCATTCAATACTCTGTCGAAGCTGGGGAGCTGCTCGGATCACATCCCACTTTACTGCCTCTGAGTCAAAGGTAGCAATAAGCAGCCTAGACTTGTTTGGTTGTTTCCTACCAATACGACGACATGAGACGATCCTGGCATGGATGCGCAGTTCATCTTTGAGTATGTTGGTCACAGTCAGGGAGTCCTTGTCAGAGCATTCCTGGTGGCTGTTGGCTTGAGGTTCAGGCAGGTTGTGTATTACCACATTGTACTTTCGCCTTTCCTTTTCCAAAAGGTCCATGCCTACACCAGGTTCCTGTCGAGGAAGGGTCTCAATCTTGCTGCTCAAGGTGGAGATCACCTCTTTACAGGATCCCTTCACAATGTCAGAGAAGGAGGCTTTGTCAGGGACCCGAACAGCTGAAGCCTGGTGGATCAGATCAGTTTGTTGACCAACAACCCCCAACACTCTTTCCTGAGAGGTAGAGACCAGATCGAGGGCACGCTTCTGCTCACACGCCCCTTTCTATTTTAAGCATTTTTAGCAGGTTCTACCCAACACTGGGACCTAAAGCGGTACTTTTCAGCCTTCTGCTATTATCATTATTACGTTAACAAAATTTCACCTTACCTTACCTTACCTAGGGATTTCGGAAATTGGAGGCCATGATGGCCTGCTGGCTCCGTTCACTAACGAGCTCAGGTATAAGAAGTCAATACTCGGTCATTCTCAGGACCTAGGCCTGAGTGAGGTCATATTTGAAGTTTGCTCATTTCCGGGATCGTAATGGTCAGTCTGGAACGTCATATCTTAGGACCACCCAATGGTCATCAAGTCTCGCCTTGAAATGATTCAGAGTAGGAGCATCTACAACGGAACTTGGCAGGGAATTCCAGTTGTTCACTATACGAACACCAAATGAAGACTCTCCGAGTTCTACTCGCAGCTCGAGGCTTCTGCAACCACGGTTCCTATAGATACGGTTCGGACATGACAGCCAGCTGACTGCCTGATTTGGCAGCACGTTGAGGATATGGCAGTATTTTGAAGGGTTTTGTTCAAGATAACTTTAATTTTGCTAGCATAAGGTAGAATGCAGCGTTTTGATTAGGTAATTGAAACGTTTGAAACAGAATTCTGAAGGAATTAGTATGAAGTTCATCGTGGATTTTCCTTGTTATAAAAGCGCTTTAGAGACTAAAAGCTGCACCCAGAAGATAGCCTGATCAATTTTACATACCAAAAATAAAAAATATACCCTCAAGCACCACTTACATTTTCCCACTGGCCCGTGCCCCAAACCCCTGCAAACAGTCCCATTGGAATTACATGTTAAATTTTGCTGCCAAAAAACTGTTAGAACCAGAAGTGGAACCTTCAAAACCCCCAGAATTCTAGAGAAGTATCTAATGTCCGCCCCCTGTCTGCAACTTCCATCGATGCCCACGAGTGCGAGCAGAGGTGTCCATGTGTCAGTCGCTCTTGAGACTTGGGCGGGTTGGGTTGTCGCCGGCCGTTGTGTAGAGGTGCGTGGCGCCGGCGTTTACTCTCTCGCGCTCTCGCGCTGCTGCGCTGTGATTGAGTTTTGGACAATCTGGGTGGCTTTTGCTGCTCATCATGACGTCTGATGCCGTGAAAAAGTCAGAAAGTGGTCCTGTAAGCGTAGTAAAATGGCTTCACCGTTTTCGGTAAGTGGATGGCCATTGTCGGCCATAAACTCTATTTAGAAAAAAGTAGCCTAGGTAGATGTCAAATTAGGCCAGGGTCTTAATTTTTAGGGTGAAAATGGGTGGGGGAGAATTTAGAAAGGTGAAAATAATTGTATAGATGAGGCAATATTTAGAAGAAACAATGGCTGCTTGGGATTAAGTTGAGAGCAGTGGGTTTTATTTTTGATTGGTCTGTATACTTATATTTTGTTGGTACATTGTGTAATGATGTGATATTTATCTCTTTTGTCTGATTTTCAGGGAGAGCAAAGATCATCACATATGGTGGACAACATTTGGACTAATTGTCTGCCTGACACTGGCTACCAGGCTATACAAGATTGAATCTCCAGATCATGTTGCGTAAGTATTGACTGGCTGGTGTTTCCTCTTTGCACCCACATGGTATTCTGTGTTTGTATTTGTCAAAAAGATCTGCTTAACCACTGCCTATTCCAATTTTGTTGCTATGAGGATGATAATCAGAATACTATGGAAGGAGATGTGTCTTCAATTATTGGTGTCTGCTGGTTTCTTCTATTATTAGCTGAATAAGGGATACATGTATGTATACTTTGGGGTGCAAGCTCTATGAATAACATTTATTCAAAATTTTATAATTGAAAATGTAACATCAGTTACTTATACACATGCTCCCGCTTTTACTGAAACTCATAATAATCTGGACTGACATCAGTTCAAAATTGGAAAATATAGCATTACATAAATTGGATGGACATTTCAATATATTGGACTACTACAATTTTTAGAGAAAAATATTGTGGTGTGCGGGAAACCCCAAGCTCTACCAGATAAATATGCTACTATTGATATGTGAGGTATTTTCTATTTTTCAGAATTAATTTTAATATTAGCTCTCATTAATATAATAGTATAGTCCTAGGTCTTTGAATCAGGTTTGTTTTATGTGTGCTGCTGCATCAGCCAAAGGGATCAGTAAGTGGGGTATGACATGTGAATGTACAGATAGCTTTATGCCTTGATAAAGCCGAGTATATTTTATATGACCTTGAGTGTGAAAAACAAGACTGGACAAAAATTTTCATGTGATTAGCACCCACACAGAAGCATGTAAATTGTACATACCAATGCAAAGTAATGGTGGGTGTATGATTGACAGGGAAGGCTTTGCAATGTACTTTCTCAGCTAAGTTGGCACTATAGAATTGGGAAGTGTGTTTCCCTATCACATGTTACACATGCAAGGCATGGAATAGCACCTTGAGTTTCTAAATTGCATATTTAGTTGTTTAATAGTGATGCAAAGTCTGAGCTGTTAATATTACAAAGTGTAGGTTTGGGTACTGAAGAGTGTTGTACTATGCTGAGTTATTTTGTTTATCCTTACTAGCTTAGTGGAAATCTGGCACCTGCATGTAATGAGACTTGAATGGGGTAGAAGTCACCCAAAGCATGTCAAACACTGCTGCATAATATTTAGGTCCTCCCCAATCTCACCAGTAGCAGAAAAATAATCTTATTAAAGGGGATGCCTCTTTTTCTGCCCTGCTCTTCTTTCGACGGTCGAAATAATGTAGAGTCGAGGAGGAGGCCTGGTAGCAAGGGACAAGTCACATAACTAATGACTCTCTGCTCTGAAAACTAGTATTTTTCTCAAATGGTGAGTTGTGTAATCAAGGAGACATTGAACTAGGGGTGTTCCGCGTTGACTTTGCTTTGCGAACAATCCCCGATTTCATCTCCCGTATGTCTCAAATTCACTATTTCCGTAAAAATACGGTTTTTCTGAGCCCACTGCTGTCTGGGCACCCGACGCCCCGCACCTCCCCCACCCCCCTCCCACCAGCGTCGCGCCCGGGCGGCGCCCGTTCGCCGCCGAGGGAGGGCCGACGGGTCCGCCCTGAGTATACGCCTGCTCCTCCGCCAGCAGGGAATATCGGCGCAACCAAAACAATTAAACTCTATCTCGGCTCAGCATCCAGTACAGAAGTGCCTCAGCCCGTTGAACCGTGGTGTATGTTCACTGCGGTACCAGCCGGCGCAGCACGTGACCTGGCGGTCCGGTTATCCGCCGGTGGTCAGGATATCATGGATTAGCGTTGGTTCACTGCCTTCGGCGGGGAACTCATTCATGCCCATGGCTGGCGCATGAGAGCGGGCTGTTTATTCGCCCGATCACCCAATAGGTAATCATCCTTGTTGGACGTGTTTCTTGTTAGAAATAGCGCATATAAAAGATTAACGCCGAATTAACTCTGGGGTTGAGAACAGTGGCGGATCCAGGGGAGGGGCAAAAAAGGCATTTTCCCCCAACGGGAAAGCTTGGGGCAAAACTATGTTTTGCCCCCCCCACAGGCGATCGACCTCCTTTTTTCCCGACTCTTTTTTAGTTTATAAGCATGATTTTGGTGCTTCAACTCTCAACTTCAAAAAGAACCAGTTAAGTTCATTGTGATATTGGACCTTGGATAGGAAAAAAATTATCTCTCGAGCTCACATTTTTCACCCCGTGGCGTTTTTTCGCTTTTCGCCTCAAATACCAAAAATTATACCGGGAAGTGATATTTTAGCGCAGCTTTTCACTGTGTGACGTTTTTCTTTTTGCTTTTCGACTTTGGTTTGCCCCTCCCAAACCGACCGGCTAGATCCGTCACTGGTTGAGAAACGAGAGCCAACTTCGCCCCGAAGGGGTTCAAACACCCCTCCCCCCGATCCCGACTCCTCTGCGGGATGGCGGAAATACCTGAACAATGGTGGTAAGCTTATTCAAATCAGTGAAGAAACGACATGCCACTTTTTGGCTGGGGTTGATATATAGGTCATGACAGGTTAGAGGAGTTTCGGGTCTCTGGCGTCTGGCAGAGTTGAGTTAGAATCAATGTTAAGACACTATTTGCTTCCTCTCGTAACGGCGAATTAAATGCTGATAAAATGATCTGACCTAACATAGTCAATATGCATATGAATCGTATCGCAATAACAATAAAAACACAAAGCTATTACAATTAAAACTTAATCATCATTTCCTGCGAAGGTATTGACATAGTATGAAAACTTGCTTAAGTAGTCCCAGATGACCTCTCAGAGGGTACAGGTTCAAAATTTCAATTTGAATATGAAGAGGGGCTTGGAATACTACGATTTGGAGAATAAGAAGGTATTCTAAGCCCTAGGTACAGAAATATAGCCGTTTTTCGGTCAATTTCCCGTTTCCCCATGTATTTTCAATGTAGAGGATATGATCCGTACCTGACCCCTGGTCATCGATATGAAACATCCCAAAATATAGTTTTATTACCCGGTGAGCGCGTGATGTGATGACTTTCAGTTGGATAGACTCAATTTTCTTACTTACGCTATCTTAAACTTTTTTGAGGTGAGGTCATTTGACCTGCACTGGTGACCTGGCCTGAGATGACCCGTCCTAAATATTTTGGGAAAAGTTGCAGAATTGATCAGGGGTGTGTGCCAAGTGGGGTGTCGCTTCGCGCCGCCGTTTTTTTTTTGTGCCGTCGGAAAAAATGCGATCTGACATTGTCGGGTACTACCGTACGTCATTTCATCGGTACCAGTGGTGCAGCCAAGTCGGGGTCGATGGGGTGTACCCCCTCCTGGGTACAGTTTCAGTGAACCTCGCTGACGTAACTTTGGTACTTCCTGTCCTCGGGAGGATTCTGTGGTAGTATATTGCTTCCTGGCGTTGATATTTGGCTCGTTTTCAGTTGGGATGAGACACATTTCGGTAAGATGGCCAGCTGGTACATCAACAGGACCTTCTTCTTCGATGTCCATCCTCCAACGGGAAAGGTACACGCGGCCAAACGCATTTATCTTCCATCACTTTGCTGTCGTTTTAGACGATTTTGGGCCTGTTTTCTCCAAAGGCTCTTTAAATAGATAGCATCTCTGAATGCAGCTGCTTTAATTGTGTTTGGATGTGGAAGCTACTCCTAGTCAGAATCACTGGAGGAAATAATGCAGTACCTACTGTCTGTAGAATCCCTTGAGGAAAGGATGCAGTGCTTTCCATGCGTATCCGTTCCTTGTGACAGATGTTCTTCTATTTGCACAAGTGCTTGACTTCGTACCTGACCATTAATAATTTAAATTTAATCGTTACATTTTCAAGCTTTACAACTCTGTTATTCATGTTTTAGATGTTGATTGCCGGTTTCGGATACCTCACTGGCTATGACGGCACCTTCGAGTTTGAGAAACCCGGCCAGAAGTTCAACGAAACACACTACATGGGGATGAGACTGGTAAGTGGCCTGCGAGCAGACGGTTCTGGTGACCCCTCTCTGGCTCGGTGAGCATCTAGCCTTATTAAACTCACGCTGGCGATTATTTTCGTAAATAATTGCAATGTATATGAAATTTTAGCCACGTATAAGGCAGATGGCTCGTAATGGATGGGCCGTTCTGTGACGTGGTGAGGGTGATCTGTAATGCTTTTAGAATGGGCCGCGCTTACGGCAGGGACTTACCCTGATTGATGCCCACCTTGTGGCCTCGCCGCCTGTGTCTCACTATGTGACCTGATTGACGCCCCCTCCTCTACTGCTCCCGGCAGGGTGTACGCTGATGGGCGCCTCTCTGGTGCCGATGGCGTTCCTCACTGTGTGGGAGCTGACCCACGCGTTGCCGGCGGCCACCTTCGCTGCCTCCGCCGTTCTGTTCGGTCAGTGCTGTCGTGGCTGTTGGTAAGACTCCTTCAGCGTGTCAAGTGTGTGTGTCAGATGTATCAGACTGGGACTGTGCGTAGTGAAATGGCTGTGGGTTCTAAAAAAAAAAAAAACGCTGCGATTTTCGTGGCGATATTTGAATATGCTGTCTGTGAGCTGTTCTTTTAAGGGGGGATGCCTTTAGCAGGCATCTTCTAATGGTAGTTTTTGCGGCAAACACCATCGCAAACAGGACGTTATTCAAATTCTAGATGTATATCCGTTGAATTATCGAGGTGCAACAGGCTAACGCGATAGGTTTGTGGGAGATGAGTAAACACACATTGGTTAGTCATTACGGGGTACACACCGGCAGTATACGATCTAAAACTGATCGGTATTACGATCAATTATCAATTCAGTCGAAGTACAGTACAGTTTTTCTGTTTGCAAATAACAGGATTGAAGTAAAGTACGGCTTTTCTGTTTGCAGATAACGGGATGGTGACGCTGAATCAGTACATTCTGCTGGATCCGATTCTGATGTTCTTCATCATGGGGGCGGCGATGGGGCAGAGCAAGTTCTACAACCAGCGGCACGAGTAAGTAGGCCGACGTCAAGTCGCCTTTAGTCCAATCGCACACTGTCACACCTCGGCTACAGTACAGTGTACTCGGATAGCTTTGTCTGCAGCATGTACACGGCTTTACTGTCTGAACAACTTAAGCGTGGTTTGCTGGACGGTTTCTTCGTTCTGTGCTCACTGTCGCGGGTGTGATGACTCGCCGGTGATTTACCTCACCATCCTCCCTGTAGTCCAGCACCACCAGCCCGCGCGTGCCACCGACTCACATGTCGGCGCGCAGCTGCGGTATGAACCGGAAGGCCTTGGGCCGGCGCACGTGAGGGTCGTCGCGGCGCGAGTTGTGGTCGTGCACAAAGCCCAGCGGGAAGCTGAGCGTGAAACGCTGCATGAGCGCTGCCAGCGTGAGGAACACCTGCGCAGAGGCTAGCTGCTGGCCGGGACAGAGCCGGCGGCCGGTCAGGAAGGGCAGCAGCCTCTGGGAGGCCAGCAGGCGGCCGGTGGCGTCCAGGAAGCGCTCCGGCCGGAAGGTCAGCGGCTCCGGGAACAGCTGCGGGTTGTGGTGCGCCGCGCTCAGCAGCGGCGTGATCTGGGCGCCGCGCTGTATCTTGTAGCCGGCGGCTGTGATGTCCCGCGACACGCCGTGCGGCATGCCCAGCGGCACCACGTCGCCGCGCCGCTGCGTCTCCATGATGAAGGCGGCGGTGAAGGGCATGCTGGCGAGGTCGGTCAGCCGCGGCGGTCTGTCGCCCACCACAGCGTCCACCTCCTGCTGCAGCTTCTCCTGCACGTCCGGCCGGCCGCACAGGAAGCACAGCGCCCACTCCAGCGTGGCCACCGTCGGCTCGCCGCCCGTCAGCAGCACGTCCGCCACCGTGTGCATCAGGTGGATCTCGTTGAGGATGGTGGGCCGCTTCCGCGCCTCCTGCAGGTAGGCCGTGACGAAGTCGCCGGGCTCGGAGTCCGGGTCCATCTGGTGTTTGTGTCTGGCGACGGTGGGGCCCACCAGCCGCTCGGTCAGCTCGTCCACCTCCGACGCCAGCCCCGGCGGCAGCAGCATCACCGCCAGCTGCTCGGCGAACGGGAAAGGCGTCGGCCAGCACGGTCACGTGGTACTTGGCCAGCGCGTGCCCGATGGCATGCGCTGCCTCCATGATATCGGTGTCCTCGGCGCCGTACTTCTCCCCCGTCATCGCCTGCCACAGGATGTTGATGACGGCGGCGTTGAACTCGTGTCCCAGCTGTACGTGTCGGCCCACGTTGTTGAGCATGAAGCTGTTGAGCAGTCCGGTGGTGATCTCGTTGACGGCGTCCTGCAGCGGCGGCGCTCCGTCCTCGTCGGAGGCCAGCGCCGCCAGCCGGGCCATCAGCAGGCGGCGCGTCTCGCCCCAGGTCTCGCCGTCGCTGCGGCTCAGCCCGCCGCGGAAGTCCAGGCTGAGCCGGCTGGCGGCGGTGTCGGGCCGGGCGGTCACCTCCGGCTTGGCCAGCAGGCTCTCCAGCAGCTCGGGGTCCGATACCACCACCACCGGCTGGGCGCCCAGCCGCACCTGGTAGATACCGCCGAACTGGCGCGCCCAGCGGCACAGCGAGTGGTGCGGGGCGGCGGCGTCCATCTGGAGGAAGTTACCCACCACGGGCAGACCCCAGGGGCCTGCAACAGAGGAGCCGGCGCTACTGGGGGTGGTGGGAGGACGCGCTGTCACGGCTCAGTGGTGTGAAGCGCGGCAGTGTAGCAAACGTACCAGGGGCACTAGTGGATGATCCCTTGATGAAATTTGGGGCGAGGGTAAAGACATTGCACAGTTTTAAGCATGGTCAGGTACAAAAACGTGACAAGTGTCAGTCATTCCAACCGCGTTTAAGATGTTGTGGGGTCTTACTTTTGTAGTAGAGGCAGATTTAGTTTTATGTTGGTAATGTATTGTATTTGTTTAAATTATTTCTGTCCAAGTTATTAAATGTGCCGTTTTTTTCAACGAAGTCTCATGTAAATCAACATATTTGTCTAGGAAGCTCCGACCTCGTCATCCGAACGAGCAATTTCCGCAATGGCTAGTTAATTTAGAAGTCAAAGTTTGACGTCCCACAAGGCACAGGGATGTTCGTCCCGCTCAGGTCATTCTCTTATCAGTCAGTTGCCAGGCGACCTACCTCGGGTAAATATTGAGCGCTGTAGCGTCTCAGGGGAATCGATCCCGAACCTTCTGACCGGTGCATTGCCACTACGGGGTTTTTAGCGGGCCGGAGCCCAACGCTCTACGAACTGAGCCATCGAGGCGGCGGGTATTCAGAAAGATCTGGTGCTAAGACTTACCTGGAGGATGGTGGCGCACTTTCTTCCAGTAGGTGTAGAGCAGCGCCACCATAGTCACGGCGAACAACACGGCTGCGAACATGGCGAAGTATCTAGAGCACCGAACTGGCC
Organism: Lepas anatifera; assembly: GCA_034440635.1. Lineage (NCBI taxonomy): Eukaryota > Metazoa > Arthropoda > Thecostraca > Lepadidae > Lepas > Lepas anatifera. The sequence goes on along the minus strand of JAOTON010000797.1, from coordinate 214,620 downwards.
AGTACCACTTTCCCAACGTCACGATCGGTAAGCGGCGAAACTCCCGCTACAGCTCTGAGGTGCCCTCGAGGAGTACCACCGGGGTGGCCAAAAAAGGGTGTCTGTGGTCTCACAGCGAACCTGTCGCCGGGTCAGCTGTACCAGCAGCTGGACCGTGATCACCGGCCACCTCTGGGACGGGCGGGGAGCGGCGGCGGAGGACTGATCCCGGCGCTGCGTCTGCCTGCACTGCGGCCCTCGCCCAGAAGGTCGGATGCGGTGGCCACGGTGTCTGAAGCTGTTCCAGCACTCTATAAATACAGCCTGCCCGATCGGCTCGCGGCATTTGCGCCTCCGGGTAACACCGTTGCGTGGCCTTCTCAATCGTTAGTTGCGCTAAGCGCCAAGACGTGCTGCCAAGCAGTCGGCCGGGTGGTCTCGATTCCGCAGCGTTTTGTCGGAATGTAGTGAAATAGTGAAAAGTGAGACTGCATTGAGACCTTGGTGAATTTTTTTCCGCTTCACCGATTTGCGCCCGGAGACTGCGGAAGGGCGGAAAGCAGCTGCCAATGTCTGTCTTTCGGTGGCAGCCTGGCCAAACAACACACGCCGGAGCACAGTAGCTCTTCGTGTTGTTGCTGGCACCGGTGCCGTTTGTGATGGACACGCACCTTATGCTAGTTGTCGCCGACATTGGCATGTTTACAAATTGTAGCCGGTACCAGACGAACTAATACATGGTACCGAACGAACTAATAGCTGCTCCAACAACTGGTGACACGTTATTCCACACGGGGAGGCTGGTGCAGTTGATGGAGCAGCAGCAGCCTCCTGGGCCTTCGACGTCGCTGGGCTGGGGTGGAGCCCGGAGGAAGCCTGGTCTGAGGTAGCTGTAGCTGCCCGTGGTCTCGGACATCACTGCTGATGCTGCTCTGTTGGCTGGCCCTGAACTGGACATTCCAAGATGACATAAACGCCCTTCCGACCCTAATGTTGAGGAATAATGGCTTCCAGTTGACTTCTGGCCAAGCGCTGAAAATATTAAGAATAGTTTCCGTGACCTTGGTAATTTTTGCGGGCAAGAACAGGCTCGAGCGCGTGATTTGTTTTCCACGTACTCGCTCTCGGGAGACCAGGGCATCTCCTCAGCTGAATAACAGAGTCGCTATCGTGGCAGACACTGGTAAACAGCAGAGGCACCTCGTAACTGGAACGCGTGAGACTTCTGGCGTTGTTTGCGGCTTGTTGCCAGTATTTCTCGAGGTGATTTGTGCGTGGGTGGGTGCCGGGTGATTTCTGTGGGTTGGAATGCCGCCCGGCGCCATTCGCTCGCCTGGAGGCTGATCTCTCCTGCCCCTGCCAGCCCTCTCAAGGGCGTTTGTCTTGCACGAACGCTTTCATCTTTGTTGCTCTGGCAGCGCGGTCTTCCTCACCGGGCTGTCTCTATAAAAACTCGTTCATCTGGATGTCGGCACAGTCAAACGTATTATGATTTATTTGGCAATCTAAAGGAAGATAAAGATTAAACGTTCCGGTACGCCGATGATTGTGCTGTGGTTTAAGGCCACCTGAGCGACGGAGGCCGCGGCTGTTCAGCGTCAGATGCAGTGTTGGTCGACTCCTGCTGAACCTTCTGTGGGTGTTGGCAGCTGCGGGTGGAGCGCGACCGCCGCTGCCAGTATCAGACTATTGTGCGGGGTCGTGTTGCCGTCGGCTGTTGTTGACCCCAGCTGCCCGAGCCAGCGGCGGTGTTGGTTTTGGGTCCACCGGAGTGTGTCCTGCCGGGGATGCCGACAGCCACCGTGCCGGACCGGGGCCGGCTCTTTGCCGTCCTGGTGACCGCTGCCGGTCAGACAAGTCGGTCGTCGTGACTCCTTCTGACAGCTCGAGATTCTGCTCCCTCTTGGCGTTTCGGGGTTCTGTTGAGTGACAGCTTTGAATTTGAATCACAGCAAATGGTTTGGAACACAAACTGATAGCTAGGACGGTCTGTATGATTTTCAGTGTCATTTGAATTTTTATCACATCGAAGCAACAGTAAATCAACGACGTGTTGTGGGCTGCTGCTTGCAGAAAAAAACATTCTGGGAATTTAGCTGTAGGAAGTTGCAATTAAGCTAACCGTCCATTTATTTAAGATGAAACCTACACAGAGGAGTGAGACCCTATTTCAGCAACACTGTCAGACAACGGCAGCGCTGTCTGACAGCGCTACCAACACTATGACGGCGCTGTTGCCGCATTATTGTTTGTTTTTTGGATGTTTCTTGATTTGGAATACAAAAATCAATGTGATCACTTGTTGCAATTTAAATTTCGTGATCCAACTCTCAAAAAGACCAGCAGCACATAACTATCTGTTCGCCCGTGGCCGTGAGGTTCCCCGGCGTCCATTCAGTCAGTACCGGCGACAGAGACGGTGGGTTGGCGGGCCCGTGACTCTCCAGCCGGCGGTGGCTGCTGCGCCGAGCCCGTACTTTCCACCGCGACTCTCACTTTCTCCGGTGGCGGCCGCCCGCGACCGTGACGTGGCCGTTCGGCTCTGATCCGCGCTACCCCCTCCTCCCCCCGCTCCGCAGTGGTCACGGCAGCAGAACCTGCCAGTGTCGGCGCGGTCCGGGGTAATCCGAGAAATCACTAACACGTGTGAAGGGATGTGCCTGCAGTTGCTACCACGGGGTTCGCTTTGATGTAATGCTGTTGAAATGCAGGCGGTGATCAAGACTGGCTTTTGTTGGTGAACTGCACCATTCCTAGTGTCGTGATGATACAAACTCCCTTTTTTCCTTTTATACCCACACCGACCAAAAAAAAAAAAATACATGTCTCGGAAAATGATAAAGGTTGAAAGAGGGCTCCAGCATAGAAGGATAGACCGGGCAAAACGGACTTTGGGGCTATACATATTTTCGCTGTTTTGGTATGTTTTCTTTGTCTAAATATAGGTTGATGAGGTGAAATTTCATATCTATGCAAAGTACGTCAAAATGCAACACGGACGCCATCTCTACTTACTGAGCTGCCATCCTTCTGCAAGGGAGATCGTCGTGCAGCACGGGGGGTAGAGGTTGGGCGCGGCGGCGGGGCTGCTGGGGCAGATGGTGTCACGAGATGCGACGCTCACGAAGTGAGAGTATGTGCCATTTACAGTTCGTGAAGGGTCTGAACCCAGACGGAATGATGGACACTCCTGATGTGAATGTTGACAGAGGGGTCCAAATTACTGTTCAGCACGTGCTTTCACGTGGAATTTGAAAGTGTTGTATATTTTTATTTGGTCGCTTAATTATATTTTGCTTTGTCACCTTTGTTGAGCAGTCGGGGCAGTGAACCCTGTTTTTCCGCGTGGCTTTCAACTTATCTAAAATCACTGTGAACATAAGCTTCGAAACCTCAAATATATTCGTGATATACCGTCTTTGGTGTGACTTAGAATGTGGTGAATTCAGAGGGAGCATAATGTAAATGCTGCTGTAAGATCCGTAAGTTCGATTTCTATACCGAGATCAGGCGAACATTAATGCAGTACTGGATACCAACTACAGTTTTCAAGTTCCAGTAATGCTACTGCCTTTGCGACATCCCGTATTATTAGAGGAACGGGTCGTCTGTGCGTATTCAACCAGACTAAGGCGACGAAAGCTCGGCGAGCTCGGACCTGTGTGGACCATGGGATCGGAGATACTATCCTAGCGAGTCCAGGCATATGCTTAGTGTGCAGTTCGGGGTGATCCTGGCCTGGAGTCCAAACACATGTCTGATGCGCTCATCTGCATTGTACTGCCTGCTCTGCTAGGAGAGGGGCTTTCGGTGATCCTACCCTAGAGTCCAGGCACATGTCTGTTAAACGGTACCTGTGATCATGCCCCGGAGCCCAGGCACATGTCTGGTATACGGTACCTTTGATCCTGCCCTAGAGCCCAGGCACACGTCTGTTATACGGTATCTGTGATCCTGCCTTGGAGTCCAGGCACATGTCTAGTATGATGCAGTACCTTTGATCCTGCCCCGGAGTCCAGGCACATGTCTAGTATGCAGTACGTGTGATCCTGCACTGACGTTTTGGCATACGTCCGGTATGCGGTACCTGTGCTCTTGCCCTGGAATCTTGGCACACGTCTGGTGCGGGCCGGTTGGGGGATCGGCGACTGCGATGGCCGGCGTTGGAGCGGGTAGACCGGCGGATCAGAGAAGCGCTGACGCGGCGCCACGTCAGCGGCGGCGAAAGCGCGGTGGCTGCACCGTGTGACGACACGGACCCACATTCCCCGGACCGCCGGTGCATCGGTGTGGTACCATCACAGGCGGCAGTCGGGAGGAAAACCGCTGCAATTCCGGATCACCATTCCTGCGTCCGGAATTCAGACAATTGGGGAATCAGATCGGGATATCGTATGTTATCTGGGATAAATTCACGTATATATCCACCCTTATCTGCAGCTCCGTCGCGGACAACCAAGAACGGGATATGCTCTTGGCTGGAATGGTGTATATCCATGGCCAGTCGTCTCGTGTAGATACAATTTGTGTAGATACAGCTTAGAATACCTTTATATTCCCAAAGTCGTAGTATCCTAGGCCCCTTTCCAGGTTCATGTTGAAAGTTTGGACTGGTGACCTCTGAGAGGTCATCTGGGACTACTTAGCGAATAGGAAGCGAATGGTGCACAAAGTGATTCTAACTCATTTCTGGCAGACGCTAGAGCCCAGAAACTCTTCTCTAACATGCCGCTTTCTTTGACCTGACATGGCCTCAATATTGATCTAAGCCTAAAAGTGACAGATGTTGTTTTTCATGAATTCTTATGAGCTATCCACCAGCATTCGCATTTTTCGCTATTCCGGATAGGAGCCGAGTGCGGGGGGTGTCTTTGATCCCTCCCCCTCCAGGGTGAAGGTGGTTCGAGGCCCACCGGCGTGGGTTTTAACACTCAGCAGTCGGTCACAATTTCAGTTTGGCCGGTGTGTTTGGCCTGTGTAGCCACCCAGAGCCCCCACCGCCCGGCCCGGGGATCGGTCTCGGTCCGCGTGACCGGGCGGAGCCGCCGTGTTGCCACGGCCGCCCCCGTGTCCCAGTGGGATCGGTCGGTCCGCCTACCCTGTGTACGGTGCGGAGCCGGCGTGCTCTGCCACCGCGGCAGCCGGTCAGGCCGCTCCCGTCTGTTCCGCCGTGCGGTGGCCGCCGGCTGGAGACTGCAACGGTGCCGACTGCCGACCTGAAGGTCGTGCACCTCTCTCCGCGTGCAGCGGCGGCGGCGGCACCGTCCACTGACACTGCCGACTGGCGGCGGAGGCAGGGCCCGTCCACTGAGACCACCCAGACGCCTCCCGCTGTCGAGTTCCCAGGCGAACACTGACCTGTTGGCCTATATTTGTCACGACCACCTGGGCCGCGGACTGGCTTAGTTTGAATCCCAGTATATCCCAACTCTCTGGGAAAATTGCCACTTTTAGAGTCATCAGTTTCAGTTGGCAACGGACGAAGGTATTTCGTTACGTACCGAACTTAGTATGTAGCCCCTTTTTTCATAAAAAATATCGTCAGTATGTTGGAAGCTTGCAGAATGATTGATGGCGAGAGCAAACGCGAAACAATAAGCCCGCCATCATATCTAGAATTCGTCCCAACCTACTTTATTATGTTACATTTTGAAGTGAAGGTGGCTTAGCAGGGAGATGAAGATGATTTAGGGTATCAGGCTCTTAACGATAGTTTCAAATTACTCGACGGTATGCATAATAAGTACGGACTCGATATGACATCCGTTTCAAAGCTAGGGTCAGGAATTATCATGTGACAGAGCAAGAACTTTGGTTTTGGGGTATGCGAGACGTGATGGAGGGGGATCAGATCATGCCGGTATTCTTGTGAGTTGGTAAGCTGGCCAAGATAGTGAAAATGGAAGGGGAGATAAAGTGAAACTGTGTTGGGTTCGTACTCCCACTTCCCTCCCTCCGCACGCTAACAACCTGGGAATGGCTGCCGTTCTCGTTCGCCCATTTCAGCCGTTTTGCTGCTACCGGACCGTTTCAGGGGCGAATGGTGGGGGGGAGCTGAGTTACGGTTCACATGCACTGGCAGACGCAGAGAGGGGGGGCAAGGGGCCATGGTTCCCCAAAAATGGTGAAATTTGGCCGATTTTCTTTAAAAAAACGCTATGTTTTTACGATTTCTACCAGGTTGCCCCCCCAACGGCGCTCCTGCGTCCGCCCCTAGTCACGTGGTGACCTGCCAGGATTTGACACGTTTTGATACGATCAAATCTCCCACGGGAAAGCCGCCGGCGTACCGCTCTTCTTCAACCCTCAGCTGTTCGGGATCCATCTGTCGTCGATCCTTCCCTCCGGAGTCTCGTCTTCTGATGCTGTCGATCGCCTTCAGGCGGCCTGAGTGTCTACCTGAGGCAAATGGCCGCCATTTCTTTCAGTGTTTGTGCTTGTGAGGTCGCAATCAATGGGCAAAATCGGAGAGGATTGAACTCTCCCGGAGAGGGAGAGGGTTTCTACTGTGTATTGATCTGACAGTGGAAATGACCCGAACGTACATGTTTGACCTGTTGAGCTCAGAACCCAAAAGTTGGATATCTTGAGATGTGGTGACGTGTTGCGGTGCGCTTACATTTTGGGAAGTCCTCTTTATTGTTTTTTTATACATCGAGACAAAATTGCATGTTATATGTGTAGTAAATAGGTGTGGCGGTGCGTACCCCACTTTTTATGTATTTAACATATATTTTTACTACTGTTACGTCTGACTACACTAGTCCACCTGACCTAGATAAATCAGCAGTATGTCTGCTTCCCTCAGAAGTCAGTTTTCTGTGAGCTGCTCTGGAAACAATTACTGCTACAAGACTGTTACAATAAGTGCTCCCATCTGTGTATCTTCACAATAACTTCTTCCTCTCTGTGTGCCGTTCCAGAGTCTGCTCCCCTCTCTGTGTGCCGTTCCAGTGACTCTGCTCCCCTCTCTGTGTGCTGTTCCAGTGACTGTGCTCCCCTCTCTGTGTGCCGTTCCAGTGACTCTACTCCCCCTCTCTGTGAGCCGTTCCAGTGACTCTGCTCCCCTCTCTGTGTGCCGTTCCAGTGTCTCTGCTCCCCTCTCTGTGTGCCGTTCCAGTGACTCTGCTCCCCTCTCTGTGTGCCGTTCCAGTGTCTCTGCTCCCCTCTCTGTGTGCCGTTCCAGTGTCTCTGGTCCCCTCTCTGTGTGCCGTTCCAGTGTCTCTGGTCCCCTCTCTGTGTGCCGTTCCAGTGACTCTGCTCCCCTCTCTGTGTGCCGTTCCAGTGACTTTGCTCCCCTCTCTGTGTGCCGTTCCAGTGTCTCTGCTCCCCTCTCTGTGTGCCGTTCCAGTGACTCTGCTCCCCTCTCTGTGTGCCGTTCCAGTGACTCTGCTCCCCTCTCTGTGTGCCCTTCCAGTGTCTTTGCTCCCCTCTCTGTGTGCCGTTCCAGTGACTCTGGTCCCCTCTCTGTGTGCCGTTCCAGTGACTCTGCTCCCATCTCTGTGTGCCGTTCCAGTGTCTCTGGTCCCCTCTCTGTGTGCCGTTCCAGTGACTCTGCTCCCATCTCTGTGTGCCGTTCCAGTGACTCTGCTCCCCTCTCTGTGTGCCGTTCCAGTGACTCTGCTCCCCTCTCTGTGTGCCGTTCCAGTGACTCTGCTCCCATCTCTGTGTGCCGTTCCAGTGACTCTGCTCCCCTCTCTGTGTGCCGTTCCAGTGACTCTGCTCCCCTCTCCACAGTCCGTTCTCCGTGAGCTGGTGGTCCTGGATGACGTTCACGGGCGCCATGCTGGCCGGCGCCGTGTCCGTCAAGTTCGTCGGCCTGTTCGTGGTCGTCCTGGTCGGCCTCTACACCATTAAGGACCTGTGGGACATCCTCGGCGACCTGTCGCGGCCCATCACCTACACCCTGCAGCACTTCGCGGCGCGCGCGCTCTGCCTGATCGCCTTCCCGGCGCTGCTGTACATGCTGGCCTACCACATCCACTTCACAGTGTTGAGCCGGTCCGGTCCGGGCGACGGTCACTACGGCTCAGCCTTCCAGAGCCAGCTGGAGGGCAACCCGCTGCACAACGCCAGCATGCCGCGGTGAGCTCACCGCCAGCACTGGTGGCTTAGGGGGTACCGACGCCTGGGGGCATGTCGCAGTGAGAGCGCCCTGGTCAACTCCGGGGCTCATCGGCAAGAGAAGTAGGGTTTTAATCGCATGCAAAGTTGTAGAAAGTTAATGGCCTGTGGTTGCAGTGTGCTCAAACACATAGTACAATGTTGCAGCCGTCTTATAACCGGTGTCATTATCCGAGGCATGTTCCGTTTGTTCGGGAATAATCGATGTTAGGCTTAGTAGCATCATTATGTGTCTTAATTGCTCCCGTTACATGCATATTATCTCGTACTGGTCTTCTTCGCCTTGCCGGGGATTTCTTTGGCCGGGCTACGCTCCTTCCGGGATGGTACTGGTCCGCCACTCCCTTCTCCCATCCCGAGCAGGTGCCTCTTCCTGCCTGGGGTACGTGTCTCTGCTATACCATCCTGACCTGCCCCCCCGCAGGGAGATTTGCTACGGCGCGGGTGTGACCCTCAAGAACCACCGGACGGCTGGCGCCTACCTGCACTCACACCCTCACCTGTACCCGGAGGAGGCGGGCCCTGTCCAGCAGCAGATCACCACCTACTCCCACAAGGACTACAACAACGTCTGGTCAGTCGGCTCCACACGCACTCTCACAAAGACCACAGAAACTAACCGCGTAACGGATAGTGCCAATTATATCCCGGCTTCCAGTGAGTGTACTGTGAGAGTGAAGGACTTGTTGCTTACACTCCTATGTGACTTACATGCCTTTTTTTATTAAACTTTGAAGTGACGATGTCTCCTCTGGTTGATCCCTGTCGGTTTGCGTCCATGTTACTTGTAATGTATCCTTCACTATCATTATGAACTCATTGAACTGGTTTTTCGCTTTCTCTGTTCTTCTATGAGGACGTTGCTTCGGAGCGATGTGCCCTGCGTCTTCATTTCTTGTGCTGTGCCCTTTAATGTCGGTATGGGCGCAAAATGCTTTCGGTATGGGCGCAAAATGACCTTATTAGTCGGGCCGCCCAAAAACACCAAGCAATGGTGATACTGGTTTGGCGTTGAAGTCGATGACTGCATTACCTGGGCGTCGTATGCTCCAGCGCAGGCCTCCGTTCCGTCCATCCTTGCCGGACCTGCAGTCCGCCGTGTGCCGTGCCAGTACTGGAATTGGTGCACCGCTGAGGTCTTGGTCTCGTGCACCGCTAAGTTCTTGATCTGGTGCACCGCTGAGGTCTGGTCTGGCACACTGAGGTCTGGTCTGGTGCACCACCGAGGTCTGGTCTGGGGCACTGCTGACCTCAGTCTGCGATGTTGTCAGGCTGGTGAAGAAGCACAACGAGGACATCCCGGGCACCGACGACCTGGCGGAGAACCCAGAGCTGCCCATCGAGCGGGTGCGGTCGGGCGACCTGATTCGGCTGGAGCACGAGCACACCGGGCGGAACCTGCACAGTCACCGCCACCCGGCGCCCGTCACCCGCCGCCACTTCCAGGTAGGCAGGGGCGCTGCTGTCAGCTACACACCGGCTCCGGCCCGGAACTGGGAGGGGAACACTAACGAGAAATATCAGAGAGCCTTACGTTTTCTCCACCAACGTCGGTAGACAAAGTATACAACTTGTTTGGTTCAGCTGGTCTGAATTTGTGTTATCGCCTGGTGTCTGCCTCTGCGTGTTGTGCCGTCAGGTATCCGGCTCAGTTAGCGTGTTGTGCCGCCAGGTGTCAGGCGCAGTTAGCGTGTTGTGCCGCCAGGTGTCTGGCGCAGTTAGCGTGTTGTGCCGTCAGGTGTCTGGCGCAGTTAGCGTGTTGTGCCGCCAGGTGTCTGGCGCAGTTAGCGTGTTGTGCCGCCAGGTGTCAGGCTCAGTTAGCGTGTTGTGCCGCCAGGTGTCAGGCGCAGTTAGCGTGTTGTGCCGCCAGGTGTGTGGCTCAGTTAGCGTGTTGTGCCGCCAGGTGTCTGGCTCAGTTAGCGTGTTGTGCCGCCAGGTGTCAGGCTCAGTTAGCGTGTTGTGCCGCCAGGTGTCAGGCGCAGTTAGCGTGTTGTGCCGCCAGGTGTCTGGCTCAGTTAGCGTGTTGTGCCGCCAGGTGTGTGGCTCAGTTAGCGTGTTGTGCCGCCAGGTGTCTGGCTCAGTTAGCGTGTTGTGCCGCCAGGTGTCAGGCTCAGTTAGCGTGTTGTGCCGCCAGGTGTGTGGCTCAGTTAGCGTGTTGTGCCGCCAGGTGTCAGGCTCAGTTAGCGTGTTGTGCCGCCAGGTGTCAGGCTCAGTTAGCGTGTTGTGCCGCCAGGTGTCTGGCGCAGTTAGCGTGTTGTGCCGCCAGGTGTCCGGCTACGGCGAGAAGGGCGTGGGCGACAGCAACGACGTCTGGCGTATAGAGCTGGTGGACGGTAAGGAGGGAGACGAGATCAACGTGGTGTCGGACCGGTTCCGACTGATCCACTACATGGCCGGCTGCGCCCTCTTCTCACACAACAAGCAGCTGCCCAAGTGGGGTTTCGAGCAGATGGAGGTTACGTGCAACCCCAACACTCGTGCCGACTTCACGCTGTGGAACTTTGAGGAGAACCACAACTCCCGCCGTGAGTGGACGCAGGGTGTGAAACTGGGAAAGGAGGAAAACTGTGCCCCAATGAGCTCAAATGTAATTCATTGCTAACGGCATAACTGTCAGTAACTACGATATTGATGCGTTGATAATATGCGCTCTAATTTTGGGCGACATGACCTAAGAAAGGTGAAGCGGCTTAGAATACCAACACAAACAAGGTCACACATATGAAGTCTGTGTAACTCTTTTGCCCCATTTCATTTTTATCCGAAGTAAGAGGCCTAGTTTTTATCTGACTACTGTTTTCTGGTGTCGTTGTCACCCAAACCACGACGCCGTAGTTAGTTTGGTCTGTTGCGGCAGTGTTCCTGTGGTAGTCAACATGAACAGCGTCCTGTACACTGTGCAGTACTTTCGCTAAGACCTGACACGTGACCCTGCGCCCTTCATGATAACTGACCGGCATTTCTGCGCATGCGCAGTTCCGAACGTCAGCTTCTCCGTGTACACGCCGAGTTTCCTGGAGCGCTTCTTCGAGGCGCACATGGTGCAGTTCCAGGGCAACGCCGGCCTCAAGCCCAAGGAGGGCGAGGTGACCTCGCGTCCCTGGCAGTGGCCCATCGACTACCAGGTGGGTGGCCCGCCCCCCCGCCGTCCGGCGCGACTGCCGAGTCCGGTGTGACCCCGACCAGGCTCTGTAGTTGGTCTGGTGTGACCCTGAATCTGACAATTTACTTCCATAACTGTAGCATAGTGACGTATGTTTTTGTAAAACACCCTTTTCTTCAACGGTCGTCACAATAACCAGGTGATTTGCTCGTCCCGAGATTATGATGAGGATTAGGTTGTAGGGCACGTCAGTTGCTTTGGCTATATGTGCCGAGGTTAGAGATCGGTATCGTCCCAGGCGGGTTGGAGTGTCGGTCAGTTGCTCTGAGGTCCGAGTCTGACGCCGCACGTGCCATCTGACGCCGCCGCCCTCCTCCCACGCAGGGCCAGTGGTTCAGCATCGGCGACCCGGACAACCGGGAGCCGGGCCCGCACAAGGACAACGAGATCCGCATCTACATGCTGGGCAACCCCGTCATCTGGTGGGGCAACCTGGGCTTCATCGCGCTCTACGCCGTCATCTACGTCTGGAACTTCGTCTCGCACGCACGTGGTGCGCGCGACTCGGTGCAGGAGAAAGGTGAGGCACCGGACAGGTCATAGTGCTGAGGGACGCGCGCCTTGGACTAGCTGGCGGTCCGCTGGAGACTCGTTTGGGTAACGCTTATGTTGGGCTTGTAGCGGTGGAAACTCTCCTTCAACAAGATAACTCGGCTTCCATTGTCGTGGGGTATCATGCAATTGCAATCGAGAAGTATTGGTAAACGTTCCTTTGCGGAACTATATAGGCCGTACGGGAAGGAGGCCCCAGTATTTAGGCTTAAGCTCTTGTGCCAATCGGAGGTGGAATAATATCGAATGCCTGTCAATAACACATGTTTTTGTATTGTATATACCTAGCGTAGAATGCTGCATTGGGTTTCAGCGTTTCCGTGCTGTCTCACGATCCCCATCACTGCGGTGTCTGTGTTCCATCGCTTCCACGCCGTGCGTTTCACCCTTGCGCGCTGTGCGTTTCACTCTTGCGCGCTGTGCGTTTCACCGTTGTGCGCTGTGCGCTTCACCCTTGTAGGTTCACCCTTGTCTTGTGCGCTTCACCCTTGCGCGCTGTGCGCCTCACCCTTACGCGCTGTGCGTTTCACCCTTGCGCGCTGTGCGTTGCAGTGCGTAAGGCGAACATGACGTACGCCTGCAACTGGCTGATGCTGGCCTGGGCGCTGCACTACTTCCCGTTCTTCGGCATGGGCCGCATCCTCTACTACCACCACTACTTCCCAGCCCAGCTCTTCATCAGCATGATGTCGGGTACGTTGGCGGGGAGTCTGGCGTCTCTGTGGGACTCTGCGTGCCGACACGCCCAGAGCCGCCCGGAGTCAGGGATTCGTCAGATGTGTGGTAATACTTTATGGGTCCCTTCGTCCTTTGTTTTTATATGGTTATATTGTAGTATGCATGTGAACTGGGTAAGGTTGTATTTCTATAGATGGGGTGGACTGGCCTCATTTCGTTTTGGATAGAGTGTCTAGCTGTTCCGATGCAGGTACTCCCTTTTTAGTGATTCACGGTCGTCTTGAAAGCACGCTCACCTTTGTTACCCTTTTCTCGTAAAAGACTGAGAAGGAAATATTACTGTGAATAAGTTTGACCCGTTAACCGAATGTCGTTGCCAAGAGGACGTCACTCTGCGATATGGCTGCATAACCTCAATGCAGGCTGCAGAGCTAACGTGTGGCACCTTTGTAACTAATTGGAAATACATCCTCTTGAAAGCACCGATTTTGTGAACAAATTGAATGTAACAGTATGATAAAAGGAAAATTAAATTCCTCTTAGACATACTATATACCTATCAAAAATGTGTGAATTAATCACCTTTAACATGAGACCTTAAAGGGAATGTGGCGCCTTCATAACGTGATTTTAACTGAGATAGCCAAGTTGTAAAGTAAGTCGGGAAACCCGGTACTCCATTTATCATTTGTCTTGGAACTTGATAGTTCCGTAGAAAAAAGCTAAAACCTACCTGACACTAGCCCCCTCATCAGCCCCCCGCCGGGCAGCCATTGTTGTGAGCTGCTGGTGTGACTACATATGCTGACGTCACGATGAGCGTCAGCCAATCGAAGCCCTTGAAGCGTTTCAAGTATGGTAGTGATAAATTAAAGGTTTTTTTTTTTGTTTTCAAAATATTGAGGTTATTGAACTTTTTCAGAAAATTCATGAGTGGTTTCATTATGTGTGGCTAAAAGTACGCCTAATTGCACTAAATTCCAGGATTCGACCAAGGTGTCACATTCCCTTTAAGGGTAAAGGAGAATGTAATCGCCGGCGTGACGTCACGTGCAGACTGACGTGCCGTTGACCCGTGCGTGCGACCTGCAGGCGTGCTGGTGAACTACCTGCTGGAGTGTCTGCCGCGCGCCGTGCCCTCCTACCGAGTGGACCAGATGTGGGCGGCCCTGGCCTTCGTCCACATGGCCATCATGGCCTACAGGTGACCACGGGGCTGCCCGGCGACTGTACACGTGACTGTTACTGTCTTGGTTTATAACACAGTTTATGATGCTCCGCTGTTGGGTTTCAGTGTTCATGTGACGCTGCGGTAGGGATGGTAACGCTGGAAGGTCGTCCCAAAACGATTGACAGGCCCTGAGGCGCAGATAAATCGCCAGCGGCACACCAACACAGAAACATGTTTTTTAAGCGCCTCCGTGAAATATGCCTCTGTCCTACCTGGGTTTGTTCCATACATGATAGTTATCCCGCCTGTCGTCGTCACCTGCCGCCTCACAGGCTGGGGTGACACTACGGTCTGATGTGTGTCCCGCCGCCTCACGGGCTGGGGTATGATTGCGGTCTGGTCTGTGTTTCGCCGCCTCACGGGCTGGGGTGTGATTACGGTCTGGTCTGTGTTCCGCCGCCTCACAGGCTGGGGTGTGATTACGGTCTGGTCTGTGTTCTGCCGCCTCACAGGCTGGGGTATGATAACCATCTGGTCTGTGTTCCGCCGCCTCACAGGCTGGGGTGTGATAACCATCTGGTCTGTGTTCCGCCGCCTCACAGGCTGGGGTGTGATAACCATCTGGTCTGTGTTCCGCCGCCTCACAGGCTGGGGTGTGATTACGGTCTGGTCTGTGTTCCTGCCGCCTCACAGGCTGGGGTGTGATTACCGTCTGGTCTGTGTTCCCGCCGCCTCACAGGCTGGGGTGTGATAACCATCTGGTCTGTGTTCCGCCGCCTCACAGGCTGGGGTGTGATAACCATCTGGTCTGTGTTCCGCCGCCTCACAGGCTGGGGTGTGATAACCATCTGGTCTGTGTTCCGCCGCCTCACAGGCTGGGGTGTGATTACGGTCTGGTCTGTGTTCTGCCGCCTCACAGGCTGGGGTATGATTGCGGTCTGGTCTGTGTTCCCGCCGCCTCACAGGCTGGGGTGTGATTACGATCTGGTCTGTGTTCTGCCGCCTCACAGGCTGGGGTATGATTGCGGTCTGGTCTGTGTTTCGCCGCCTCACGGGCTGGGGTGTGATTACGGTCTGGTCTGTGTTCCGCCGCCTCACAGGCTGGGTTGTGATTACGGTCTGGTCTGTGTTCTGCCGCCTCACAGGCTGGGGTATGATTGCGGTCTGGTCTGTGTTTCGCCGCCTCACGGGCTGGGGTGTGATTACGGTCTGGTCTGTGTTCCGCCGCCTCACAGGCTGGGGTGTGATTACGGTCTGGTCTGTGTTCTGCCGCCTCACAGGCTGGGGTATGATTACGGTCTGGGCTGTGTTCCCACCGCCTCACAGGCTGGGGTGTGATTACGGTCTGGGCTGTGTTCCCGCCGCCTCTCAGGCTGGGATGTGATAACCATCTGGTCTGTGTTCCGCCGCCTCACAGGCTGGGATGTGATAACCATCTGGTCTGTGTTGGGTGTGATTACGGTCTGGTCTGTGTTCCGCCGCCTCACAGGCTGGGGTGTGATAACCATCTGGTCTGTGTTCCGCCGCCTCACAGGCCGGGGTGTGATTACGGTCTGTGTTCTGCCGCCTCACAGGCTGGGGTATGATTACGGTCTGGTCTGTGTTCCGCCGCCCCACAGGCTGGGGTGTGATTACGGTCTGGTCTGTGTCCGGCCGCCTCACAGGCTTGGGTGTGATGATGGTCTGGTGTGTGTTCCCGCCTGGGGTGAGTGCTCTCCCTGACCTCTGCGTTCCGCCGCAGTTTCTACCTGTTCGCTCCGCTGACCTACGGCATGAGCGGACCTGAGAAGCGGGAGCCGGGACACAGGTACGACCACCTGCTGTGGGTCGACTCCTGGGAGTTCTGAGCGGCCCCGGACTGGCTCTGAGTCCGCCGCCCTCCCTGTCGGACCATCCCTGAAGGAGTCCGAGGCGCTCCGGACCAGAGTCTGACGCCCGCGGCATGGTCCTGGTCGACCGGACAACCATAGGGACCATTACACTTCTCACAGGCAGAACGGCCAAATGGGCTTAAACCTGAACTCGGAAACCTATTTTTGTACGTCTATTGTGAGGTAGGATATTTCCAGGAAGGGTATTTTTGTTGATACTGTTGACAACGATTGAGAGATTATACAATGGATTATTGTTTGTTTTTGGCTGTTGTGATGTAGAGGGTGACGTTTCTTGTCATAGAATACGCCACCCGTGCAAGATCTGATTATACGATGCCGTCCAATGTGTTACACGTGGCTGCGTTTTGATACTAGGCATATGTTTGCGGCCGCGCCTGTTGCTCCGCATGGATGTTTCTCGTTGTGATGGCCTGCGCTGGGCTTGGTTGTGTCATGGCTGAATACAGGTGTTGGTGCATCTTTCATTTTTATCCGAGAACCGCGGTAACGAGAGTTTGTTGTTTGGGTTTAGGGGCGGGCCAAAACAGTGCGGTCGGATAGCGCCCATCTCAGTATCTGCTACGCTGATAGTAGAATTGGATATTAGTGACAGAAGGATAGATTTGCTAGTCTGATGAGCTAGGTGAGACAGTAAGAACATCAGCAGCCTGTCGGAATGGGTCCCTGGTAGAGGCACAATGGCAAGAAATGCCCCGTGCTGAGGCCATTGGCGTGAATCTCAGCACTATTCTGACCATATCTACCGCCGGCAGCCGCCTCCTGTGTTGTGAAGTGTGTGTTCCGTTAGTTAGCATTGCTCGACTCGCACGGGCCACCTGCTCCCAGCACGCTCCCACTGCGGCGACTCAACCTACAGCTGCTCCCGGGCGTCGACTGCGCCGGCGGTCACCACTGAGGCGGCGACCACCCGGGCTGCGACGCCGCTCCCCGGGGAGTCGCCCGTCAGACCGCACCTCTCCGTGCGAGTCCCCGGGCGCCGCCGCGCCGCGTCTGTCGACGCTGGGGCGGCACGTCGAAGTCCAGCGACTGCACCGACGGAGCAGTGCCCCAGCCGGACCGTCCCACACGCTCTGTACAACATCGCCGGACGGTATCAGCTTCAGCTATCTCCTCAGGTGTCCCCACGGCATTGGCTTCTCCATGTCCAGAAAACGGTTTGCACCACTCCGTGTCGAGTATGTTGACGCTGACGGGCCGGTGGTAGCTAGATCCCGCAGGCTGCTGCGCGAGGATCGTGAATCCGACCCTGGTTAATTCCTGCCGTAACATAACACCGGCGCCAAGAGTAAAGACCGCAGGGCTTCAGCCGTCAACACCCAGCCAAGCCATTAGGTCTACAGGCGCGTATATTAACAGCCGGACGCGTGTTTAGACAACGTTGTTAGACACATTGTAACGCGCGCGCTGCGGCGCAGCACACTGGGAGCGCGCGGCAGCCGGCGGCAAGGCCCCAGCCCGGCCGGTCGGTATTAATAAAATATACAAATGCGGTGCTTTCATTCAGTTACCCAACAACGTCGGTTAATACTAGGCACTCCGTCAGTTTCCAGAAAATACAGCACGTGTGCCCGGCAGCGCAGACTGGAGCCAGGACGGAGCTCGCCGGCCCCGGCAGGCACTCGGACAGGCTCGCCGGCCCCAACAGGCACTCGCGGAGCCCCGCAGGCATCGGACGGAGCTCGCCGGCCCCGGCAGGCACTCGGACGGAGCTCGCCGGCCCCGGCAGGCACTCGGACAGAGCTCGCCGGCCCCAACAGGCACTCGGACGGAGCTCGCCAAGCAGGCACTCCGCCCAAAACAGCACCAGTTCCTCGCACGGGCACCGCTGGCCTGCGACCGCTGCCGCCGCGGCCATATAAAATCTCAGCAGCGCGACTCGGTCGCGGACTGACTAGCCTAGATGCACGATCCCTCCCGTCCTCAGCACCTCACGCCCACCGTTCCGGTAAAAGCTCTCAAAAACAGCGCCGGCCCGCCCGGGGGCCGCATCCTCCGCACACACACACTCCCGTCAGCTCACTCGCTTCACTACAAGCACACTCCTCTCGCACCAACCGACACACACACCAATCACGCCCGGCCAACTCACCGCAAAAGCATCTATATTAAAGTTTAACAATGCGCAGCACCTGTGCGTGCCGGCGTACACCATCGGCCGTGAATGGCAGGGCGGCCCGTGCTCGCCCCGTCAGGCCGTAGCACCGGGCGTCCCTCCAGCCTGCCGCGGAGGCTTCACCGCCGCCGCTGCCGCAGACACGACAGCAGACTCGGCAGAACGGCGCGGTGATGTCACTCTCCAGCCTTCCCCACTAAACACTCAGCAGGGGCAGCTCTGCGCGGCACAGAGGCGACACTCTGCCGCGACGGTCACCGCCCGACCCGGCCTGCAGCTGGCACGGGTCACTGTTCCCGGGCTGGAGGTGGCGCCCTCTCGCCAGAGGTCTCTGCCAGCGCCACACGCGTAGCACCACGACACACCTCTCCAGCACACTGCTCAAGGCCACCGGTTAACACGTCACAATCCAGCCCTGTCGGGCGTCTCCGTAACAGCCCACGGGCAAAAGTCTGCCGCAGTTCGGCGTCAGACCGCCATAGTTCGATGGCAGACCGCCATAGTTCGGCGGCAGACCTAACACAGCTGGAGCGTCTGTCCGCCACGGTTGGCCGGCGACTGCGCCACAGTTCGACAGTAGACCCGCCAGTCGGCCGGAGCCAGCACCGCTGTCTACCGCCACCCGCCGGTGAGCTTATGGAAGAGCTCGTGGTCCAGCGTTTGGCTGCTGTCCTTGGAGCGCAGCTGCAGGAAGATGTAGCCCCCGATGAACTCGTGGACGACCTTGCAGTCGGAGCTGAGACACTCGAACACCACCGACTCCTCGTCGAACTGCACCATCATGTGACGCACCTCCCAGTTCACGTTCCACGCCTGGAGGGGGGGTGACGCGCGGTCAGCGGGGCCGTACAATGCCGACGCGACCACACTAACGTCAGAGAACTGGGGGTGTGGAGAACTGCTCGGACCACGGCAACAGAGCTGATCTACAACACGCGTGCTTTCTTAAATCAAGGTTGCCTGGGGTGAAAACACCGAACGGCAAACTGACAAGTGCACTATCTTATCGCAATTTGATACAAATGACAACAGGGCATGCTATTCCTCTCAGAAACCCTGGGGACCTGGCGCCGGCGGCCGTACCTTCATGGTGTTGTAGCGCCAGGTCTTGAGGTGATCTCCGCTGTTGTCCATGCGCATCAGTCGGTTGAAGGCGATTCCCAGCAGTTCCTCCCGCTTCGCCTTGAGGAATTTTACCACGAAGTAGGTGACGCCGAACTCAGGCAGCGCCTTCCACGACTTGATGTAGTTCATCTTGGACTCCAGCAGGTTGTAGTTGGAGACGTTGGCGTGCGCCTCCAGGATGCGCTGGTTCAGCTGTCGACGGCAGGGGTCAGGGCGGTAGGTGGCGGGGCAGGTACGAGACGAGAGGTGAAGACGGGAGTGACAGTACGAACGGCCTCACTGCTTTGATACGCGAGAGAATCAGTCCGCGCTTCAGCTAGCGGGAAGTATGATGAAAAGTTATGTCATACACAATTAGCCACAAAACTGCTGTGCTACAAAGCGAGAAACCTCTCCTGAAACACTAGAGATTTTGCTCAACGAAACACGCAGTAGCTCCTGGCACTTGGTAAGACCAGCCGCCCTCCCCTCGGGAGCTGCCCCGTCAGCATCACCAGTCAGCGACTCCAGGTGGATTAAAGTGCAGAGCAACACACATTCAGCCCAGTGCTGCGCCGCGAGGTGAAGGCAAGTATGGAAAGGAAACTACGCGCCGAGACGGAGCCCACTGCCTCGGTCTAAGCTCTGGCTCGGTCAAACAAAGTTCGCCAGCCTAACTACGACACCTCAGAGGCAAAAAGGCAGGAAAAGCGCCACTTATTATGTATGGCATCCACCCAAGGGCGTCGAAATGACCAGCGTCAAAACACTATAGACTCGGCATGCAAAACAGCAGGTTCTCCTATTGGAAGGCACACGTTCTCTATACAGCCAGGTCTACCGAGTGATTACACGTCTCGCTTGGGTCGCATGTCAGTTCCGACCCAATCGAGTACAAAACACAGCAATAAGGAAGACGGTCGTCACCAACAGTGAGTTAGTTTGGTTGGATTCGGCACCCGTGGATTCACCGCAAATAAGCCAAAGCCCCGAAAACTCTATCGCACGTATTCACTACCATCCAGTGTCCACCATTGGAAACGGCGCGAGGAGCAGGGTGGGCGGAGCTACACAGCGGGCGTCGCCATAGCAACGGCAGCGCCGCGTCCCCTGCATCCGAATGTAGTCACAGTACACGGCAAGGACGCCGACGCACACACCAGCGGTCGACGGCGGGGCGTACCCATACTCCTGTTGCAGCCTCCCAAGGGAATGTTTCTAATAGAACCACCGTGACCGGCACGGTTTCAGAGTAACCCGTGACCGGCACGGTTTCAGAGTATTTAGGTACGGTTTTAGGAGGTGCGGCAGAAGTGGGTACACCCCCGCGCCGCTAAGCCCGGAGCAAGCCACCCGCTTTACCGGCCTCTGAGGTCGACAGCCCTGGCAGGATCCGCCCTGGAGAGAGCGCACGTCAGCCGCGGACAGAGGGGAGAACACCCGGTACTGCTCACCATAGCCTCGGCCCGGGGTTAACGATATTCGACTTAAACAATTCGTATTGTTTAAGGGGAGCAAGAAATTCATAGATAATAGTTCAGTGTCCTTCGTAACTCCAATGTTTTATTTAAAGACATGCTGAGGTCTAGCCAACTTAAGACAAACTAAATTTTAAAGTAGAGAGAGAGAGAGAGAGAGAGGGGGGGGAGAGGAGAGAGGATTTACACAAGTCTGAAACACACTCCGAGAGTGATAATGAAACAGCATGCCAGAAAGTCAGCTGGCGCAAGCTTTCAACGGTGGAACGCATAAACATAATTCCTGCTCCCCGTTCACCCCCAGCTTCCCACCACCACCACCACCATCCCACACACCCCGCCACCTCCTTCGTCAGCAAAACGCACCTTGCTCTTCAGCTTCTTGATGAACCGCGGCGGCACGTAGTCCTCGGGGCTGATCTCCAGGCTCTGCGGGTTGATGGCGGGCGCCGGAGCCGGCCTCTGCAGCTGCAGGAAGTCCAGGATGCTGCGCACCTCCATGTCGTAGGAGGCGTCCGCCATCGTCTTGCCCTTGGCGCCCAGCCGGCAGGCCGACATCCAGCGGGCGTACTGTTGCTCCTGGGGACGGCAGACGCAGTCAACGCCTGCACTGGCTGATAGCGCAGGCTAAAACCGGCACCAGAGGCGAGGGAGGAGCCAGAACTACAACTAATTAAACACTGTCAGACTTGGTTGATTAACGGTTGTCAAAAACGATACAAGAAAACACTAGTTGGGCGGCAGGGGAAGTGATTGACGCGGCGCAACACGCTGAGGTCCCTTCACATAGAAAGCCCAGAGGTGCTTTAAAAGCGGCGAGAGACTGTTTAATGAACGCCAATAGCCGTGAGTCAGCACATGAACCAAAACAGCGGCCATTTACAGGGGGAGCGTCTGGTATTTTACACCAGTCCATGGTCCAGGACTCGGAAGTCATCAATACGGACCTCGCAACAGACTCGACAAGCGCCGCATAATCAGTGATTCATCACTCCAAAACGCTTTCAATGCTCTGGTGCTGATAAATGTTTACTTGTCCGGGCTGTTAATGGCCCAGGGGTCGCCGCATAACTTCGGGCTGAGTCAGAGGCCCGGAGGCTGTGAATCGGACCCACGGCGAAGGGTGTTCACACACGCAACCACGCCGCGGACGCCGATCCAGGCCAAAACGGGGCGCCGCGGCACTGGAACGGAACTTCTCACTGACTCAGGGCCTGATTTAGTGACTCACTGACTCAGCGCACTTAACAACTGACTCAAGACAATGACCCGACACTTACTGACTGAGGACACCTTCCTTGACACCTACAAACTAACGCAGGACACTGGGCCGACACTAGCCAACTGACTCAGGACGCTGAACAGACACTTATCGACTAACTCAAGGCCTGATCCAGCACTTACCAACTGACTCAAGACACTGACCGGATACTAACCAACTGACTCAAGACAGCCAAATTTTTTTTTTGAGGGCCCCCTTCTTGGACCCTACAAACTAACGCAGGACACTGACCGGATACTAACCAACTGACTCAAGACAGTGAGCCGACACTTTCAAACTGACCCAGCACTTAACAACTGACTCAGAGCCTTATCCAACACTTACCAACTGGCTCAGGACGTATCAACTGATTCAGGAACATATACTCGACACATACATTCTGACACGGAACACGACACCCACAAACTAGCGCAGCACACAAACTCAGCACACAGTGTCGATTCTCCAGGTACACCCCCTATGACCTGCCGTCCTTTTCGCCGGCCACCACGCAGACACAGGGCCCGGCCAAACCTACGTTGTCGCAGCGAATGATCATGTCGGTCATGCCCTCGGGAGACGGCACCTCCAGCTTGATGCCGTACTTGTTGTTGGCGATCACCACGTCCGGGGTCACCTCGCAGCCTTTGAGCGGTACCTGGGGTCAGGACAGCCCGTCAGCCGGTGCGGGGGCGGTCTCAGCTACAGCCCGTCAGCCGGTGAGGGAAAGGTTTCAGCTACAGCCGTGGCTCTCATACCGACGGGTGCGGTGCGGTTCCCCACGCCCGCAGAGTGATCCGCACTTCATGTGAATACAGGCACGGCGACTCCGTACAAAGTCAGACTAACCAGCCGGCAGTCCCCAGAAACAACAAATCCTCGCCGAGTGTGCGGGCCACGCGCGAGTGATTCCGCCCTCCCTCTCACCACCGGCTCCGCACCTCCAAGTTTAAGGTCATTATGTTTATACAGACAGACAGTTAGGATCCCGCTATACCATGACGGTTGGCGTCAATTCCCAACCAGGAATTCAGTGATCTCGGTCCAGTATGGGACTACACAACGTACCAGGTAGGCCCTGACCGGGTTTGTACAGAAATATACGGGAGGCCGGAAAGCAGCAACACGCCCTGTTGGCAATTCCGTCCCATCACTGACCCTGTACCCCTCTCCTCCTTCAATGGCAGTCCCACCACTGCCCCTGTACGGCCACACCTCGCTACACCACTGACCCGGTAGGCTGGCTCCTGCCCCACGTCCTCCCGTGACTTGTACAGGTACAGCATCAGATCCTTGCACACGAACCAGTACCGCTTGTAGCCCTTCAGGGTGAACTTCTTGGGTCTGAAAGCAAAGAACAGTTTTGTTATCATTTAACAATCACCGACCAAGCAATTACAGGTTGGGGACGATGTTCGTGCGGCATTTTTAGCTGCCAATTCAACGCATCGTTTCCTAGCGGCCTTTCTTGTTCGTAAAGAGCGGTAATTTTGCATTCATTTCATACAAAACACATGCAAATTGAAAAAGGTAAATCCAAATTCTGAAAAGGAGGAAAAGAGCCTTCCTTCGAAACGGAAGAAATGTGAGATCTTGTGTTTCCTCAACACAGGCAGGATGGTGGAAAATTCAAGTCGCGGCGGGATGATTCAAAACGAAATCACGCGGCAGCATCAAAGAGTTCAATTTCTGTTCAACTATCAGACGACGTTAGAACAGAAGAGACCATCGCTTCGCTAGCGTCTGAACGGGTACAAAAAGCATCCAAGCAAGCATATTACTTTATTTTCAAGAAACATATAATGGGTTAAGACACCAGTTCCAGCACCGTGGATGAAGGTCTCTCACTAGGCAGGAAGCTACAGCATCAAAGACTCGGTGCCCTGTCGCACCACTACCGCCTGACTGGAGAGCTCTGACCCCACCACGCCTGAAATCGGGCTTCCTACACGCGGACGGATGCAACGCTCTCTTTTTGTGTCGGACGCAGCGAAAGAAAGACAAATGAATGTCGCTGCAGCAGCGCTGAGAGGGAGCTGACTCACACAACCAACAGACCCCGCAGTGGTCTGCGCCTGGAGAGGAGGCCGGTTCTAAGGTCATTTCAAGGCTGCCACGAGCTCGGTGCGTGGGATCGAAACATCGCTTCGTAAATAAAGGGCGACCCAAGTTTGGTAAAGTCATATGTATCTATAAAGCCAGAGTTTTTTTGCCCAGCGACAGTAATCCTACAGATAAATACCGTCCGCAGCAAGCACTGACCTTCCAACGCCCACGCGCCGCTACCATTCAACTATAGGCAGAAGTCTCTTCATAACTCTATCTTATCTGTTAATCGGTGCGGCGTGACCTACAACATTGCGAGCCGCTCCAAGCGGACGGCCTACGCCAATCGACTTACAAGGTCGTCGGATCAAGACCGGCGCTCAGTGAAGACTCTGTGTTCACCGGTTGGGAAATGAATGGATTCATTCAGTGGCAATGATATACAGAGCGTACAATGCGGCTGGGCTCTCTCGCAATAAACTGGTCGCCGATATCAGATAGTACTCTTAAGCAAACATAGGGAGCGTCGTCGGTATCAGGGCGCTGCGATACCAGCCTAACACCCCACGCGGTAGCATTCTGCGAAAAGCCTTACGCAGAACGGAGATAAAGCGTCCGGTGGTAGGCGTTGCCAAACCAAAGGCGGCATGCATCTACTGACCGGAGATAGGGTCAAGGGCAGCTCCGCCAAAACCGATTCGCCATGTACGACAAAAATCAGCATCAGAACTAGGGCATCTCTACCAAAGGTTGGCACAGAGCAGTATCTATACGACACATGTGGTGTTGGGTGTGAGCGGTTCTCTCCCCCAGGCCAGTCCCCAGACTTATCTACGACATTCTAGACGCCCTTCTGCACCTAGTGAACCGCTCCTGGACCTCCTTCAACTTTATCACCACCTGAAGAGGCGCCGCCTCCATCCCTCACCTGAAGAAGCGGAGGTAGTCGCTGAGCTCAGGCACCTGGGTGATGTCGCCGTTGCCGTTGACGTGCGAACCCTCCAGCTTCACCTGCAGGTCGTTCAGAGCCGAGTCGATGTCGTCGGCGCCGTCGGCAGTGTCGTTCGGCTCCGGCTGCGGCTGCGACGACTGCAGGTTCACCTGCAGCTGCAGGCACGGCCGCCGGAGGCGCGGTCACCACACCGGGCAGAGGCATAACTCGCACTTCGCGTCAGAGCAGGACGCATATTTCAAGCTGCAAGGTGGTGGGCATTTTGCGCACCAGCCCCCATGCTAGTCCATCAGTGAACGGCCCTGAACGGCCCAGTGCCCACCAGTCACAAGTCATTTGATGGTCTAAAGGTGCCGCTTTGGCGGGAATTCGTGCCCTTTTCAGCTAAATGCCCACCAATCCTGATTCCTTAAAATATGTCATGTGGCATAGGCACACCTCAGAGGATGTCATCATCCTTGTCCGATGTGACCGGGGGTTTATCCAGCAGAACCAGCGGCGAAGGCGCGGTCACCACACAGGACAGCGAAACACCTCAGAGACAGGCCGTCAGATTTTGCAGGGGATTATCAGACACATAACCAGAACAGGACCAGACAGATGCAGCAGACTGCACATGAGTGAGTTAGACGTCATGGTCTTCTGCGACTCCTTCCACAGGACCGTCCACGCACCACGGCGGCTGATCGCCCAGCCAGTCAGCCCGGCCAGCTGACCTACCTGCAACCCGGAGAAGAGCAGCATCTCCTCCTCTGTGCAGTCGATCTCCTCGTTCAGGATCTGCCACTTGGCCTGCTCGTACAACATGTTGATGCGCACGGCGTCGTACTTGGGGTCCAGGTCGTAGAAGCTGTAGAACTTGAAGCGCAGCAGCAGCGTGTCGTACTCGCGGATCCCCTGCTCCATGATGGAGAGCGACGAGTCCAGCCAACTGCCACAGCGAGCAACACGTCAGAATGGAACATAGGGCGACGAGTCCAACCAACTGCCAGAGCAGCAACACGTCAGGATGGCAGAGGAGAGAGACGAGTTCAGCCAACTGCCACAGCAGCAACTCGTCACGATGGCATAGGAGGGAGACGAGTCCAGCCAACTGCCACAGTAGCAACTCGTCAGGATGGCATAGGAGGGAGACGAGTCCAGCCAACTGCCACCGTAACAGAGAACACCAGGACGGTGCGCTAGCCATCTCACACGTATGGTTTCTTGTGCTCTATTTACGACAAATCGTCAATTAAGAGAGGCAACAAATCTTGAAGTAATTAGGTTATGCTCAAACTTTCCCCGCTTTCGCCACATTCACAACATGACCAGAAAAAGCAAGCAATCAACGAACATCGGTGCACCGGTAAAGATATTCTGAGGCTTCATCTGGATTCAGATAGTGAGACCTTGCTCATTGGAGATTCCACTACAAGTAGGGGGGAAAAACATATTTCAGTGGAGAGAAACTGGTCAGCGTTCCCAAAAAATCGCTACAGAAAAAAATAATGCCCGATCATTGGGAACGTTCCTTCCAAAATTGAGACGCTCGTTTCCAAAGACGGGGTGTTTTCCAGGCCACCCAACAGGCCGTCATACACAAGACAGCTTTTGTGGTAGAGTTCTATTTTGAATTATGCAAACCACTTTTGAATTTCACCTGAAATATTCGTTCAAAGTTAAACATCTCGGTTCATCGAAAAGAAAGTAGAGAAAGCTGCATCAAAACGATCATTTTAAAAGATAACTTTATTCTTGAAATTTTCAGAAAAAGCGTGAAAAACAGAGCTGGGAAACAACATTTTCACAGATGAAAATATCGTAAGCATCATTCTTACAAAACACAAGCTGGCAAGTACGTGGTCAGCGAGGACTAAGAGATAAGAAAACTTTAGTGCCAAAAATAATAGTTATGCAGCTTTTTGCGTTTCTAGAAATAACATACCTCGTAAATATTGCGTATAATGTTCGGCCTCCAGGCAGTGCAGATTGTTCACGGCACCCAGGACTTCGGAATTCAGCAATTAAAGCACCTGCACATGTGTTCCTTTTTTAAAAACCATTTCCATTTTAAAGAAACGTTCCCAATTATGGGTCAACATTCCCGATATTGGCTACATAGTGCTTCTGGGAACACTAACCACATATCCCCACACTGACAAGCCGATACAGTTGTGATTAAGCGTCGACCCCGGAGCCCCGGCGCCACACTCACGCCACGTTCATCCTGGCGCGCTCCAGCAGCGTGTGCGGGTGTACCATCAGCCGGCGCGCCTGCACCGCCGGCACAATCGGACTGTGCGTCAGACCCGAGTCCAGGCTGTCCAGGCTGCTCATCGTCATGTTGTGCGCCGGCACGCCCGGGCCCAGCGAGCTGTTGAGCGTGTTGTAGGGCGAGTGCGAGGCGTTGGACCGCCAGGTGCCGCTCTGTGGAGGGAGGGGTGCAGGTCAGAGAGGGCAGCGGCCACAGGTCACCTGGAGGGAGGGACGATGGTCAGCGAAGGCAGTGGCCATAGGGCAGACGGAGGTCACTCTGTAGAGGGAGGGGGGCTGGTCAGAGAGGGCGGCGGTCACCACAACTGGGCGGGCACAGATCAGACGGAGGCGACGGATCGGTTCCGTCTGAGGCACAGATAAACCTGCCGGATTGGGAGGGGGGACTATCAAAAGTCTGTCCCAGGACTGCCTGGTCTGCTCTCTGTGTGCCCTGAGTCGGCCCCTCATCCCGACATCCGGCGCCCTCACGCCTGCTCCGCCCGCGCCCACAGACCGGGGGCGGAGACGCGGAGCTAAAACACCGTAAAAACCGCCCCGCCCCGACACATTCCGTCCGGTCGGCGCCCGCCAGAAATACTTCAGATTCGCATATCATCAGCGGCGTGATCTGCGAGCGGCGGTCCGTCGGCTGCGGCCCTGCAGGGGCGGCGCGGCCACAAAGGGCAGATTAACGGAGAGACGGGCGAGTGACGGCCGGCCGCCACATCCGGCGCAGAGGACGGCCGGGGTCAGGTTCATCAACGGGTGTCGGCGGCCGGCGCAGTAGCCGCCGAGCACGCCGAGTGACACTCCCACGCCGGGAGGGGGAGGGAAAGTACATCAAACAAACGCCGAGGATACTATGGCCCGGTTCCCAGGACAAGGAAAATAACACCTAAACAAATCAGGAAGAAGCATATCTCCACTTCTATGTCGACCACCTACAAAATGGTAAGCTCCTCGTCCCTTGGCGGCGCTCTGCGTCCATAGGTAAATGAACCAGCGAAAACGATACAGCAGCCCCCGACCAGCGACGCCGATCCACTGCCCGTCCACGCCGCCGTCGTTAATATATCGCGGCTGAGGAAGGAGCGCCGACGCAGCCGCGGCGTGACTGAGAGCCATCGACACCGATACGTCTCATCGACGACCCATCTCCGCTGCCGGCGACGGCCGCTGTCGGAGCCCGTGATGGGTGCGACGACATCCAGCACTTCCCCACGTCACCATAAATCGCAGACGGGGCCCACACCTCACAGCAGGAGGCGGCCCGTCCATCTGGTGCAGAATTCTGGCCAACTGTGAAAAAGGACGGAGGCCATACCTCCACTCGTCCAGCGAGGTACCGTACCTGCCGCTCCAGATCAGTGCCGGGCGGGCGGAAGTCAATCACAGGTGGGTTCAGGCGGGAGCACCTGTGCTCCGGCGCTCCGCTGGAGGGGCCGTGCTGGGTTTCGGACAGCATGGAACACGTGCCATGGACCGCCGGGCCGTGAAATCGCGACGCGTCGCACGTCAGTATCAAGGCCGGCCAGCATTCCACGGCAGGTAGCCGCCCCTCCAGCCGCCGTGCACGCGCACACCGGCTGCCCGCTCCGCCCCCTCGCCGGACGGGGCCGGGGGGGGCGGTATGCGGCGCACGTGGATCAACACAGCCGGCGCGACGGCGGCCGTTCGTCTCTCTCTGGGACGGACCGCCGATAAAAGATCGACACCAACACAGTGCGGCGCGGCGGCTGTAAAGCGGTGTTTGGACAGACGAGAGGCCCGTAAAGAACTGACGTGCGCTTCCCATTACACGCAGCAATAACATCACACAAGGCCTGGCAGGTCGTTTACACACGGCTGCTCAGGCGCTCATACAAGACAGAACAAACCATCGGGCCGAGACACCTCAATCGTGTCAACTGTCGACAGGCGTAATGACCGGCTTTAGGACACATTTCAGGACATGCGTACAAGACAATGTCACATACTTTCAGGACCCTTCAACGCTCTGATTAAGCTGAATGGGCATTAGATAGACGTCTCAATCCAGGCGTAACAGTGTTCCCCTCCCCGTCCAGTCAGTATTTACACGGGCGACCCCACATCTGGAGTGAACTTCGATGCGTACATAAGAGAAACGCTTTATTTCCTAGTTAACCTTTTTTTAATTTCCTAGTCCAGCAATAATAACCAGCTCCGACCCGACCAGTGCCGATCGGTCTCCGGCCACAATCTCAACCACCGGATGCCACGAATCATGCCGCGTTTCCACTTACGCCCCAGCGCTGGCAAATAGGTGACGACACGGACTTCGTCACATCCCTCATGCCAAACAGACCGGGTCGGCCTGAGTAAACCATCCGGCGGCGTACAGGCTGCGTCAACAAGTCAATTTCCCAGCCGTCTGATTTGCTAGGCATGCATTCCGGCGCCGCGGTCACCCCCGGGGCGTCACACACCTCTCCTGCATTCCCAATGAGCGGCGGCTGTGACTTTCAGCCCAAACTCCTGCGCCTCTGTTGGCTCCAAGGCCAGTGCACTTCTGATGTTTTTTCTATCGTGTTTCACAGACATAAGTAACTCTGCCAACCCACATCAACCACGACATCTCTCCTATACAGCACACCAGACATCACATCTCTCCTATAGAGCACACCAGACATCACATCTCTCTCATGCAGCACACCAGACATCACATCTCTCTCATACAGCACACCAGACATCACATCTCTCTCATACAGCATACCAGACATCACAGCTCTCTCATACAGCACACCAGACATCACAGCTCTCTCATACAGCACACCAGACATCACATCTCTCTCATACAGCACACCAGACATCACATCTCTCTCATACAGCACACCAGACATCACATCTCTCTCATGCAGCACACCAGACATCACATCTCTCTCATACAGCACACCAGACATCACATCTCTCTCATACAGCACACCCGACAACCTGAGCGGAAAGTACACTACATACATCAACAAGTCACAGAACTATACTCTACTAAGGCAAGACAGCGCCTTGCCTGGCACCCAACCAACCCTTCCCCACTCCGATCGTTTCCGACACCATCTAACCGAACCACTCACCGATGCTGATGGGTAGCCCGCAGCCAAAACAAACCGGAACCGCCCGTTCGTTTCAAACTTTGACAGCAGCTAAAACAAGTTATTCTGGCCGGAGCCCAGACTTCCAGTTCGAGTCTACGCCATGACCGTCAGTGCACTGCGTCCTGCCAAGTGTCCGGGACTTCCACGGCGACCTGTGCCGGGCCGCCGCACCACGTCTCAGTGGTTGCAGCACACGCGCGATATTTTCGGGAAGCGGCGAGTGCTGAGCCATACCGAACGAAAATACGGTTCCTTCTCTTTGTCTACGGGGATGAAATTTAGATCACCAGACAAATCTCTCAAACGAGGAGCGGTAACTCCTCAGCTGAGCCTTATGATTGGTTTAGACCTACTCCGGGGCAACGCTGAGCCTCCACCGCGACGACAATCTGCACCAGGAGTACTCTCACTTCAGGCAGTGATGTCTTTATTAGGCATCGTGCTCTGGTCGTGTTGTGGTTATTAGTGGCTGTGCTCTGCAGTGCTGTGGTTATTAGCGAATGTGTTCTGCAGAACTGTGGTTATTAGTGGCTGTGGTCGGCAGTGCTGTGGTTATTAGCGACTGTGTTCTGCAGTGCTGTGGTTATTAGCGACTGTGTTCTGCAGTGCTGTGGTTATTAGCTACTGTGAGCTACAGTGCTGTGGTTATTAGTGGCTGTGCTCGGCAGTGCTGTGGTTATTAGCGACTGTGTTCTGCAGTGCTGTGGCTATTAATAACTGTGTGCTGCAGTGCTGTGGTTATTAGTGACTATGCTCGGCAGTGCTGTGGTTATTAGCTACTGTGTGCTACAGTGCTGTGGTTATTAGTGACTGTGCTCGGCAGTGCTGTGGTTATTAGCGACTGTGTTCTGCAGTGCTGTGGCTATTAATAACTGTGTGCTGCAGTGCTGTGGTTATTAGTGACTATGCTCGGCAGTGCTGTGGTTATTAGCGACTGTGTTCTGCAGTGTTGTGGTTATTAGAGACTATGTGCTGCATTGCTGTGGTTATTAGCGACTGTGTTCTGCAGTGCTGTGGTTATTAGCGACTGTGTGCTGCAGTGATGTGGTTATTAGGGGCTGTGTTATGCAGTGCTGTGGTTATTAGTGATGCTCGCAGTGCTGTGGTTATTAGCGAATGTTTTCGGCAGTGCTGCGGTTATTAGTGGCTGTGCTCTGCAGTGCTGTGGTTATCAGCGGCTGTGCTCGGCAGTGCTGGGCCGTGCTGATGGTTGGAGTTTTAGGACGCGTCAGCTGTCAAGGCTACATGTGCTCCGGCGGCGGTGTGGTTATTAGCGGCTGTGCTCCGCCGTGCTAACCGGTCGGTGCCGCCGCCGCCGGAGCCGCCGACGTATCTGGCGCACGCAAATAAACAGAGCCGACGGAGCGGCGCGGCGCCTCAGCGGCCCGGCGGAGCTGGGGCATGGAGGGAACGGATCTCTGGGCTGGGGCATGGAAGGAATGGAGCTCTGAGCTGGGGCATGGATAGAACGGAACCTGGCGGGGCATGGGGAACGGAGCTCTCAACTGTGGTATGGAGGGAGTGATGCTCTGAGCTGGAGAACGGATGGAACGGAACTGTGAGCTGGGGCATGGAAGGAACTGAGCTGTGAGTTGGGGCATGGAAGGAACGGAACTGTAAGCTAGGGCACGGAGGGAAACGGAACTCTCCAGTTGGGGCACGGGGGGAACAGAACTCTGAGCTGGGGCATAAAACGAACGAAGCTGTGAGCTGGCGTAGGGAAGGAACGGAAATGTGAGCTGGCGCACGGAAGGAACGGAGTTGTGAGCTGGAACATAGAAGGAACGGAACTCTGAGCTGTCGCATGGAGGAACGGAGTTCTGACCTGGAGTACAGAAAGAGTAGTGCTCTGAGCTGTAGTACGGAGGGAGTGGTTCTCTAAGCTAGGGCATGAGGGAACGGAACTCTGAGCTGGGGCATGGACGGAACGGAACGGAACTCTAGGCTCGGGTACGGCAGGAACGGAGCTGTAAGATGGGTATGGCGGGAGTGGTGCACTGCGCTGCGGTACGGCAAGAACTGTGTCGAGAATTTCGGCATTGTCAACGCTCTCTGATGAGATGCGACTCAAAATCGGTCCCCAACAAGTCTGAAACGTATTTAGGTGCTAACAGCCAAAATATGGTGACGTGTACCCAAATAATTAGAAAATTTTACATGACAGAACACTTCTGGCACAACCCTGAAGCGCCGCCCCGTAATTGGCTGTTTGGTCCTCAACACTAACCGAGTCTGTCAAAATTGAAACAGGAACTGAGTCGGTGAAGTTGAGTTGAGTCTTTCCATTTATCTTTCTCCATCCATTTTTCAATTGAGTTGAGTTGTCTTGAGTCACTTCATTTGAGTCTTTGAGTCTCTCCATTATCTGCATTCTTCTCATGAACTCAGCCATTCTGACTGCACTGGTACCAATACGCTGTTCAAACTTGAAAGCCCCAAAAGCATCCGATTTCCTATCCACATTCCTCGCCGATTACTGAATGAGTGTTCCTAATCTCGTACAGATAAGACTAGGCTCGAACCATGATTTGACGATAATTAGAATCGTCCGTGCACCAGGCTACCGGAGCGCTCCTGCTCCCGGGCTCAGACGGCTGCTGGCGAGCGGGTGAACACCAGAAACCGCTGATGTTGTGATACAAACGTGAATAACTGTCTACCGAGAGTGCTGACAGCGCTGTCATCAGCTCAGCCTGCAGGCCTTCATAACGGCCAAGCGAGGACAGGTGACGCAACACTGGCGGAGAGAAGACTGCGCCAAATCCAGCCAATTTGCCCGGCGGACTAGATTAAAGCCTTATTTCTGAGAAAGAGACCCACACATTGGCGGAGAGCATACTGCACCAAATCCAGCCAATTTGACCGGCGGACCAGATTGCAGCCATATTTCGAGAAAGAGACCCACACATTGGCGGAGAGCATACTGCGCCAAATCCAGCCAATTTGGCCGGCGGACTACATTAAAGCCATATTTCTGAGAAAGAGAAGCACATATGGAGGCAGGAACGCCATTCAACGTTGCAAATTCAGTCACAAGATACTTCAAACATACTTCAAAACAGAATGAGGAATGTCCGCCGTTCCAGCGGCTCAGCCCGTAGAGCGTTGGTTTCTGGCGCGCTGCTCAGATTTCATGCTGTGTCGGCGCATGAGTCGCCTTGGGATCGATTCCCCGAGACGCTCGGGTGCTCAGTACTTACCCAGCAAAGGTCAACAACCGACCCGTGATAGGGTGGCCTGAGCGGGGCGGTCGTCTCTGTGCTAGGAGGGACGTTAGACGTCGGGGTTCAAATTGACACGACATTGTGCACGCTGCTCGTTCGGATGGTAAGGTGCATGCATCTGAGACTAATTCCTCGATAATATTGGCTCTCAAAAGTCAAACTTACCATTACTCGGACAAAATGTATCAACATGGTCAATGGAAACACACCGGAAGAAGCCCTACAAGTTCGGCCCTAAGTGAAGGCCGGTCGTTGTCGGTAGGGACGATACGGGACAGAACGCACACCCAGCGCCAGAGGGCGACTCAGCCGTCTCACCTCAGGCCAGCCGGCCACACGTCACACTCCAGCCCTTGTCTGCAGGCAGGGCGCAACGACAGCACACTGACGTCCCGTGTCAGGACAGGGCAGCATCTCCCAACAACTCCTGCGCCCTACCCACGCAGGAGTGACGGCACCCACACCGAAGCCGACGTCCCAAACCCCGGCACAGGGACACAGACAAGCACTCCCCAGTCCAGGCGAAATGCGAAACAACAGAGAATGGACGCTGGTCCGGCCAGCGGTGACGACCCTGGCTCCGGCCAGCCTAAAACAGCTGCTGAGGGACGGACTGTCACAGCTTGGACTGCAGGCGAGATCCCCGGACTAGATCCCGGACGGACTCTCACAGCTTGGACTGCAGGCGAGATCACCGGACTAGATCCCGGACGGACTCCCACAGCTTGGACTGTACGCTAGATCCCCGGACTAGATCCCGGAGGGACTCCCAGAGCTTGGACTGCAGGCGATATCACCGGACTAGATCCCGGACGGACTCCCACAGCTGAACGGACGTCCACAGTGGGTCCACAGCTGTACTGGTGGACCCACACCATACGGTAGGAAGCAGCTCTGGAGCTGAAACAAGATGTCTCCCAGCGCTGGGCAGATACTCCCAGAATTGTAGCCGGCGAGGTTCTCACGGGAGGCAACACAGATTGTTGAGGTGTACCCCACGAACACAATGGCTGTTTCCGTACCGTAAACAACGAAGCTGCTGGGAACCGCACTCCCGACAGGAACCCCGGGTTTAAAACGCTTCACTCCAACCAACACCAAGGACAACCGAAACAGACCAGACGCAGCAGTAGCAAACCGACATCGGACCAAAGGCAGCTCCTCCCATAGGAGCGGGGACGGACCGGACACCTACAGCTGCAGAGGAGGGCGTCAGCGGCGGTTCGGGACTGCCAGTGACGGCGGCCTCCGGCAGGGGCGGCAGAGGTCGCTGAGGTCCCTGGTGATACTCCGGCGAGGCCGGCGGCTGTGGAGGTCACGCACCAGGTCAGAGGGGTGACACAGGGTCAGGCAGACGGCTGGACTGCGGGCTGAGCCTGGCGACAGGTCAGAGGTCAACTCAGTGGACAGGGTTCTAACCCGACAGAAGGCGAGGCAGGACGGCCGACAGTGTGGAGAAAGTACTGTTTTGAAGGAAACTTAAATGGTATATACTACCTTATACATGCCCTTACCTTTCGCCAGCTCAAGGTACCAATGCACCTACGGAAACTTTTGATGACAGTACTGGTGTGTTTGTCTTTTTCATTTGTGCTCGGCTTGTTTTTATCGGTTCTCCACCATCATTGTTTTGCTGTGTGAGCTGGATGTGATGTACATGTATGACTGCCGTTATTGTAAAAGGCCAGATCCGTTATCGTAAAAATACCAGATAATTCCCTGGTCATTTTACGACGACGGCACTGAGTGATCACCACATCACAAGGTCACGTTGTACGTTAAGAGACACAACTAGTTCCGCTTCCACAATTGACCAACAACGGCCAAACGACAGTTCAATTTGCATAGCCTTGGAAGCAATATTGTGCACATTACCTCCTGGGCATAAGTCTACGACAGTCAATGCTTTCACTGAACTCGATGTCCGGGCACGACTCTACGTTAAGTACGCCTCAGACATCCGTTTCTGAATGGATAATTGCGTACCGTCATTGAGACGCCACGCTGCGAGGCCTGCCCGCTCGCTGCCACAGCATTAAGGCCAGATTTAACACTGACGGCCAGACCGGGCTCGCCAGCCCGGTAATCTCCATAACAATGGCTCCCAGTGCAACGGCGCCGGGTGCGGGCCGCTGACCAGAGCAGGGCATGCACAGATAACGGCTCCGGTCGCCGCCGTGACTGCAGCTGCTCACAATTGGTCCACCTGTGCCGCGCAGCGACAGCCGCAGCTACAGCCCCTGCCGTCCCCGGGTACCGCCCTCCCTGAACACCGCACACGGCCCCGCCTGCAACAAACAGCCGCCCGCCAGAGCCTGGAAACTGTCGGTAAAGCAGAGCTACCGCGAATCTGGCCACCACCCAGCCCTGAGATAGCCCTACAAGGCGGCGGCGGCTGTCGGCGGGAGGCACCCCTGCCGCCCCGCAGCGGCGGCCGTATATGGCCAGGCACGCTGTTACGGCGCGGCGGCTCCCAGACCGGCGGAACCACGCAGCACAGCCGCCGACTGTTACGGCAGAGCGATCCGGCTATCGCTGCTATTGTTAGTGTTATACACCACATGTGGAAGCAGATGAGGTAGATGAAGACGCGAGAGCGGCTACTGACACCAGACCGTTCAAAGCACAATAGCTTCCGTACACGACGGGCAGCACCAGATGCGCATCTGTGGAACATTTTCCCCACTATTGACACAATTTTGCAATTGAAGGCTTAGATATAAGATATTGTACCGTTCACATAACAGTAACCTAACATCCCCGAATCGAATTTGTTGTCACGCAACCACACCTGCTACAAAAGGCCTTCTTTTCTGAGCAGCTCTGGGCGGTACAGGGGTCGCCCTCAGAAGGTTGGAATTTTGTGCTTTGAAAGCGGCCCTCTCCTGCTGTGTACGGGCCTAGATAGTCTCCATCATTAACGATTCTGTCGGATAAACGGATTTATTGTGCCTCGATCGGCGTCCGTCGGTCTGTCATCTTGTATTGTCTTGTTTGAATGGCGTGTGAAATATAGGGCATTCTCTCTCAAAAAAGCTGAAACCAGCGGGGTACCCACATCCAGCTCGGCGGTCATGAGTCAGTCCGAGCGGCTCTGGCGCCGCAGTCGCTGCGGTGTAAACACGCTCACTCTGGGAAGTGAGCCTGGTGGTGGCGTCCTGGCGGACGGGGCCGGCCACTCGGCGGCCCCGTCCTCACACCAAGGCCGCTCGTGTTTACCCTGCGGTGACGTCACACCTGCCCGGTGCTGCCCGTGCTGCAGGGGACAGGGCGCCGGTGTCGCACGGTACACAGCGCAGCTTTTGTAGGAGACTCGGTGCCCCTGTTGCAGCAGGTACAGCACCGTGGGAGATACACAGCAGGTGTCGCAGGGAGCACAGCGCGCTGTTGTAGGCGAGCCCGGACACTGACTGTTCACACTCAGCAACAACAGCGTTCTCGCGGGTACAATCGGGACGTTCTGTAGGGACATTCTGCATCCGTCTGTGCATCGGCTGTGGACAGTGCCCGGACCGAGACGACTGTAGCCAGGCGGCAGACCGACTCAGGATGATTCCTACCTGAGCACACATCTCCAGAGCAGTGGACCGGCAGCTGCTGAAGCAGAGGTGGAGCGTGGGTGGCCACCAAACCGGAGCGTGACATCAGCGCTTTTCGTTCCGATGAGAGGCACCACGAGAAATTCAGCGAGCCGGGCGAGCCCAGACGGGACGGGAGCAGCAGCCCGGCCGACCTCAGACGGGAAGGGAGCAGCCGCCCGGCCGACCTCAGACGGGAAGGGAGCAGCAGCCCGGCCGAACTCAGACGGGAAGGGAGAAGCAGCCCGGCCGACCTCAGACGGGAAGGGAGCAGCAGCCCGGCCGAACTCAGACGGGAAGGGAGAAGCAGCCCGCCGACCTCAGACGGGAAGGGAGCAGCAGCCCGCCGACCTCCTACGGGAAGGCAGCAGCAGCCAGCCGACCTCAGACGGGAAGGGAGCGGCAGCCAGGCGCGGACTTCGTGGAACGCGCTCGACAGCGAATCAATACGTAGGAAACCTGCTACCCGCTTAGTCCGGGACATAATTTACGACAAGAGAGCCACTGAGCCATTGAGAACGCTCAATGTCCTTTCAAAAACATCGGCCAAATTTGTTTCAACATATTTCTGCGATTTGGAAAGTGGTACGCGCACCAACTTGACCCTTTGATACTCATATCATCTCGCTCACACAAAAGGCAGATGTAATTTCCCAGGTAGTTCTACAACAAAAAATGCATACGAACTACCTACAGTTCCCTGTATTGATTAACTGCTTATTTTCCATGCCTCCCCAATGCGGACTCAGGCAAGGGGAGCGGCGGGGATGCGATGTGGTAGAATCAGGCGATAGTTCAGTCGTCCGCCGCTGCAGCCGTCGGCGCTGCCGTCGCCAGCTTCCACTAACTGCGCATCAGCGCCTGCTCAGCAGAGTCGTGCCCGGGCGTAGCGGGGCGGACAAACACGGCCGACAGGCACGGCAGTGCATACACCACCAGCGGTCGCTGTCGCAGCTGGGTGTCACACCATCTCACTCGGTGGCCCCGGGAACGGGTGACGACTGCGACACCGACGCCGCTGGTAGACAGGGTTCACTGTCTCAGCAGCACCGGCCTCTGTAGCATGCGTTACCACCTGTCGCAATGCATACCTTACCCAGCTCTCGGTTATCCTGCGCAGTGGGCTCTCTGGAACCGCAGTGAAGCGGGAACATCTCAGCTCTGGGACCGGGGACCGGCTACGGCGGGAGTGACAGGACGGCGTGACGTCACGCGCTGACTGGCCGCCATGTGAGACCGGTCACGTGACACGGTCGGCTGCAACGCGAGCATGGCCGAGCAGGCCGGGGACTCGGCGGACGTCGGAGCGGCGGCGCCGCCGGCTGCGGGGCTGATGTAACGGCGCCGTACAGATTGAGCACGCTCAAATGGTATGAATCACGGGACAGGGATAGAAATTGAAGTGAATTGTCCATGACAGCGCCGGATTGAGTCTACAAATCTGACCTTGGATTGTAAATGCCCGTCAGAGGTTCATCGCAGTGGCGTAGCGTCACTCTATCCCGCGGGGGCCATTGGCGTAGCACGACCGTACAGCGGCGCAGCGCAAGGCCAGAGCTCTTGGGAATATGAAGCAACATTCTGAGAAGTATCACTACGACTGTTCTGGGGAAGGGAACGTGAAAACGTAAACCGGGCATCCAATGTCGACATGAGGCCTCCTCACGGCTCCGAGGGGGGGGCGCTGGTGCTCTCTGCCGCTCCCATGGTTACGCCTCTGCACAGCAGCTTGTTTGACAGCTGGTATTGGGCTGCAGTGAGTGGAGGCGGGGGGGCGTTACTGAGCTGCGTCGCTGCCGATGCAGGGCTGTGCAGCGGAATGTCGCCGCGCCGCCGCGCTGGGGGCGGATCCACCGTCCAGGCGACACCGGCAGCCCCGTGCAAACCTGACCCGCGCGGGTGACGCCGGTGCGAACGGAGCCATGGACCAGCGCGGAGCACCAGTGCTGGCCGGAGAGCGAGCAGTACATACCCGGCACGTGTTGTTACTGTTACGCAGCCTTTAGTCATACACCTGTTCTCATTCTGTCTGAGCGTCTGAGCAGCGCAGGCGGCGGGCCGACGCCCCCGGACTCGGCTGGTACGCCATTCCTCTCATTTCCGCAGCCGTCACGGTTTGCGCCAGTGCAATTTCCACACTCTCACGGTTTGCGCCAGCCAGACGCTCGTCGGCGCTGTCGTATCCGAATACCGAGCCGACACCCTCTCCCCTCCCAGCGCCGCCCGCGTCAGGCGCCGGTCTGACCTCTGGCGGTCAGACCGGTAATCACACCTCCCCGCACAGGCAGCAAGGGGAGATGAGGAGTCGGTGCACAGAGGACCGGATAGCACCGAGCAGCAGGTGGGAGGGTCTGAGGAGACAGCGAACGCCTGCAGATCAAACACAGGCTGAGGGGCCGGCGAACGCCTGCAGATCAAACACAGGCTGAGGAGCCGGCGAACGCCTGTAGATCAACCGCAGTGAGAAACAATCCAATATGTGCGACTGTAACCAGCCGTGGAATTCAAGCGCACGAATCCAGCCGTGCGATCGGACCCGACACTGAGCTGTGGAGAACTGCAGCGGACGGTAACTGTGCAGCGGAGAACTGTGGTGCTGCGTCAGACGGTAGCGCCTGCACCATTATTGTCCACAGGCGCGCAGGTGTCAGTGGGACGGCTGCAGGGACAGGGGCGCTCCGCCCTGCACCGGTCACCGGAGATACCACTGCACGCCACCAGGCATCTGCTGAAAAGGTCCTCCCATCAGATCAAACCGACGCCGATCCACTTCGTCGACTCGAACTCGTACTCGTATCGAACTCAACCTCGTAGTCCCGCGTGCGTGCGCGTCCGTACTGGTCCGTTCGCGTCCCCCCCCTCCGCACCCATCGCTCCTTAACCCCGGTGCCATCCTCCTCTACATATCAGTTCTCTCCTTTTGTTGTAGCGTGCATTTCTCTTTGTGTATGAATGTATGAATACATGTCATAGATCTAAGCCAATGGCGGGCCATTAGGTCACACCGAGCCGTCATCTGCCTGTGAGGCGGACACCAGGTGTGCCGGGCGGCGACGACGCAGCGCGGCCGTGGCCTGCACCTCTCCCTCTGCCGCCGCCGGGGCTGCTATTGCGTGCAACAGCTGGGCGCCTGTTTACGCCGCGCCGCACCACGTGTAAAATGGCGCGCCGTGACGTCACAGGTTGGCGGGAACGGTGGTCGGATCCAGCCCGAGGCGAAAGCGTCTGCGAACGTCACCAGCTGACCCCAACTACCGATATCAAACACGGTCCAACGCTTTGCCTATACACTGGTCAAAACATCTACAATAAATATGGCAGCTAAAACATCAGCCGCGTGTAACGAGGCGCACTCAGAAACGTGTTTAAGGACGCTTCGCCGAAGGGTGGGAGCTGCGCCCACTCTGTTTCTGGAATGGCGCCGACGGGACAGATGCGTAATCTGTGACACCCGAGGCTGAGAGCGCCCGGCGGTTAGAAACGCACCCTCACCTCCGGACACTCGCCCACTGCGCTGAATCAACCTCATTCAACAGATGATAACGAAGGGCGTGATAATAGAATACAAAGGAAGCCAGCCGCGTGCGTTCTAGTCGGAGACAGCTTGAGTCAGCGTGACGTCACGGATCGCCGCTCCACCCACCGGAAGTGGCGGGTTCCGGCGTGCCGCCGCCATCGGCAGGTGGCGCCACCGTGGCCGGGAGCGTGCTGTCCGGCCCCATCTGGACCTGGACGTCAACACAGCCATCTGTGGCGGACGGGGCGCGGTCCCGCCCCGTCCGATAGCCGGCTATCTGTTTACCCGGGCCCGCCGAGGGCGGAGGCCGCGGACGCTGCGTGTCGCCGGTGCCGGCAGGAATAGACACCCGGCCCGGGGGAGAGGCCGCACACGAAACAGGGGAGCGGCAGTCCGGCCGGCGACAGGCGGACTCGGCTGCAGACGAGCCCGCCGTCGGCCCTGTCGGAGCACTGGTCTCCATCAGGGTAGTAGAGCACTGAGTCTCCACTGAGCGGGTTTCTGTAAGTTGCAACTTGGACCATTGCAATGGTAACAGCGCACTCACTGACCTTGCACTGCGGCCACGCAGGCTCGCATAATAAATCGAAAGGGAAGCTCTGAAAAATATATTGTGATTTAGCGAATTCAAACTCATAGTATAAGGCTTACATGTTTTGCATCAAACAACGTTATCTTAAATTTCAAGCTTTGAATTTAAAAGCATACTCCAAATGTCCGAAGCTCTTCCAAAGCAGAACATGCTGCCGAAAACCACGTTGAGATTCGTACATTCAGCAGCAGAAAGCAGCTCTCAGCGTCCGCAGTTACTAAATCAGAAAATGTTTTGACTGCAT
This sequence comes from Lepas anatifera, assembly GCA_034440635.1. Classification (NCBI taxonomy): domain Eukaryota; kingdom Metazoa; phylum Arthropoda; class Thecostraca; family Lepadidae; genus Lepas; species Lepas anatifera. Next base: position 173,601 of record JAOTON010000797.1, on the reverse strand, counting down.
TTCATGGCTTTGGAGCGACTGATATAATGAACGATAAATCAAGTATACATTTGTAAACCGAGGTGCGAAGGGCAGTTCGACTTTGGTCTGTTGGAGTGATTGGCGGGTTACAGTTTGTTGAGGCCGATCTTTCACCAGCTCAAAGTCTGCAATGGCACCGGCTGTCAGGCCGCTGCAGCGCCCATAACAAAGGCAGCAGGCCGGGCAGATGGGGCACGGTGGTGCCGTGAAAACATGCCTCACGCGGCCAGCCGCCGAGCCGGAACAGGCGAGAGAAAACCCACCAACACCTGTTCTAAGTGTCTGACCAATAGATATTTCAGTTTACGAACTTCGATGTGGGGCGATGCTCCAGAAACTTCACCCTGTCATGCAGGGAGTTACATAATCGTGATCTGGCTCAAGGCTGCCCGGCAAGCCGCCTCTCCGGTCGGTGCGCTTTTGTCACCACTCGCAGGGACAGATGTCGGTGGGTTACATACAGCAGACACGACCGGACACCTCCCGCCGCTGAATGGAGGCGCTACCGTGAGGTCGCCATTAATCACCTGGACACCGTGTTGACCGCCGGCTGCTGGATGACGCCCGGACCTGTTTACATTCTCGGCTGGATAAATACGGCAGCGCTCCGACCGGGCCCAGGGCGACGAGTGAGCCGGGCTGCCGAGCGGACCCGCAGGCAGAGGTCGCCTCCTGCAGGGTTCGGCTGCTCCGCAGGGCTCGGCGCCTCCTGGCCCTCTCCGAGCGTGAAGTCATTAACGGCGGCGTCGCCGATACCGAATCACCAGCGGCGCGCCAACGAGGCAGCCAGTGAAATAGTGCCGTTGATAGCGCAGATTCCGGGGCAAGCAGACATCTTCACACATGAATGGGTGCAATCCAATGCACCCTGCCGACCATCGCAGCAGTTTACTAAACAAAGAGAGGGGTGTGCTGAAATAGGAGAGAATTTGTCTGTCGCCATCATTCAGAATGATGATAGCCCCGGCAGTGATTACATCAGCGGAGAAGACAGCAGGGACGAGAGCGGGGGTACTATCGATCGACGGCGACTCCAGATTGTGGACGGTCTGCACGGACCGTGCTATGGGGACTGACCGTGTTGGGGAGGTCTGACCGTGTTGGGGAGGGACTGACCGTGATCAAGTGGGACAGATCGTGTTTGGGTGGGACTGACCGTGTTTGGGGACTGGCCTTGCTTGGGGACTAACTCGTGTTGTGGAGGGAATAGCCGTGTTAAAGTGGGGACTGGCCGTGTTACAGTAGGACTGATCGTGTTTGGGTGGGACTGAGCGTGTTGAGATGGGACTGACCGTGTTAAAATGGGACAGAGCCGTGTTAAAGTGGGACTGACCGTGTTAAAGTAGGACTGACCGTGTTGAGATGGGACTAGCCGTGTTAAAATGGGACAAGCCGTGTTAATATGGGACAGATCGTACTGAGGTGGTAGCCGGACGACTTTAGGTGGGCCTGACCGTGCTCGGGAGGGACTGTCCGTTCTGGTAGTGAGACTGACCGTGTTATGGGGACTGATTCTGCTAGGGACTGACTGACCGTGCAGGGGAATGACTGATAGTTTGGGCTTGTGTTATAGGGACTGACCGTGTTGAGGTGGGAGCCAGACGTGTTGAGTCCGCGCCGCGGCGTGGTCGGCCCGTCCAGGCTGTTGTTACTGCTGTGTGCCGAGCCGTTGCGACTGATGAAGGTGTTGGTGTCGGCCGGCGTGCCGTCGTGGGCGGTGCGCGTGCGCCCGGCGGCGTGCGACTGGTAGTTGTACTTGAGGTGCTGCGTCTCCAGCGGCTTGGCGAAGGACAGCTCCTCCGGGTGGCGGATCCCTGCCGCAGCAGCCACATCGTCAGACCATTGGGAAACGCAGCAATGCATCTAGGCTCTCTATGCAGATATGTTAAAATAGGACAAATAATCTCAAAGCCATCAAGTCCACAGCATCATCTGCCAATGTGTACCGGTAGAAATGACTTCACACCAAACGCGAAACGCAGAGATGTATACCTTATTACACTATCAGAACACGGTACCGACAGATAGGTACTACACAGGTAGAAGACTACACCTGAGTTCGTATTCCGTCAGCGCGTGGACACATCTAACTGGGTTAGGCGGCCACTGCTGTAACAGGGACAGCGCGCCGGCTCGCGATAAACATCACGGTCAGGCAAACAACCAGCAGATGGTATCGGCGGCATGAACGAAGACAGGCGGCAGGATAAAAAGTCGGATAGGCGATTCACGGGGACGGGAGATCGGTCCGGTCGCCCCGCGGCCACGGAAAAAGCTTCGCCGGCTAACGAGCTTGCCGTTAATGGGCGCCAGTTATAGGGTTGAGCGCACCCGACTACTGTACTGGATACGGCAAGTTGATACCCCAGCTGTTTTTGCGCATTCGATTACAGCGGTCAGGTCTGGTCAATGTGCAGCAAACCAATTAATGTCAGTTTAAGATATCAAGCCAAGTCTGCACCAGTCAATTAGAATTGAGATTTTAGGACTTATTTAAAGCAAAATACTCACACGGGGTGAATGCTCCCAACATATGTTATAAGATACTAGCTATTGCTCTCGCAGGCCAATCCGTGATCATACGCTCGCATGAGCATGGAAAACTCTTCTCACCTTTACATCAAAGGAAATATCAGGACCATTTTGGGGGACGAGCCAATACTCTAACCATGCTCTTTACTTAACCATCGTCAGCACTTGGGTCTTGGCCACCTTCGCCGGCACAGGGGTGGACAATACGAATTCGCAGCACTCCGTTCCTATTCGAAGCAGAGCTGTCATGAAAAGAAAAGGTCCGATAGTATCGATTGTCGTTTTTTGTGTGCCTGACAAACTCTCGAAAAGCTGGGTCTCCTGATGGGGGTGTTACATGTAAACACCAACAATAAATTGCATGAATTTCCAGCCACCTGCTGTACGAGCTTTCCATACCAACAGGCCAGGTTACTGTTGTTTTCCTGATTACAAAATGAATTCAATCAAGAGTAACGACCTTCTTCTGACTACACAACTAATGAATCTGGCGAGAGTTAAGCCTTTTTGATCGATTGCATGGCCTTTAGACTGGTTACATGGCTCTTTGGCAGCAGCAGAGGCCATTTAGATTATTTCACGGACGGCATCACACCTTCATTACTTTCTTCTAAATAATTGGCTATTATCTCCGAAGTCTCCGAAATAATTGGCCACTTTTGATGATACAACTAGGCGCATATCTACTTCGAGACCAGATTGATGTAAAAACCACACCGTTATTCCTAAGCCAACAGAAGTCATTCTTTGCTTCACTATCCTTTTTCTCCTAAAAATCCGGCTTTTGACTTCTGGATTTTTACCTTCCAATAGAGGACAACTTCGCTACAAAAACATTATTCCTCGTGAAAACAGCACAGCTCCCAACACACTTCCCGTTAGTTTTAGTTGTTTTTTACTTATGATGCCTGAGGTATGTATCAACGATGCACGATGTATGATCATATTTGATGATGCAAGTATGCATATTGTATTACGCTATCCCGTCACGCCCATGGCACAACTAAACACCTGACTTAGCCATTAAAAAGCAGGCCGCGCCGTTCCAACAGCCGACACTCACCCAGCTCCTTGCAGACGTCGATGACGGTGTCGAAGCACTTGGAGCTGAAGTTGACGCGGCAGTCCAGGTGCCGCAGGTCCGACAGCTGGATCCGCAGCACCTTGTGCATGGGGGTGAAGATGAGGGTGGCCTCGGCGTCCACGGCGTACTGGTCCAGCGTCGACTTGGTGCGCAACAGCCACTGGTTACGGTCCGGCCAGAACAGCGCGTGGTCCGACCAGTCGTGGCCCTCTGTCGAGCAAACACACAAAACGTTATGGTCCTGGTCAGAACAGCGCGTGGTCCGGTAAACCAATCGTGGCCCTCTGTCGAGGAGACACACACAAAGTTACAGTTGTGGGCAGAACAGCGCATTATCCTCTGTTGAAGACACAGAACTTTACAGTCTTGCTCTGAGACCACGCGCAGCCATGCGGCATCGATCATAAACCTTTCCATGGCCAAGTGAGACAAAAAGTATCTGGTCTGGTGCGAGTTTCCAACCTACACTTATGCTTTGGTACGCTCTTTGCGGAACCCCATAAGCTGAACCAGAAGGCGCTTATCACATCAGGCGCTAAATCAAGTTTACGGCCCAAACAGATACGATGATGGCATAGTCTTGATTTATAACAAAAACACGATTCACAGTGATTCACAAAAACAACATTATAGCCAGCCGGCAATCGACTGTTGAAGCGACAGAGGATTAACTGGTGCCTGCTCCGTCCGACGTGTTAACTGGACGAACGTACCGCGACATAAACAAACCAGCCGCCGGACCCAACATCCTGTTACTCTACACCGGGCGGAGACCAGCCGCGATAGCCCGGCGTCCAGGCGTCCCCCGAATCAGCTGCGCGGCGCACCTCATAAACACTGCGATTTGTCCAGATAGCAGGCGGTTCCAGGCGCGCGCGTGTCACCAGGGGAGCCTCCCGACTGGTCTCCAGACAACCCGACGGCACCAGGCGACGGCGCGCTCTCACCACGCAGCACACTCCCAGAAACGGCCAATGTCAACAAGCCGGCTCTGTGTTCGATTTTAAAGTCGGGCCAAGTCAGGTCATCCGAGTTCATATTCTGCCCTCTGAGTTACCCTGGCCCCAGATACGTTGACTTATTTCACGAATATCAATTTTACTCTCGTGATATTGTTCGATTCCGGCTAAATCTCGACAAGAAAGATAAGACTTTCACATTTAGACATGAAAACAAAATTGGAGGCTAGTTCAATGACCAACATTTCAGCTCTTATACCTCAAAGAGCAATCATGCCTCAGAACAACAGACTTAAGAAGATAGTTAAATGTAACTAATGGTTAAATGTTACATAACGGTAATCATTAATTAAACAAATACTTAAATCTGAGCCCCCTGGTTTCTATCAGAAGGAAATAGTTCTAAACAATGAGGATCCATCCTTACAATGTCATCTTACTTTATTTAAATTTTTCTATTACGGCTTCTCCGTAATAGAAAAAAATCAAATTTCTTTCTACAACGGCTTTTGTAAGGATCCATCCTTACAATCCTGTTGACTTCACCACAAAGGCGCTGGATGAAGCCAATCCTATTCCGGCAGGGTATGAAAGGCGGCACAATCTGTTTAATTAGTAAGCAAGACATGCCTTTAACAATACACTGAGGAAATGACGTACTGATAAAACAGCCTATCACTACATTGCATCAGCCGGCAAGCCTTAAAAGCGCCAGGTTTTCTGCCCACGAGTGACTACTACATGACGCAGGGTAAATGCGAAGCGGGACCTCCAGCCACGGCAACATCCCTCCGTCTGAATACGCCAACGCCAAAAACTCACAAACCTCTGCGACACATCCTTACGCTGTTTGCTATATGGGGTTGGACGCAAGCCTACAGAAGGGCAATACGGCGCATACGATACGTTTCTGAAATATGTGTAGTTCGTGTATTTGAGGACTGTGTTCGACTAACGACTTAACCAGTCATTTGGGAGTCGATAAAACGTGGATTATAATCCGAGTCAATCCTCCACTATGCTGGTGTCGTGTAGTGCCATTTGTCAGCTGTTGAGAGGGCTGCCGACACGGCGACATTGGCGACGAACCGGCAGCCAGAGACCCCCTCAGCTCGACCAGCTGGGGGATACGCGACCTCCAACACACACTGTTTATGGCTCTCTTTCGATGCTAATTTCATCACCTGTGGCCCACTCTACAGCGGGGGTCTGGTGCAAACCTCTATCTTGAAACCCACTCTCCCGACATACGAGCAAGCAGAACAAAACAGCGCTCAAATGTGTCCTTGACAGTCACACAAGTTAGCATTGGAGATCAGAACAAAAAGGCACCGCGTAGGAACATGCTCAGTAAACACCCTTCCCATGGCCATTTTTGATTCAAGGCAACGGGAAATGTTCGCGGCAGACAGTAACAAAGGAATGCCCCATTAGAGGTTTAAGACTCCACTATAAGGGAAGGCCACTCAGCGGACGGAATTGAGTGCCGCAGGTGAAGCGTGACGCCACAGCACTCACTGAAGCACTCCCCCGGGGCTCCGAGCAGGAACCGCCAAACGTCAGCGTCGCAAGGGGGCGCGACACGACACCGGTAGTCATCGGATTAGCTCCCAGAACGATAGCACGGAGACAGGACCAGCCTGGAGTCCAATATATCAATACCCACACAGGTCCCGACACTGAAGCGCAGCAGCGTCCTCGCAGAAAACATCCCGCCCTCGGTGGACAAAGCTAACGAAGCTCATCTCATCAAACCCCACGCAGGTACTAAAACAGAGCACCCACCCACCTGGCGCAATGTACTACAGACCCGTATCAGCCTAACCAGCGTTCAGGTGTTGCCAAACCATCGCCTGATCCGGCGTTGGCGAGGCAATAAGGAAGCGGTGTCGAGGGCGGCGGCCCACGCGGGCAGCCGGCCGCCCCCGGGATGCCGTATTGGGCGGTCTCGCGGCAGCGGCGCCGCCTGTGCCCGGCACGTGCTGGGCGGAGCACCGCCTCCGGCACGGCAGGCGCCACGCGGCTCTCCGCCGTCCCGGCAGTATACACCACGGCCCACACCACACCAGGACAGCCCACACCACACCAGGACAGCCCACACATCACAGCAGCACGGCCCACACTCAACACCATGGCAACACGCCCACACCACAGCACCACGGCCAGCACCGGCGTATTCAAATGATCGGCGCCTCAGCCAGCGAGTTTCCGGAAACGACATCCAGGGTCGCGTGTACCGCGTGGGGATCAGTCCCGTGTCAACACTTCGCTTGCGACGTTTGCAGGCTCAGCGTTTAAAGGGCCCGGTTTGGGGCGATGGGTAACCCCCGCCCACCTGGAAACGGACCGAAACAAACCCGGTAGATGACGTCAACTACAGGATCGGGACAGGGCAGGTGGAATAGCACCAATCAGATCAGGGTCAATCGACATATCATGTGTGGACTAAAAACAACTGCATACGAGATAGCTACCCAACACTGAAACCCGGCACGGCCCTAAGCTTTTGGTTTCGATCTGATTCTCCGCGAGGACCGGAATATTCGCCGAGCGGCGTTCGTTTTCCCGGACAGCAGCGCAGGCAGCCGGCAGCAGCCAGTACCTGGCCAGAGCAGCGATATTGAGTCCGGTCTGCAGGGGGCGGGTCCGACTCCACCCAGTGCCGCGGAGCCGCGCCCGGCGACGACCCAGCGACACACTTCGCCATGTTAATTACAGCGCTTTTCTCTCCGCCTCTGCCCGTCCGACCGCGGCGCAGTGCCGGACCTGCTCTGGCCCAGCTCCGGCCCAGCTCTGGCCCAGCTCTGGCGCAGCGCCGGCCTCCACCGCCCGGCCCTGGAATGAGTGTGAGACATGCTTCTGGAGACGGGACTGGTTTGAGAACGGCGCGACAGCGGCCGGCAGGGGATTGGAGCTGCCTGTGCTAATTATAATAGTCCGGCTACCTGCGAGGCGAGGCGGCGTATTGTTTACACGGCGCTGCGGCTGTCGGCCGCGTGGGTACGCATGCCTCCGCTGCCTCCGCTGCCTCCACTGCCGCCGCCGCCGGCCACCGCGTGCCGCCGCACCGGCCGGCTGCATTAGAGCACCGCCGCTGAAAAACCGCTGAGGAATGCCATTGTCCGCCAGGGCTGGGCTGTCGGATCGGATAACACCCCTCTCCCAGATCGGCCCGGCTGCGCTCTCTGTGTAAGGAGGACCGGCTAATCACGGAGCAGCGGTCTCGGCTGCCTCCCCGCGGCGAGCCACCCGCCCCGTTAGCTTTATAGCCGACGCTGAGCGCTTAAAGGCGACGTTTGCGACGTAAACGTGACGGGGAACGGCGTCGACCGACAGCGCCGCCAGAGAGGCTGTCAGACGCCAGCGACCGCGTCCCTGACACCGAGAAACCACCACCCCGGCCAATGTGGGCCACCTCCCGTCTGCTTGGCCAACCGTACAAACTCCAGCAGATGTAGATAGTCGCAGGGGTCGGACGACTGCGCTGCTCGTTAAATAGTCTCTCCTGGCAGCAGGCCACACGTACTGGCACTATGAAATATATACTAAGATGTCAGCGCTGTAGAAAATGCCGAATCACAAATTGTTTCACATTTAAAATGTCCCAAAACTAGCCATCGGCATAAAATAGGCGTTTCCCGAGCGACTGTCTACTTAGTCTCGGGCGTTTCCCTTTCCCCCAGCGTACGTCGTGGCGGCGCGCCAGTGTGCCAGAGAGCCTGGAAACGGAGCCAGGCCTGTAGCGTGGGTCCAGCTCTGGCCACGCCCATTTCTCCACGACAAGTGGGTTTTGGGAGAAACCAAATATGAAACCTACGATCTTTCGGCATGTCCAGCAAGACTGTGACTGCTATGACAGTTGAAAACACACTCTAAAGAGCTACATTGTTTTGCCTTTGAGGAAACGTTCTTATGCTGTTATAAAATATATACCATACTGCAGTAACTAACAGGCGACCGCTTCAAAACTGCAAGGAGTACGGACTCGTTCACGCAGCAGAATTCGACAATATATGTCCCCTTCTTTTTGACAAACATGACCGCAAGCTCTGTTTAACATCCGTGGGCAAGAATCCTGGCATATTCTGTCAAATGAAAATGGGTCTTACGCCCCATCTCTTTCAGTTTCGTCTAACGGAGTGCCAAGACCAACCATGGACAACCCTGAGGACTTGCGGCTGGGACAAAGAAGCTTACGTACCAACTCCTAACCATCGGGCGTGCATTCCCCAAACTGAGTTGACGATTCCACCCCACAGCTGTGGAAATCTCTCCTCGAACCCGGCTGACATTGTTTCCACCAGACAGTCGCGAGAGTTCCCCATGATCTGACGGTGACTTCACCTTCCTGCGGTGAGACGGCATTCTCAGGTCTGGGCAGCGCCCCGAGGGCAGGCTGCCGGGTAATCTCCGTGGCAGGGGCTCTGCCCGCGAGGCACGGCAGCTGACGCCGCCAAATCACCGTCATCCGGTCACTGGTGACGTCACCTAAAACTGCTGGTGGCTAGGTCAGCACGCCAAATATCACCCCAAGGCGGAAAAACACATAGTCTCTCACGTATCTCAACGTGAACATTATCGTGACCACCCACTAATGGATTGCAAAAACTGGTGAATCACCCCTGACGGAGTTCTGCCGAGAGCACAAAGCTGCAAATATGTAGGAAATGCTGCAGAAATCACTGGATTCATGACCAAGCCAGCGTTTTTAAACCACCATTACAGCCCGACTCGATCCGTGCTAGAGCTCCTGAGTCCGGCTGTTTATTCCAGCAGCCTGTCGTGTCTGTGCGGGTCGCCGCTGCCGCGACGGCCAGGCCGGCCAGTCCGTCATCAGACGGAGGGCGGCGCGGGCTCTGCTAATCACGGCCGCCGCTAATGGGGGCGGCGCTGATGAGGCGGTGACAGGCCGGCACGGCCCCACCGCCGCCCGCACTCCCGTCACGGAAACTGGTGCAGCCACGGCAGCAGGGGGTCACATACCGCGTCCCAGACACGGCAGCAGGAGACCGACAGACACGGCGCCCAGACAGACACGGCGCCAAGACAGACACGGCACCCAGACAGACACGGCAGCAGGGAACCACATACCGCGTCACAGACACGGCAGCAGGAGACCGACAGACACAGCGACAGACAGACACGGCGCCCAGACAGACACGGACCCAGACAGACACGACACCCAGACAGACACGACACCAGGGGAGCGCACCGCCGTCCCAGACAGACACGGCAACAGGGGATTACCGTCCCAGCCACAGTTCGGTCTGCAGAGCCGCTATGCCGCACCCCATTTCATCCCCATCGACTAGCAGCGTCGCATATTCTGGGGAAAGGGTAGATAAAGGTATACAAGAAGGAAAAAGTAGTAAAAAAACGCAACTACCAAATCAGCCCAATTTTGGGCAGACACAATAAATCATAGGATTTCTTAATGATTTTCAGGGACTCACAACCAAATCAAAAATAACTTTATCAACACTATAATAACAAATCACAAAATAAGGTAATGGTGCAGTTGGCTTTTATGAGAAAGGCCTGGGCCAGGCTTCACAGCGGCATTTCAACATGTAGGTGTCAATTCTGGGTACAGCGTAACTGTAGCCCGCCCATCTGATCTCACCGATCCGGAACATCGCGTCTAACTACCAACTGCGCCGTTGACCTGCTTCACCCCTCATTTAGCCTAGGCAACCCCATCCGAAACAGGCTGAACGACACCGCGATACCCCTCCTTAGTGAGTGTGCGAGGTCAAACACGGGCAGCCTCAGGGCGGAGGTACGGCGGCGGCGGCAGAGCGGCGTCTGCTGCGACCTGCGGCAGCCATCACTGCTCCAGATACGGCCCGGCGGCGTGACTGCGCCCATTAGCGGCCCATTGTGCAGCCGCGCCGCTGACATCATCTGTTTAGCCGCCGCCGCCAGTCAGGCCGTCAACAAAGAACCACCCGCTCGGCGGCAGGTCTCCAGCCAGGGGCGCCACCGTCGGCTGCTGCAGGCAGACACCCGGCGCCCGTCAACAAAGAACCACCCGCGCGGCGGCAGGTCTCCAGCCAGGGGCGCCACAGTCGGCTGGTGCAGGCAGACACTCGGCGCCTGCCGCCACCCTGTCCGCGAATTCACCGCCCTTTCAGCGTTTGACAATGTGCGATCATCTCAGTGTGTCGCCGCCCGATTGGCTATTGATCAGCGACACTGGAGGCTGAATAAAGTCAGCAGCCGTCAGCGCGCGGCTGCCGTCGAGGCGGGTTTTAGTGAGCGGCGGCACCGTGCGGGTGGGGGGGGGTCACTCCAGCTGGGTCACCGGGGTGGAGGTCACCGCAGTCCCGCCCAATCAGCCACCCGATTCGACGAGGAGAAAGTACCCGGCCGGCCGCGGCCGGGCCGCCCAATGGCGACGGCGAAAAACTGGCCGACTGCGGCGGCTGCGGCGCCGACCTCGGCAGGCGCGGCCCCGGGGCGGCCTGCACCTCACGTCTCGGTAACGGAAGACAATTAACAGGACGAGCATACAATGGGGCAGATATATCAACGCACACATATATAATCGCAATTGAAACAATGGAAACCGATCATAGAAAGGAACATATCAAAGGGGAAATCACAAGCACATGCCGACTCTCTCAATATATACAAGTCGACTAGCTTCTTCCCAACGCAGTTTTCTCGGATGTTGTAACCACAACCTCTAGACACGATTCCATCCGGGTCCAAGCAGCGGTGACGTCACTTCTACCGAGCCCCGCAGCGGGGGTTACCGCGGCGGGGAGGCGCTGTATGAACGCTGCACCTGTATACGCTGCACCTGTGTACTGGACCGCCTCTGCGGCCGGGCAGGGCCGCGCGGAGTCAACAGCGACCGCACCGGCTCAGCCCACGTCGGCAAAACACACACAGGGCAGCTACAAACAATGGCCAGCGACGCGCTGGAGGTGGTGGGACCATTCACCAGAGGGCACGCGCGAACCCCGGAGAAAAGGGCGAGCAATGGAGGCAACCAAAAGAACGCATATACAAGAAAATACCGCAAAACAACGAGAGTGGGTGAAATGGAGATAGAAAGACAGGTCGACCGCAGGAGAGAGAAGGGCAAATGAGAAAGTGATCGAACAACAGTTGAGAGAGAGAGAGAGAGAGAGAGAGAGAGAGAGAGAGAGAGAGAGAGAGAAGAGAGAGAGAGAGAGAGAGAGAGAGAGAGAGAGAGAGAGAGAGAGAGAGAGAGAGAGAGAGAGAGAGAGAGAGAGAGAGAGAGAGAGAGAGAGAGAGAGAGAGAGAGAGAGAGAGAGAGAGAGAGAGAGAGAGAGAGAGAGAGAGAGAGAGAGAGAGAGAGAGAGAGAGAGAGAGAGAGAGAGAGAGAGAGAGAGAGAGAGAGAGAGAGAGAGAGAGAGAGAGAGAGAGAGAGAGAGAGAGAGAGAGAGAGAGAGAGAGAGAGAGAGAGAGAGAGAGAGAGAGAGAGAGAGAGAGAGAGAGAGAGAGAGAGAGAGAGAGATGCTGGCTCTCTGCGCCCATCTGTGGCGAAAGGCTGCGCGTAATAAGAGGATCGGATCCGAAACCGCGGCAACTGCTGGGAGATCATGCGGTGGAGCGCGGCGGGATGTGGTAAACGATCCCGTCCCGGGGCACTGACAACTCACCGCAATCCTTTCACCTCGCAGCCCGTTTCGACACACGGCATTTGGAGCGCGGTGTCAGGTGGGCGGTCGGCTCATCCGTCAGCCAGAAGATCTCCGGCCGGGCGGACGCCGCCGTTACCGCTGTGGGGTCCGGTCATCGCTAATGTGGAGCCGCCGCGTAATCGCGCTATTACCGCGATATTTCCGATTTATGGCCGATCGGTGCAGCGCCAGCGCTGGTGCCCTACGCCATCTAACAGGTGCATCAGCGCGTAAACTACAGCGTGTCGGAGCCGCCCCGGCCAGTCCAAGGCCCAGCCGACTGTCGGCGTGAGAGGCTGGGTACATACTCGTACATACACCGCCGGGCAGGAGGCACGGGAGGACCGTCTGACACCGCCGGGCAGGAGGCACGGGAGGACCGTCTGACACCGCCGGGCAGGAGGCAGGGGAGGACCGTCTGACACGGCCGGGCAAGAGGCAGGGGAGGACCGTCTGACACCGCCGGGCAGAAGGCAAGGAGGACCGTCTGCCACCGCCGGGCAGGAGGCAGGGGAGAACCGTCTGCCACCGCCGGGCAGGAGGCAGGGGAGGACCATCTGACACCGCCGGGATGGAGGCAGGGGAGGATCGTCTGACACCGCCTGGCAGGAGGCAGGGAGGACCATCTGACACCGCCGGGCTGGAGGCAGGGGAGGACCGTCTGACACCGCCTGGCAGGAGGCAGGGGGACGACCGTCTGACACCGCCTGGCAGGAGGCAGGGGAGGACCGTCTGACACCGCCGGGCAGGAGGCAGGGGAGGACCGTCTGACACCGCCGGGCAGAAGGCAAAGGAGGACCGTCTGCCACCGCCGGGCAGGAGGCAGGGGAGGACCGTCTGCCACCGCCGGGCAGGAGGCAGGGGAGGACCATCTGACACCGCCGGGCTGGAGGCAGGGGAGGACCGTCTGACACCGCCTGGCAAGAGGCAGGGGAGGACCGTCTGACACCGCCTGGCAGGGGGCAGGGGAGGACCGTCTGACACCGCCTGGCAGGGGGCAGGGGAGGACCGTCTGACACCGCCTGGCAGGGGGCAGGGGAGGACCGTCTGATACGGCCGGGCTGGCGGCAGGGGAGGACCGTCTGATACGGCCGGGCTGGCGGCAGGGGAGGACCGTCTGACACCGCCTGGCAGGAGGCAGGGGAGGACCGTCTGACACCGCCGGGCAGGAGGCAGGGGAGGACCGTCTGACACCACCTGGCAGGAGGCAGGGGAGGACCGTCTGACACCGCCTGGCAGGGGGCAGGGGAGGACCGTCTGACACCGCCGGGCTAGAGGCAGGGGAGGACCGTCTGACACCGCCGGGCAGGAGGCAGGGGAGGACCGTCCGATACAGAGGTGTCCGACATCTGCAGGTAATCGCAGTAATAATGAAGCACGTACTTTATCCGTTCCTTCTGCCCGGAGTTACACATCCCCAACAGCCACAGAGAGTTAAGTCCCACCCTGCCATATATTTGCAGGTGTTTTATTTCCTCTCGCTCATTAACCCTCGCCCCACCGGAGGGCCATCGATGGCCCCCTAAGGTTTTCCGGGATAGCAGAAAAACGACGAGGCGCAGCACCGCGGTTGAGGGCTCTACCTCTCACTGCATCATTTTTCCATCATTCCTGAAATTTTTACCCCGGGTCACCCAAGGTCAGGTCACCAGACGAGGTCAACCAAGGTCACCTCACTTCACCTTTAGAGCTCTGTAAGAGCTACATTTCAAAGTCGATCGATTTGAAACTTCCTACACTTCATGACCCCTCCAGGGTCTACAAGGTTTATATCCGGGATTTTTCGATTTCGTGCCCTGAGGTCAGGTCACGAGGCGAGGCTCTCCCATTGGAAAAGCATGGGGAAAAGCTATTTCATGATATAAAAGCCACAAAAATGATTGCAAATACTCAGACTGCTCAGAACAACATTTTTGGACACCCTTTCACGGATCCCAGGGGTCATATTTGCCCTTTGACTTTTCCAAGGTCATCCAAGGTCACCAGAGGTCAAAAACAGTATTTTGACAATAACTTTTGACCTAATTGAGCTAGAGCGGTGAAACAAACACCATCGTGTTTGTCTTGTCACTGGCTTTCATTTGATATACGGCAAGGTCACTTTTGACCTTTCGTGACCTCAGGTCATATTAGGTCACGAGGTGACCTCTGGCGGTCAAACCACTGGCGGGAGGTCTTTACGTTCCACATAGCGGAAAAAGTACTGGCAATTTGCTATCAAATGTACTTTACCAGGCCTCAATAGCTCTAATGACATAAGAGTTATGCCCAGTTTTCTTAATCATTGCATATTTGAGTGAAAATAGCCGATCTTGACCTAATTTGACCTCTGGAGGTCAAACCATTGACCTGAGCACTAAAACATGCGAAGTAATTTCTTACTGAATTCACGCGAGCTTTCTATTGCACTTTGCAGATTTGCGCTAACGCCCATATTTTCGGAGTTAGAGGGGGCCATCGATGGCCCCCGTGGGGCGAAGGTGGCGCCGGACCCCCGGTGGGGCCGGGTTAAAGGGAATGGGCCATTTTGCCGAAATTCTAAAAAGTAATATTGATGGACGAAATAGGTCAGAAAAAAAGGTAAACCATATTTTGTTTCCACCTTCAATCACCCCCAAGAAATGTCGCCCCTTTTCTTACTACCCTGACCCGAGGTTGACCTATACGCATCGCGTGTAATTACGGAGCTAAGCTGAGCTAAGTCTTTTTGCGGCATCTTAACGTTGCGAAATCCATGTCATTTGTAAAGATTAATCACGTGACGTGGCTCTACCAGATTTAGAGGAATTCCGACAGGGCTTGAATCAAGGCCTTTAGAACCATAGGGCGGTTTATTTAGAGCTTTAAAGTGTGCGGAAATTTAATATAGAGAGCTTGGGTAAAATCAAACATACCAATAGTGTATTTTCAACACGTTCAACAAACATGGTACCTCAGTTAAAAGCCCATTATACAAGTAGAACAACCCCTCTCGCCCAGATCGACTTCACTGTAGACAAGTGTGCACTAAACATGGTTCGGCGCCCCACGAACCACTGTTACGGCTGCTGCAGTGTTTACGGGCGGTTGTTTGCGTTGCGAAATCGGGCGTACCTGAACGCAGCGGTGAAAACTATACACACTCGGAAAACCGCGCCACGTCGGCGGGCGGGACCGGTAAACGTACGTGAGACCACGTGTGTGCTCCCAGGACCCGAAACAACACCGCAGACGCCAGCATATCCGACCGTCACGTCAGCGTTGCGTGCGTGAGCACGCAATGCGTGACACTTGGTCCGCACGCGTGACGATCAATATCACGCGCCCAGACGACCCGGCCGGCATCTTAATGTACAAAGCGGAGCGGTTCTACACGATCTGCCATGGCAATCTCGCGCTATCAGGGAGCTGGGACCAGCGTCCGACATCACGCGACGGTCTCAGGTCCGAACTGGCGTCAGCTGACGACTCCAGAACCAATCCAGACGGTGACCGGTGCTGGAAATCACAGCCGACGCCTGTCGCTGCACAGCTGATGCTCTGAATGGGAGACAGACCCACATGCGAGCGTACCACCGAGCACAAATGCCCCGATCCCAGAGTCTTCCCTCGCCACCTGTCGGGTGTGGGTTCGGCCCTCAGCTGCGGGCTGGAGCGGTGGGCGGCTGCTCAGTGCGCCGGGCACGTCGGGGGCGACTCCGCTCCGCCTTGACCCACTAGCTGGGGCCGGCCCGGGAGACGTGCCGGGGCGGCGACGCAGGGAGCCGGGCAGTCACGCTCCCACACAGGGAAGCCCGGCAGAGACCTGGGACGGAGAGACCTGGAGAGACGCCAGCATGGGCCCGAGTCAGCAGCAGCTGTAGCGCTGGCGAGAGCCTCCCGCTGCCGGTGCCAGGCCGGCGTCAGGTCGGGAAGAGCGACTCCCGTCCGTTAATGTCAGCTGGTATGGTGGAGTGCTCTGTCATCATTTAATGTATTGCTGACTAAATTCGAAAGTAGATTTCGACCTCCTTCTGCTCTGTCGGTCCATAAAACCATCCAAACACCGGTTTTCTAGGAATCTGCATAGCCAGAGAGCAACAGGACAGAGGATCTTCACCCCATGCGGTAACTATGTCACATCAGGACCTGAAACGTCTGCCCCCAGGCTTAACTTTGGAGCAGCAGGATTGAGCACTAGATGCTTTCCTTTTCTTGAAAGGGCTTGACGGAATGAATCGAGGCCTTCGCACAGTAGATGTAGATATAAATATATATATATATATATATATATATATATATATATATATATATATATATATATATATATATATATATATATATATATATATATTTTTAAGTCATGGGGCTACAATAGCCTGACTATCGGATCTAGATGGGTAACAATGCCGACTACGGACCTCGGCAGTAAATAATGGGCCTGTATGGTCAAGCAACACCCGAAATATAAGACAAAAACCTTATTGTGTCTAGATGTGCTGTAGTCAAAGCATCAATGGTAGTTATTGATGTTTTTTAGCCAATTTTGAGCGTGCTATACGAATTGGGTGAAATTAGAAAGATGTAACTACAGCTAAGATGAGTATTCAGCCAATACCATTCTGTGGTACCAGCAAAGTTCCAGCCGGCAACAGCTCCGGGTCCCGGCGGGGTAACCGACCCCGACGAGTATTGAGGACTTCTGCCCCGAGGCGTAACTGCTGGTCCGGCACGGAAGACGCAAAAGTCACGGTCAGCCAAAAGACAGAAGACTTGGAACGCCCGAGCCGACCATTCCCTCTGGTACTTCCGGCCCACCCAACGTTCACAAAATAGCCGGGCAGGTAGGTCAAAGGTATCTTAGATAGATCCACCTCCAGTGTTGTGACCTCTGGAAGTACCGGATAGATGGAGCGAGACGACGTGTCACGCCAGTCACGATATTGGGGCAGATTAATTGATAGCCGCGCCAGCTGACCCGAGGTTAAACGAAAGATGATAGCCGGCGTGGGACTCGCGGAGTGATATGATCTGGCATTTTCTCACGCGCGGAAAAAGCGCGGCGTAACGCCCCTGCGCAGCGCTGGATTAATCAAATGGTGGAAACCATTAATCAGAAACTGCTCCACAGAGGACACGGACGGGAACCTTACACACATGCCGCAGGAAATTAGGCTGAGACAGCGAGGGAAAACCGACGGGATTATTAATATTTCATGGTAGAAGAGCAAAAGCAGAGTCGATAGCTATTCTACCATTTTTTGTATCAGCCTACTATTTTTACTCACTGTTGAAACAGGCATGTCCCTAACCTCGACCGTGACAGGAGCGAGGAAGCCCGGACACGCACCAGTCAGGGTCCAACAGTTAGTAAGGCAGACGCAGCCTGGTCTTCGAACAACTTAATGAATGAGCAACTGACGAATTGAACATGCATCTATAAATATTCACCGTGGCACGCATTTGTTACCACGTTAGTTATCAAAACCACGCACATCTAACAGCAACAGGCGTGAAGAGGAGACTACACAACATACTTACTTGTCTATTGTAGTATTTCCAGTTGGCATGATTCCCAAAAATTAAGGGATCGCACCCTCCATTTTCAGCATTTCCCTGTCATTCGTTTCCCGGGCAAACTGCACTCCGGTGCGGCGCTACGCGGTTTTCCAGAGGCGATTCCAGAACGCCGGCCTGAGGGGTGACTCACCGCGTCCGCGCGGCGCGTGTGATGACATTAGTGTCTCTCAGGGCACCGTGACTCACAGAGCGACCACGCTGGCCGCCTTCCCAGTGCTCACCACAAACAACGCTGATGCCGGCAACGCGTGCCTGGAAGCCAGCAGCGCTCCGGTTTCGCAGCAGCTATCGGTTCTGTTTCCCCGACATGTTTCCGTCTCTAAAAACAATAACATGTAACATTTAGCTGGTTTGGTAGAAAGCTGGCGATAGACATTTCTTAAAGTCTAGAGACAAAGCTGTATACATTACCACCGGTCCAGAACTTTCCACATACCGTCGTTTCTAAACAGTCTGTACCGGCCGAAGGAATGCGCATATTTCCACACTTCAAAGGCGCCAGGGAGCCGCCGTCTCAGCGCTGGCCGGCCATTCAAGCCTGAGGCCTCTGGCCGGCGGCCAGCGACGCTAAAACACGGCGCGGCGGCCTCATTCCCAGAGCACGCCCGGTTAGCCGAGAGCACGCCCCGCGGGACGTGCCGCCGGACGTAGTCGAGACGTGCTCCACCGCCGCCAGACCGGCCGGGAACCACCGACCGTGCAGTCGCCAGGAGCGGCTTGTCACAGTCAGGAACAGGGCTTATTGCGGGTATATACGTCGGCTGATACGGAAGGGCCGTGGATGGGTGGGGAGGAACGGGCCAGGGCCTAGCTGGGACGGGTCATGGATAGGTGAGGAGGGATGGGCCAGGGTCTGGTTGGGACGGGTCATGGATGGTGGGGAGGGATGGGCCAGGGTCTGGTTGGGACGGGTCATGGATAGGTAGGGAGAGACGGGTCGGGGCCTGGTTGGGACGGGTCATGGATAGATGAGGAGGGATGGGTCGGGGTCTGGTTGGGACGGGTCATGGATGGGTAGGGAGGACGGGCCAGAGCCTGGTTGGGACGGGTCATGGATAAGTAGGGAGGAATGGGCCAGGGTCTGGCTGGGACGGGTCACGGATGGGTGGGTAGGGATGGGCCGGCGCCTGGTGGGCGGTGACATCACCGTAACCACAGCGTTGACTCGGCGCCAACAGCAGCGTCGCCGGCCCTCGCCGCCGAGTCACAGCACCGACTCCCGAGTCACGACCGGTGACGTCACAGACCAACGCTGTCGAGTCACGACCGGTGACGTCAGCGGCTCGCCACCGGGCGAGTTTCCTCCTCTACTACAGCACATCACGGCTAAGAAAATTTCAACCCAATCTGGCGTATATCCAGTTTCCCCAACAAATCCCTGACAATATGTTGACACAGCATGATTGCCAACCCCGATCCCAGAGCTTCTGCCGTATCCAATCCAATCCCCAGGCGATTCGGAGACCGGTCCGGACATCTTCCCTCGGCCCGCGGCGGCCGCGACCGAGCTCCGAACACGCCCGGCAACAACGTCAGCACGGCTGCGTGAAAGGTATTTGAAGTGGCCCATCTGCTGTTTGCCGGACCTCTTCAGCCTTGTGGCGGCATGCCTCCTTCAACAAGAAACCGGTGACGCAATCGCCGCTGCACACCGACGCCGGGTGCTTTAAACCGCACGAGCAGCAAGAACAGGCGTAAAACCGAGCTGGAGGCGGCGGGGCGGGCTGCCGGATGCCGGTCGCAGATACGGCGCCGTCCAGGACTGGGCGCAGCTCACATCCGCACCCGGAGGAGGTGCCGGCAGAGAGGCACGTGTCCACAGAAACTGTACCGGAGTAGCAGCACCTCTCCGGCTCACAAATCACCACACGTGCAAACAGTCTATGGCTGGGCTCGTGGAAACCACTGCTACCGCCGCAGAGTTGCACTTTAACGGCGAGAATGCCGACTCAGCAGCGTCCCTGGCACTGACCATATAAAAACACAAACACACACAAAACACGAAGCATCGGAGCTATCCCGACCATGCTGTGGTGGATCGATTGGAACTATTGCGTTTCTGCTTCAGCTGTTTGTTAAAACAGGACGCTGAACGTTGATGCGTTGCACCCCATTCATACCCGTGTACTGGCGTCCTCGGTACTCACGTGACCTTTCATGGCGATCGCCCCTCACTCATGCGTATACGCACCTGAAACAGGGTACCGTTTGTTAGCCCAAGGCCGACCAACACATACCAATTCAACACAACAAGGAGAATGTGGTCATAAAGACAATCGATAAAAAGTAATGGACGCATCCATCATGTACATAGATCCGGCGATTCGATTACAGGAATAATAATGTTCTACCCTACTTATTATGTCATGAGACATAGAAACATTGGAGGACATATTGAACAGATGGTAATGGGGAGCGAGACATATGCTCATAAATCGTCAAAAACAGTCATAAATAAGGCCACTTGTCAGGCTTAGAATTTTGAATGAAAATATCGGGGAGTCGCACCAAAAGTCTGCCAATAGATACGTCACGTGACGCCTCCCAACAGTCTGAGAGCGACGGAGGCATAGTACAAACACTCGTTAACCAGAGAAGACCAGTGTCCTGGCCCGTTCGCGGCCAGCCATGCAACAGCACAGCGGTGGACGCGGTGCACTGCTGGGGCTGCCTGTCCCGTCCCAGCAGCTAGAGGACCTGAATGAGAGCTAGAGGACAGTGACAGTAGCTGCTACTGCGTCACCACCATCGTCCCACGGCGGACCTGCCGGCTGAGCAGGGCCTCCCCGGCGGCCTGTCATTGTTTGGCCGCGGTGAGCCGACTCAGCGGCCAGCGTCACAGGTGAGTCAGCGGCAGTCAGGTCCTGGAACCCAGCACCGCCGCCGCCGGCAGCGGCTGCCGACCGGCCCGGAAACCGGTCCGGCCGCGCCGGCGGTCTCAGGTGGGGCGGTACCCGGGAACGGCGCACCCACAGGTAATAGGGAGAACGGCGCACCCACAGGCACTAGGAGAACCACTGGGGACGGCGGCCATCCGAACACCCGGACAGCCATGTCGACGCGGAAATTGAGACACACACCGAGTTCGACGACTTGGCGCACCAGCACAGCTATTATCAATACTCGTGTTAAACAATCCACATGAGGCACAAGAAAAGTTTAGCCCGATATGTATTGTAGTTTTTATCTCCCCTCCTCCCCCTCCCCCCGCCCCACGCGTTTGTATTTCTCGCTGGAGGAGGCGCAGTGGTGGTCATGTCCTTGTGTCGGGCGTCTGAGCCACAGTGTATCGGCGACAGTCGGCCGCGCCAGACGGCCTGGCGCGCCGCTGGGAGCCCCCTCACACCGGTGACCCAGTGAGAAGCAGGTCCGACCGCGGCCGCTCGTGTGCCGGCGGGGTAACGAGGTTCGTTGGTTCACACCCCGTTACCGGTGACCCGGCGACCCCGCTGTTGTCAGCGGGGTCACAGCCGCTCGGGCGGCGCGGCGCACCGGCTGGTACCTCAGTCCCAGAACCACTCATACTGGGCCTGCAATACACTGGCCAGTCAGTCTCACCACTCAAACTGGGCCTGCAATACACTGGCCAGTCAGTCCCAGAACCACTCTAACTGGGGCTGCAATACACTGGCCACTCAGTCTCAGAAATAAACTGGACCGCAATACACGGCCTCAGTCTAGAACCACTCAAACTGGACCTCAATACACTGGCCACTCAGTCTCAGAACCACTCAAACTGGACTTGCAACACACTGGCCACTCTGTCTCAGAACCGCTCTAACTGGGCCTGCAATACACTGGTAGTCAGTCCCCACTCAAACTGGGCCTGCAATACACTAGCATCACGCGACTTCATGATGACGTGAGTCGCGCTCTGATATTTAACGAACCTGACCAGAGGACATGTCCAGCACTAATAGTCCCACAATGATCCATTTGGTATAATTAGCAGACGGGTCTCGGCGCTCGGTATGGTGGTATTTCCTTTAGCCGCGGCCGCCGGCGTGGACAGGCGGGCAGTTCATCACGCGGAGAGCCCTCGCCGGTGGTCCGGCTGATAATCGGCCGCTCTGTATGCAGCGGCGGCCGCGTGTGACGTCACCGGCCCGGCCCGGTGACCCGGCCAGGGTCACGCCGTCACAGACTGATCCTGCACAGCCGCCAACGGATACAGTCGACACTCCGCCGACAGGCCAAACCGGCCAGCCCAGCCGCCGCTGGAGCTACTGGTACAGGCGAGGCCAGACAAACGGAGACTGACCATCAGTGCAGTTTCTGCCTTTTCCTAGCCTCTAGCTCAATTCGCCAGTGGCCTGCAATGTACCAGCTGAAGCTGCAGGTGTACGCCCAGGAGGGCTGTTCTAGGAACCAGTGCGGGTAGTGGCGGTGCAGTGCGGTGCCGTGCTGTCCAGTCAATACCGGGCGGTAGTTCTTGGCACCAGCGCGGTGCTTCCAGGCGGCTGGTTCGCTGCTGCGAGGGTGAACTACAGCAGTATCGACACAGCGCCAGCCGCCCGGTCCGGTGGAGATACACTGGTGCACTCCGGTGACACCACCGCTGCACTACCTCTGATACAGGAGTAGCTTCAGGCACGGTCTATACACATACAAGGCACGGGAACGGACCTACCCAATCACGTAACCGGCAGTGTTACATGAGACGATAAGTCCGTTCCCGCGGCCGGTACGTAAATAGAGCGTACTGAAGCTACTCATATATCCAGGGTAAGTAAAAACGCCCGGCCAGGAGCTGTATCAAGATGTAACACGTACCCAAGAATGGGCCCACACGCGCCTTATCAGCCATCTTCGTCTCTTGCGGACGCACGTAACGTGTGAGTATGCACACATCGGCATTTTGAGTTCCACCTCCACGGAGGCGGACCTAGACGAGATGCTGAGGAGACGTCTGGGGAGAATCTATCAAAACATTGTGTTTTAAAACGAAAATCGGTCAAAATCATCTAAAAATGGGGAAAATGCAAACCCTTTGGCGAGGGCAGGCCAGGTCGGATTATCCTCCCCTAGAGTCCACCCCCTGCACCCGCAGGTCAGATCATGGCAACCCGGTCATAGCTGCCCGAGCGTAGCTACACACAGGAGGAGATCAAAATAATGCATTCGTGAGAGCAAGCAAGTCTGCGCTAAGTCTTACGTACGAATCATACCAAAATGTAGTCCGAAGACATGGACCCCGGCACTAGAAAACCGACCTAGTCAGACCAACTCCACGGGTCCGCTCCTCGAATGCATTCATAGACGATTACATGAACTTACTGGTCGAAGATATTATTTTCGCGCAATGTTGAACCCCGGGCGCGGCAGATCCCATTGGTCGAACTCGGGGGGCGTGTCCCGCCGGTAGCCCCGGGCGGGGCGGGTCCCACCGGTAGAACGGGGGCGGTTCCGCCGGTAGCCCCGGGCGGGGCGGGTCCCACCGGTAGCCCCGGGCGGGGCGGTTCCCGCCGGTAGACAATGGCGCGATAAACAGCGGCGCGTCCGTTTACGTTGGCTGGCGCTGACGGCGGCGCCTTGACATGCGGCAGGCTATACATAGCCGAGGGTGGCGGTCGGCGCCGGTGCCCCGACCACTGACTCTGCCGACTGACGCGGCCACCACAGCCGGCCGGCTGGAACCGCGCAACCAAACACTGCACCGGCGCCTGATCCGCAGCCATGCTGACAAAACTGACAACAAAACACCTGGCGGGATGGTCAACGTGGGATTTGGCGGGGTGTCTAATGCTTTAACTGACACGGCTCCTGCGCAAGGTTTTCACCCGATGACCCGATGCCAGGGTCACAATAAACTCAATCCTTGTTGCAATTACTGTTTGGTTGAAAGCCGTCACATAAAAGAACTAGAACCTGCCTTCTACATAAGGCCTGCCAGTTTAAGCCATACATGAAGGGCAGATGCATGGTAGAACAACCTTTCCTCGGCGTCACAAACACCCATTCACTCCCAGGCTCAGCCGCCCCACCCAGGCCTGTGCGGCCGTGCTGCGGAGTTGGCCGCGGCGCCGGACCCCCGCTGGCCGCCTCCCGGTGCACGGCCGCCGCCGCCGTCACCTTGACCGGGTCACCAGCGGACGACAGGGCTGGCGGCGCCGGTAAACAGGGGGGACAGTGAGTGATCGGCGCCCGGAGGTCACGGCTCGGCGGCGCTGAGGCGCTGACACGGCAGGGTCGCACCGGCAACAGGCCCCCGGGCAGAGGCCGACGCTCCGACGATATTGAGGGTTACGGCACGGCTGTTAGTCTCACGTTTGATGCTGTTTCCAGAACAGCTCTCCCAGACGTTTTACGGTGACAGTCCGGGACAGTGATGGGGTTCGCTGCCAGGGTTGCACTCACGGTTCCGCTGTGGCGGTAACAATAGGAGGCTCTGGTGCAGGTGGGCGCGACTCCCGACTGCTCTGCACGCGCGGCAATAATACGGCGCCAGCGCGCAACTGCGCACCGCGCCGCTGCAACGTCAGCGCTGCTGCCACGTCACGGCAACAACCGTGGCATGACAACCCACCGATTGTTATACTGGGCAGTCGAACAACCCACCACTCGGCGCTAACCCAAGGCCGCAGTCTCATTAACCTGCCCCTCATCAGCGTCCGAACACGCGGGACCGACTACATCCGGAGCCGACCAGGCGGCGACATGCAACGCTGCCGCGGACGGCAACGGAGCGCGACAAGTGAGCTGATTGGTCTACGGCTGAAGAGAGCCCGATTGGTCTACGGAGCACGGGTTGGAGCAGGCCCTGGGCCCGCGGGCGGATGCACAGATATCGCCGCTGTTCCGCCGCTGGCAGTTGACCCTTGCCGCCAAAAGGCGACTCTCAGCCTCGTCCCTGTCAGGCGACTCTCGTTCCGGATAAGCTGGTGTGCGTCCGACCTCTGACGGAGGGCCTGCAGTCCGTTCACTCACCGTGACGTCACGCCCCTCTCACGGAACAGGCAACCCGCAGTTGGGGATCAGGATTCCACAAAAAGTCGTGCTCTTCGCAAGCGGAACCATCCCACTTCCTGTCATTACCGATGCCAATCACAGCCAAATGAAAGGAAGAACTTAATGGGGTTAAACAGATGGTCTGTGAGCATGGTGGGCTCACAACAAAAATTGGCCAACAAGCCAACCTGGCAGAGCACGGGTGTGATCGTGCAACAAGGCAATATCCGTATGACGGCACCCTCGATTACCACTTTTGCCAACAATCAGCAACGTAATCAACGCCATCGTTAAAACAAAATAACTGCTACGTTCACAAAGGCGTTATTTGATGACGCGCCAAATCCGTCGACATTATGCGTCGTTCCAGCATCGTCGGATGAGGCAGGGGGCTTTCATGGAGCCGCCTCCGTGACATCGTTCTGTCAAATCCATCACTCCTGACAAGAGAAAGGCTGTCATGCCAAGATGCATGCTATTATCACAGGCAGGTCTCCGCCCAAAGCCGTTAAAAAGGCGTCCGGGCTTCCCGGGCCGCGTGGATTGCCAACCACAGACGGTAATCTAGGTATAGCAGCCAGACCACGCGCTGCCACAGGGGACGCCGGCCCGCTTTCTCCCACACCCCACAGTAACTGTCCCGAAATTCGTCTGCACGTGTTGTACAGGAACGAATGTTCATTAAATTGTCCAGTGGGTGACTGGACACTCAAACCCCAGTCTGAGCCCGGGGGAGAAGTTCTACACTCGCCTTACGTCAGGAAGTGAATTTGTCATTTCACCGCATAAAACGAAGCTAGTTTTCACCAAAAAGATCACTGATTCATGCAGTGTCTTGACCATTACATTCAGACGAGTTATTGTTAAATTACTATCTTACAGAGGCAAGCCACAAACAAACGTTCAGTGGGCACTGAAGTAAGCAAAATAATATGCTAAAAGCACCACAACTCCTGCCAAATGGACTCGTCACGGCTCTCCACCCGATGCGCCGGAGTCTGGCACACTCTGAAACAAACAGCTAAATCTCCATCCAGTCCACACAGCCCCATCCCAGCTTTCTCTGTGTGGGTGCGGTGAACCGAGCCTCCGGTTCTCATCAGCCCAGCTGGAAGGAAAAACACGCGTAAAAACGGCGCGCCACGGACTGTCGCAATCGCGCCAATTTATCGCGCCTAACGTCTTGGTGCGGCGGCGCGGATCAGCGACCTTGGCGGCAATGCGCGAGGTTGGGGGATGACCCGGATCTGAGCTCACGCAACAGCCGGCGGTGCAGCAGAAAACACCGCCGTCGGCACCTCCGGGATCGGCACCTCACCGTAGTCGGCAACTCCGGGGTCGGCACCTCGCCGTAGTCGGCAACTCCGGGGTCGGCACCTCGCCGTAGTCGGCACCTCCGGGATCGGAACCTCGCTGTAGTCGGCACCTCAGGGTGTGTGTGTTGGGTTTAGGGCGCTCCAGCGACTCGGCTATATCGCTCGGCACCTCAGGAGCACCGGCACTCCTCAGTCCTTCTCCTCAGGCGGGGTAGCCCTGCTCTGTACTGTCCTCTTCACCTATCTCCTGGTCAAAACCTAAATCACAGGTAAGTATAGACCATCGACGCAAAATGGACGCAGTGGTTGACTACGTTTCAAATTAACTGCAGTCAGGTACAAACCCTAACCAAGTATTTATCAGTCTACGGTGAAAGTGTTGAAGTTCCAGGCGTTTCGAGATCCACTCTCCTCCAGACGCCTCCGCTCTGAAGCTGCTGGCTGTGTACCAACATTCCGTCGGCTCGGGCGGTCTGTCTCCGCTCCCTTTAGAACGGAGTTGAACGTCTGAGAGCCACTGCAGCCGGTGGTTCCGGTCACGAGGTCCAAAATCACCTCGCTTTAAAATAACGAGAAATTCAGTGACACTAACACACAAAAAGAATGGTAGAAAGATATCCTCATTTTCTGGATGGGCCAATGGAGGTTTACCAGCTTTCAGATAGGACACGACGCATCCGACGCCTCTGAGTAGTGAATTTCTGCGTTTCCTGCCGCTAACTTCATGCGAAGATTCCCTTCTGCTGGGCCAGAATTAGCACCAGCCAGTCTGGAGAGCTGTCAGCTTCACGGCAGGCACCTCTGGGCCGTTACCTCCGACAGCAGCGGCGTGGGAGTCTGATCAGATCCCGCCCCTTCCCTTCTGAGGTCAGCCGGCGTCCATCCCCGGCACAGGTGTCAGCCATGCCGGCAGCTCCGTCACATCCGCCCGCCTCCTCCCCTCCGACCGGTGCCCTCCGCCTCGGCGCCGACGCCAGCGTTACGTCACGCGTGCTGGCGTCACGCCGTCACGCCGCGTGACGCCGCCTCGGCGCCGCCCTCCGCCAGCTGCAGCGCGGCCGCCCACGCGCTCCCCTGGATACGGGCTCCGCTGGTATCAGCATACGGCCTTGGAGAGCAGAGCGGTGGACTGCCGCTGGTGGGATGTGTTTCAGAACACCGAGCTGGTTGGATGTGTTTCAGAGCTGTCCGCAGCTGGTGGGATGTGTTTCAGAGCTGTCCGCAGCTGGAGGGATGTGTTTCAGAGCTGTCCGCCGCTGGTGGGATGTGTTTCAGAGCTGTCCGCAGCTGGTGGGATGTGTTTCAGGGCTGTCCGCCGCTGGTGGGATGTGTTTCAGAGCTGTCGGCAGAGCTGCTGCCGTGAAATAACCCTGGTCCGCTACCCGCCGGTGTCAGCCAGCGCGCCACGGCTCATCCCGCCAGGAGTACCAGGAGTACAAAGACTCATCCGACAGGGTCAGAGGGAACATACCGAAGCCTAAACTTGGTGCTGCCGCTGGTCCGAAGGGCCGTCGTCATCGTCATCACCATCATCAGCAGCGGCGGCGGCGCTGCCGTGGCCGGCGGCAGCGCCTGCAGCCCAGCACGCGCCGCCGCCGCTGCAGTGATGGCTGCAGTGATGGCGTGTCGGCGGCGGCTCCGTGCAAGGCCGCTGCAGCCGCAGGCGGGCGCGCCGCGCCTCGTCTGAATGCATCAGTGGCGGCCGCTGACGCCTCGGCAAGCGTGACGTCACCAGGCCACCGGCGGAGTGGCAACGGCGTAAGGCTGGCCGACGCGTGGGCCAACCAACGCTACCTCAGCTGGAAATGACTCCCAGCAAATGCACAGTGGTTTCGGTGGCTACAATACGTCTTAGCGACTAACAAAGCCCCCCTCCGCAGCTATCTATGAGAAACGTATCACATATATGCGCAAAGGTAATGCACAATATTGCAGGGAAGCACGAACCTCAACTTGCCCCCCCTCCATGCAGGTTTGCACCAAGGACAGCTACTTCAAAGGCCGGTCACGCCAACCTCAGGGATATGACCTTGCGTGACCGCGCGTCTCTCAGAAGCGCCGACCAGTCTTCATTGAGCCCGCCGGCGCGGCGCCGGTGGCGTGGCCTGGACGCCGGCCGACGTCCCATCAGCAGCTCTGAGCGGGCCCACAGAGGGCGGCGGCGCGGCGGCGGCGCTGGAATCTGGCGCTGTCGACACCCCGACTGACTGATGCCCGCTCCAAGAGACGCCTCCGCTGAGGGATCGGCCGAGCCCGGCGCCGCAGCCCACCCACACCAGCGGACACTGCGCAATCCACCGGCGCGAGCGGACGACAGCCCGACACCTCCAGGGCTCTGGGCTCAATCCATCAATTTGGAGCCTCGCCGGCGATTTTCCAACCACGGATCAAGTGAATTCCGTAACGCACACCTATACAACACCGGGAAGGGGAAGCAAACACAAGGTTAATTGCACGTGCAGAGGAGGCTGGCCTTAGCCACACAGTGCCTAACACCCTGTTTAGTAAGGGTACAGTCCTGTTTCCGCTCAGAGCAGCCTCCGAGTCACGTCAGATGTATAACTGGGACGTCATCCGCGTGGACGGCGGTTACCACGGTGAACTTCGGCCACGGGGTGGTGTAAGACCGTGCAGTACCGCGGGAGAAGCGTGACACCACAGACGGTGGCCACCAGAGCGCCGCGGCTGCTATCCGGAGTGAGACGTGCAGAGAGAGGGCGGAACAGCACCGGGGCAGGTGTCACCCGCAGTTATACACTGTGGAAGGCTGATGTACGCGGGCCGATATTAGAGGGTGGGACGCCGCCAAGACAGTACTGACACTGCCCGGCCCAGAGGAATCTGCGTCCACATCTGTTCCGCGCTCAGCTAGAGCTGTCGTGCCCTTGGCTGAGGGTGGTTATGGTCCCTGGCCGGCTTCATCTATGAGCCAAGGAAACAACAGTGCCAAAGATATTGACAAAAAAGCCCTTCCAAATGTAAAGATGTGCTCATTTCGACCCCTGAGAGTACCCATTTCCTTTGTTTTGTCTCCCGCAAAATTTTGGCAGATAATGCATTGCATTATCAGCCATATATTTTTAGACAATATGTACCGTTGCACATGTCATTTTATTCCACCACCGGTATAACGATTTGTCACAGGCCAGGGAATTCGCTGAGGAGATGCCGAGCAGCGATCGTGACAGTGACGCATCGCGGCTGATCCTTCAGACTCCTCCCCGGGCCCAATTGTGCCGCTTCTTGACAGGGGCAGCCGAGTGACGTGTGTCGACTGCTGGCGAGGTCCACCTCTGGACGGACGCCCAAGGACGCAGGTCAAGCTCGAAAATGCGATGAGACAGCTCACGGCTTTTCAGCCAGAACGAAGGCGATTACAGACGACGTGCTTGGTGGGTGACCTAAGCTCCGCTAACTCCGGGAGACAGCGGCATTCTTATTTGAGCTCTTTGTTAGCTGAGCTCTACACTCCGATCTCCTAACATAGCGAGATAAAACTACAGAGCCAGGGCCGGTAGCACCTCCTCCCCATCAGTGTGCGGCACTGCTCTGAGCTGAGCCGCTCCCGAGCTGTCGCCCCGTGAACACTGGCACCCCCCGCCACCAGCGCAACCCAGCGCCTCCAACAGTCGCCGGCTAGAGGAGCGTCTCCCGGCACACCACCCGCCGGGCAGCCAGCACAGCCGCCGTTGCCGGGTCACCTCAGGTTAACACAATAATACGGTGTGAGATTGGCCGGCGCCGGCGGCCGCCGCGACAGAGTAAACACACTCAGCCGGTCCGGCGGCCGCCGACACGACTCGATTTCACCGCGCGCACCACCGGATCGGCCGCTTTAAAAACGGGGCGTCCATTGTGGGCGCCGTGAAAGCGCGGGGGCTGACATCCAGCCGGCGACAATGAACGGCAGCGACAGCCGGGTCATCGGCACGGGCCGGGCCCATACAAAACCCGATGACGCGGCAGTGGCGGCCGGACAGGCGACTTCATTAACGCAGAACTCCGGACACGCTCGGCTGACAGCGAGGCCGGCTGTGATTGTTTGATCGGCGGGCTTTTTTGTCGGAATCATCAGGAAGATTGGGAGTGTTTGGACGAGGCAAAGGAAAATGGCTGACTCAACTGGAATATTGTGCTCGTGGAAAAGCGACCATGGTGGCTGATACAAGTACGAAACATTAGACCAGGATATCACCCTGTTGTTACTTTTCTGTGACGTCACAAGCACAGCGGACCATTTATGGTCTGGTACACGACTGTTGAGAACAACTAGGTCCAGCAGCTACCAACGGGGATTACAAAAATTAAGCTATAGCCTTATAATTGCACGCAGAAATTTGACAGTGATAAGCTGTCCGATTCAGTGATCTAGCTGGTAAAACGTTAATTAAAGAAATTAACAGGCCTTCTTATTCCTGGAATCCTGGCTGTGGCACTTGCGTCTTAACCACGGCAGACCAAATTCGTATCAATTCTGGGCGAAAACCGTCTCGATGGTAGTGTCTAGGGCCCAATTTCAAAGCGGTTGTGATAAGCGGCGTAAAATAGGAAACTGCCGCTCCGTTTTAATTCGCCTACATATGGTACAATGTCCTATTATCTGGCACTGGAGTCACTTTGACGTCGCTGCCGCGTCACTTTGAGGAATAAGACGCCATAGAATGTGAATCGATGTGAGTTTTTTTTACCAAATTTAGCCAAATTTAAATGTTGTCTCTTAATTGCAGCAGAAATTTGACAGTGATAAGCTGTCCGATTCAGTGATCTAGCTGGTAAAACGTTAATTAAAGAAATTAACAGGCCTTCTTATTCCTGGAATCCTGGCTGTGGCACTTGCGTCTTAACCACGGCAACCAAATTCGTATCAATTCTGGGCGAAAACCGTCTCGATGTTAGTGTCTAGGGCCCAATTTCAAAGCGGTTGTGATAAGCGGCGTAAAATAGAAACTGCCGCTCCGTTTTAATTCGCCTACACATGGTACAATGTCCTATTATCTGGCACTGGAGTCACTTTGACGTCGCTGCCGCGTCACTTTGAGGAATAAGACGCCATAGAATGTGAATCGATGTGAGTTTTTTTACCAAATTTAGCCAAATTTAAATGTTGTCTCTTAAATCCGTCATTGAAGTCAGCAGCACTCGCCGTACGATGCTTTACCCCTGCTAGCTTCCATGTCTTAAACATTGTCTTTCTACAGGCAACAGCAAGCATTTGGGTGCGTGTGTCCCACGCATCAGACAAATCTTCCAAACGACAACTGTTCACACCGGTACGCTCTCAGGCCGCGCTTTTGTCGCTGTCAGGGTGCAGCGCCCCAGCCCTCGGTCCGTCCAAGCCGGCACGGGGCTGCCCCGGATCGGCGCCAAAAACAACAGTCGAGCGCGCCGCCGGCCGCCGCCGGTCCAGCCCGCAAAAAGCGCGCGCCGCGACTGCCTCTGCGCTGAGGTGCAATCGCCCGCGCATAAAACACGGGGGCCGAGCCAGCGGTCGCCAGGAGTCGAGGCCGAGGTAGGCACGGAGAAGGCCAGGGTGTGGAATGTACGGGGCGATCTTAACAGAGCGTGCCGATACACTGCCGACTGCTCCGGTAGGCCTACCCCCTACTCTACCCGCTGATACCGTACCTACACTACCTGCTGATACATCATCCCTACACTACCTGCTGATACATCAACCCTACCCGCTGATACCGTACCCCAACAGTACCCGCTGATACCGTATCCCTACCCTACCCGCTGATACATCATCCCTACCCGCTGATACCGTACCCCAACAGTATCTGCTGATACCGTATCCCTACCCTACCCGCTGATACATCATCCCTACCCGCTGATACCGTACCCCAACAGTACCCGCTGATACCGTATCCCTACCCTACCCGCTGATACATCATCCCTACCCGCTGATACCGTACCCCAACAGTACCCGCTGATACCGTATCCCTACACTACCCGTTTGGGGAGGGGCCAACTCGGGAAAAATCGTAAACACATAGTGTTTTGAAAAAAACGGCCAAAATTTCACCATTTTGGAGGGCCATGGCCCCTTGCCCCCACCCCCTCTGGATCCGCTAGTGCCCCTACACTACCCGTTGATACCGTAGCTCTGCCCTACCTGCTGACAACGTAACCCTACCCGCGGATACCGTACCCCTATCGGCTGATACCGTTCACCACCTGCTACGACAGAGGCTTGTGTTTGACGATGCTCTAGTTTAACCATCAGTGACTCTCCGACCAGTACAGCAGCAGAGGCGAGCGTTCCCCAGCGAGTGGGCAGCAGCGTTCGCTGCCCGAGGCTGCAGCGCCGGCGCGTTCTCGCTTGGCTGGCGAGGGGGCGGCGCGGCGGCCCGCTTCCAGACCACATCTGGCAGCCACCTGGAGGCCCCCCTCCCCTCCGGCCCACCACCACCGGCTGGGCTGCCGCCGCCGCCCGCACCAGGCACGGTGCCAGTGCGGACCGCCACTCAGGCCTTCACAGCCCCAGCTCCGGAGTGCCAGCTCTACTGGTCCGAAGTACCCGGCAGGAGAGCGCGGGTGACCCACAGCTGCGCCGGAAAGGCAGGCCGCAGCGGCCCACCCAAGGCCGTCCGGCCGGGCCGCCGCGACAGGTCCTCACTGGGGCTGCGACGCAGCGGCGGACGGGCAGGACGGCTCCGCCCGAACCCCGGCCGGCTTGAGGTTGTGCAACCGGCCGACGACGTCCCAGCATGTGCAACTGACGCAATACGGCCAACGGTGACCACAAAACTACCATGACGGAGTATTAAAGGACAACAACTTGACGAGACTAGTTACCTGCCGGTCTTGAACTGCACACTTCCCATGCGTCTGACATGTCAAACAGTCGGTATCGCGGCTGTTACATCGCCAGGTAGAGGGTGGTCGAGCCGGGCTGTAATTCTGACGGCCGTGTTTGCGCCGTTGTTCCGACGACCGTGTTGTGCCGTTGTTCTGACGGTTGATTTGATCCGTCGTTCCGACGGCTGTGTTCGCGCCGTTGTTCCGACGGTTGAGTTTGTGCCGTTGTTCCGACGGTTGTGTTTTTGTCCCGTTGTTCCGACGACCGTGTTGTGTCGTTGTTCCGATGGTTGTGTTTGAGCCGTTGTTCCGACAGCCGTGTTTTGTGCCGTTGTTCCGAGGCGTTGTGTTTGTGCCGTTGTTCCGACGGTTGTGTGTTTGAGCCGTTGTTCCGACGACCGTGTTTGTGCCGCTGTTCCCAGGGCCGTGTTTGTGCCGTTGTTCCGACACTTGTGTTTGTGTCTGTCGCAGTTCCTGCGACTGCTGCCATATATGGCAGCCCTGCGGCGGAGCCGGCGGAATTCCCGCTGGACCATATCGACTGGACCGTGTGAAACGCCGACAACGCCGGAAACGAGGGGGCGTGCAACGGCACACCGGAACAGCGTGGCCAGGCCCAGGGGAGTTTCCCACCCGGTCACCGCAGTCCCAGCAGGGACGTGAGGCGGGGCCCGGCGGAGCCGTGGCCCAGCCCAACAACGGAGACTCCGCCGCGAGTGACGTATCCCGGCAGCAGTAGACCCGAGCCCCACAGTCCCGGCGAGGATAGCGGTGTGAGGCAGCCAAGCCGGGCAGAGAATGTCCCGCAACAATCCCTTCGCCAGCAGCCAATCAACCGTGAGAAGCTACGTGTAATTTACATAACACAATGGACATGCGACCACCAGCTACCATCCACTACAGCCGTTACTGCGCCGACAAGAAGCGATCCAGTGACCGCGAACAAGCCAGCGTTGACGGAAGCCCACGACACCTGGCTGGCGTCACGCCTCACGGTCACGGGGACACTGACGGCGGGCGGACGCGCAGACGGCGGGGACGGTCGGAGACAGGCCGGGCAGCTGCACACCAGTGTATCTATCCCACAATTTCGGGGAGAAAACAAGTATCAAGCAAAGAACATTTGTCACTCCACTCTTACCTCTTCACTTTTCCATGCACAAACTGAGAGATGTCATTGGTGAACCCAGGAGCAGCTTTTGGAGGGGGTCAAACCAATGTTTCGGGGGATGGGACTAAATTGAAGAAAAAATCGCGAAAACATAGCAATTCAAAGAAAATAAAACAGCTAAAACTTGGTCTTGGGGGCGAAATATACCATGTTATGCTTTGAAAGGACCACGGCTCCTTTGGCCTCCCTTGGATGCGCCAGTGAAGACGTGTGAGTGAATGCGCCAGAAATGACCGGACATAATCGGACGAGATTCAGCTGCCGCGTTCCGGAGCGAGCGGGTAGAAGTATGGCGACACCGCTCCTGTCGCTCAGCCTCGTCTAGATGCAATCAGCGCGGCCAGTTAGTACACAGCAGACCGCAGGCAGCTCGACCAAATAAAAAACGGCCCAAACCTGGTCCATAAATGTCACCGGTAGTGTCATTAAAGAACACGCCGAAGTGCAGGCGCCTTTTCCTTCCGATGAACAGTCGTAATTCAGGCGCGACGTGTTGACCGCGGACGCAGGCAAAATACCAATGCGGATGTAGTATTTCTGATCAGGGAGAGGGGGAGGGGGCAACTCGGACCAGAAGAGCACCACTATTAGACCTAGCAGAAGGCGCCAAACCTTACCGCCAGGACGCCGTTACCTGCACCCTTGGGAGGGGAGGGAGCGGAGCTCAATGAGGGCGGGGGGCACGTGCCTGTCCTATACCCGCTGGATTCACCCATGATGAGGCAAACCATTGGACAACCCATACACCGCAGTCGGCCCCGGGACTAAACAAGTGGTGACCTCATGCCACGGGCGTCCCAGTCGGCAGCTAGGCCGCAGGAAATCCTTAAAATCTACACATCCTCAGTGCCGTACACCATTTCAGTAGAAACAGTGACATATCGCATACGCCAGTGCTGGTCCTAGCATAAACGCCTGGCTAAAAATAGTGCCAGCCGACTGTTGTATCGTTTCGCCGCCCGGAACTCCGCTGGACGAGCTATCGGCCCTTCCGGTGCCACTCCTCCGTGGGCGTCGTCGTCCCCTCCCTTCGCCCTTCCACCCATGCTGACGCGCAGAACAAACTGCCACTTCACCGACGGATTATTTTTACAAGAAATAAACCCTACAGCCAACGATTCATACAACGGTAGCCGAGGATAACTTTTGCGGCCACGGAATCATTCCATCTAGGTCACGCTTGAATTTGAACCCTGGATGTTGAAATACACGAGAAGCTGGCTTTCAACGACGGTTGTCAGCAAAGACAAGTCTGAGATTTATGAAATCCAGAGAAACTCCTTTCGGCATGCCCTCCTGGGAGCAGAGCTCAGAATTGAGAAACTTTTGAAGAAAATAAAACAAATATATACGCAATCATATCTGGTTCCCCAGTGAACAGCATGTTCCAAGGAGCAGCCGCAAGCTGTTCCTTTGGCGGCGCCTGCCCCGCCAGCCATTGCAGTGTACACTACAGTGCGGCGACCCTTGCCGAGGCCGGTTGTGACGCAGCACCGCCCCTCTGCCCAGCCCCGCGCTCAGGGCGGAGGGAGGACCGGCCCAGGGCCAGCTGTGCGCTGCCGAGATGAACCGACTCCGCCGGCGCGACCTTGACTCGCCTACAGCGTCGGTGCCGACTCCCCTCTGTCGCGCGCGAGACCCCCGAAATAGCCGCAGTCGTCGGAGCCGACGCCAAGCGCTCCGTCCCCTGAGATCATCTCAGTCAGGGCACCTTGTCGATGATGAAAGAATCGACAGACCGTCCCCTCAAGCTCGTCGCAAATCCCATAATTATACCCCGCTCTTGCTTATTAACATCTGAAAATTGAGAGAGAGAGAGAGCCCATTAATCGTGATATCATACAGTCACGTCCCGAGAGATGTGGCTACCACAGATACACAAGTGTTCCTCAATATTCCCTTCTTACCTAGATCGTCGACCAGTTTGAACATGACGCCACCCACGTGCATATCGCCTTTGACGCGGATCTTCTTCTCGACCTGGAGGTCGGTGACGAACACGGAGAGCATCCAGGATCCGTCCACGCGGAACCCGTCCACTCTGTGTCCGCTTTCCGCCATCTGCCGGCACGTGCACTGGCGTCACCCACCGTACACCTCAGTCACGTGGCCTGTACAGCTACACAGCTACTAAACACGCCTCAGTCACGTGGTCTGTACAGTTATACGGCTACTGTACACACCTGAGTCACGTGGGCTGTACGGTTACACAGCTACTGAACACACCTGAGTCACGTGGTCTGCACAGCGCTACACAGCTACAGTACATACCTGAGTCACGTGGTCTGTACAGCTACACAGCTACTGTACACACCTGAGTCACGTGGTCTGAACAGCTACACAGCCATTGTACACACCTGAGTCACGTGGTCTGCACAGCTACACTGTACACACCTGAGTCACGTGGTCTGCACAGCGCTACACAGCTACTGAACACACCTGAGTCACGTGGGCTGTACAGCGCTACACAGCTACTGAACACATCTGAGTCACGTGGGTTGTAAGGCTCCACAGTGACTCCTTATCTTCCATTCGCTTCTCTCTGTGATTTGAGGAGATTTCTTCCATCGTCTGCTTTTCAGGTTTACTTTATGTGGAGGATGCACTTGCACCAGTAGAAGCGCAAGACTGCATGCTTCAAGGCGAACATTACTGACAAGGTCGGCTTGAGTAAATAATTCGAAAGTATGGCGGGTTCGTCAGTTCATCCAAAGTCGATACAAAGCATAGTCTCTTGAGAATTAGTTTGATTAATCAAAGCCCATCAAAACCAGAATCTGGATGCAATTTCCATGCCAGCCAGACATAAGAGGTGTCAACAAGTAAGAACCCAGGTTGTACTTCAGTTTGACTCCGACAAAATGCGAACCAGAACATTAGACCGGATAGATAAAGAAAATTTGTCCTATAATTTTTTCCTTACATGTCATGGCGCTTGAGCAGGTATGGCAGAAGGCAGGGAGTACGTAAAATGAATAATTTGAAAAATTGTTTTCCATCTCCTAACTATAGTCTGCTTTCTACGCGCCTGCTAAGCCCCAATTGGCACTGATGTTACAACTAGTTTCCATATTCAAATCAAAGATTAACACCTGTCTGGCCTCTTCTGTGATCGGATACGTTAGGAATTTGTGGTCCAAGTTAAATCATACAGCGACAACAGAAAAGAGGGAGTAGATTGAAAAGTTGCCTCCATGAGGGTTCAGGATTTTCTGTCTTCGAGACACCTTTGGAACAAAAGGGTGCCAATCAGGCCAGGGGTCAAGGGGCCAATTCTAAGATGAAACCTATCACAGAGGTGACCAATTACATCGCATGGGTGCCAGTGCCTCCTCCATAAGAGGGTGATGGGAAGAGACATTTCACGGGGCGTCATGTTTCGATGGGGGATGGACAGCTGTCCCCTGGATCTGCCTGTCATTTCCTTCTCTCAATCTTGAAAGGCGTCTTCTGTCTGTTGCACCCAAAACTGAAAGGGAATGTGTGGTACTTCCATGATGGGATTTGAATTGAGGTAGAAGGAAAAAAATCGATTTCAGTTGCTTGATTATACGCTAGGTATCCAATACTTTTCGGCGGTGTTGTTCATCGTGTAAATTTAATTGGCGATTACGCGATAGGTACCGCGATCGCGAACAACCCCAAATCGATCGCGGAATTTATATTTGAATTCATGAAATTTCGCGATCACGCACTATTTTTCACCTTAAATTCCGTGAATGTAGTCCGCGATCGGTCAGTTTGACTAAGCAAATGACATACAAATTCCAGTGACAGTTGACCGCAACTTCGAGCTAAATTGACAGCCAAATTCAACGTCAAAGGGACAATTGTTAACCTTAATATTGGGGAAGTGATGCCGCCCCCGACCCGCCCCCTGGCCCTACACCTATGGCGATATCTACATCACTGGAATTGCCGTAATGACCGGGTTTTTGGAAGTTCAAGTGGTGTCTGAAAAATATCTCCAGTATGATTTTTTTAATTTCCTCGAAAAGGCCAGATCACCAGAAGCCAATATTGAGGGGAGGGGATTCAAATTCCGCCCCCCCCGCTCCTTCCACACCCAACTCAGCCTCAGTCCCCTCGTATTCCTCAGACCCCCAGTAAGTGGCAAGTTAAATAGTTAATGAGCTACTGCTATACTGTTTGGATGCAAAAACTTCCCTATCGATTTGCGATGGCGGAATACTAATTCAAAATTAAACAAATATCCCACGATCACAGACCGCCAAATTATCGACTGCGGAATAGCGATAGCGGACCACCTATTATTAGATCACTTGAACAGCACTGCTTTTGAGTCATACCCTAACAAAGCTTTTTAGCTCCAGAGGGTTGTATCTGAGAATCAGATTATTTCTGGGAACATGTGCCTTCCAGCTC
The DNA here is from genome assembly GCA_034440635.1 of Lepas anatifera. Lineage (NCBI taxonomy): Eukaryota > Metazoa > Arthropoda > Thecostraca > Lepadidae > Lepas > Lepas anatifera. The sequence continues at coordinate 135,190 of JAOTON010000797.1, read as the reverse complement.
TAATTGAATTCAATGATCATAACCAGTTTTAGGATTCATGTATCATGTTTCAAGGAATGTAAATCTTGGTACAATTCAGATTGAAGTGGTTTTAGGGGCAATCTGTATTGAAAATAATGGATACTACCTTAGTTTTGCTGAAAATGTTTATCAGGCTTAAAAATATTTTGCATCTATTTTTCCTCTGTTATAGGTAAAACTACATAAATCAGCATACACTTTATTCCAGAATGGACTTCTTTTATTTGCACCACAATATGCATGAGCAAAAATGAAGGTTATCTAGCTAAAATACAATTACCAATCTTGGCTAGGTATTTTCTTGTTATATGCATACATATTTCAAATTTCAAACTAGTCATTGAAGAAAGTTAGAAGCATCTATAGCTGCCAGCACAGATGGCATGTCTAGCATGTAGGTTTTAAGGAAGTCCAAGCAAGAAACATTTGTCTGTACAGCTGGCCTGAGCATTATGTCACCTTCTCAAGTTAAACTCGTACAACATAACTGCTGAGGGTGGAGGGTATCAGTAGATTTTAATTTTTTGAACTTTTTTCTCTATGAACAGGAAGGAAGTCCTGGGAGGAATAAAATTGTAAACAAGTGCTTTCTTAGTTCAAATCATATCATAAAGGTGCAACATTCCCTTCTTAAATTATATTTACTTCATCAAATCCATGTCAGCATGCATGCCTGAAAATCTCTGGGAGAACTGTCCAAGTTAGGTGCTTACGATACATGATATATTTAGTAGCGATACATAAAGCATAAAACTAACTCGCAGTAAGTTGTAGGTCTCAGCTGGCTTCAGTGATGAACCAAACAAGTGTCAAGAAGTTTATCTGATGTAGCTATCTCCTAGCTTCCCTGGCCCCAAGCAATGGTCTCCTGATCCCATGTCATGACGAGGCTGAATAGCACGCTCCCCTTATCCCCCTCCTCAGCTTAGTGAGAGCGCTGATGCCTTGAAAGAGATGTAACCTTACCTAAATCACACAACCCTACTGAATGTCTGGTGGTGGGGATTCTAGTATTCAAGCAAAGACCAGCCTAAAATGGCTACCATATGAACAGCAGTCCATTTCACTTATAGACCATTCAAGTCAAAATTACGTACCTAGGCAGGTACCTTGAGCTGGACATTAGCAAAGTTAGGAATTATTAGACATATCCTTCCCATCTTGAGAGAATGCATATGCAGTTTCTCTTTTTGTTCCTGCAAAGCCAGAGTAGACAACTGATGAGCTAAATTCAAACTCAAGAGAAACGAGCTTGTCAATGTTTTAATGTGTCTTTGCTTGAAACCGTTTGTCAATTCTACTTGTAAAATTTAAAACATTTCAAACAGGTTTCACAATAAAATACCCCATACTTCATACAGTTTTGAACATCTAGGTGGGAACCTATCATATTACTTCATACAGTTCCTACCACGGGGCTCAGTGGCGGCAGAGGGTCTGGAGGAGGTTTCGAAGGGTTTCTTGCTTGTCCACGCCATAGGGTCAGTGGTAAAATAAATCATTTAATGGAAGCACAGTGCCTCGGTTCCCCCTAGTTCCACCACATATGACGGCACTATAACTCACACTTCTTATTAGGGGAGGCGGAGTCCTTGTGTGAAACGATGCTTGTCGTCGCTCACTTCTCTAGCCGGCAAGGATTCCAATGAAATACGTATAATGTGTCTAGCTAATCGGCCAGGAAATACATAACAATTCCGGCAGCACAAAATAATTGTATCTGATCAAATATTCACAGTAATCACAACACCCAGCCCTCGAACTTCCCCTCTCACAACACGACACGAAATCGCACTGCTCGTCAACACATTCCACCTCGCCTTGCCGAGACTCAAATGACGTATAGAGATGGATCGAGAGTTACCAAGTTTTGGAACCTTTTCAAGTACTTTTATGGCAGGGGCGCCTCCAGCACCCTAAACATGGGGAGGATCATACATTCAGGCAATGAACTTAATGCATAGAGTGTGCAGATTAAAATGCACCGAAGCTACATGTAATAAGGACATCAAATATGTCTTAACACCTAAATACTCGCATTGAAGAGGTGGAAAATGTTGACAAAAACCCAAGTCTTGGTTAATTCCTACTATTTTTCATTTACCCGTGCACCTAATATGTTTTTCATGCCTATCCGTTTTTTATGTGTAATTCCTTCATCTACCCGTGTTAACAGTTTTGCTGTTTTCCTATCGTATTTAAAAATTAAAATCGATCATGACAAATATGAAAACAGATAAGCCGCTGTTTTCTACAATAACATACACATGAGATCGTTTGCAATATTGCATTCTCCACTAGCACGAAATCACAGCTCATATAGACTTTGTTTGGAGGTGAGGTCACTTGACTTGCATTGGTGACCTGATCTGAAATGACCTGACCTTATGATTTTGGGATGCGTTCCAGAATTGATCAAGGATTAGATGGACCATATAGAACGGTGGCGCTTGGCGACATTTCTTGTGCCATCGGTAAAATGCGAAGGGGAGATGTTCACACTCTCCCCCACCGGTGCTAGGGTTAAGCAGTATTTCAGGATCCGGGATGGGAATTTTCATCCTCTCCCTTAGGATTAGAATTTAGCGTCCGCAATAGGATTTGGCACCCACCTGATAGGTTTTACCACCGAAATGTGTCTTTACATTGGTAAGTTAACACGCGCCCCGTTGGGGGCGAAATTCGCCCTCTCCTAGTTTTTCCCAAATAGCTAAAAAACGAAGAGATGTAGAACAACGAAACTCAAAGTACCTTATCCGTGATCAATTTTACACATCTGACCAAATTTTTGTGTTAAGGTCGTGTCAGGTCAAGGAGTTATTCAACGCCAAGTAACCCAACCTCAAAACCCAAAATCACAAGTTTGAAGCTGCGCCCAGGGAACATCAGCGAACGGATCAGTTTGAAACTTCCACAATATGATAATGTCATTAGGGTCTGCAAATCTGCTATCTCTGAGTTTTGATATTGTTGACCCTAAGGTGGGGTGAATTTTTTTGGTCACCCCATTATAAGTCTATGGTGAAAAACAGAATGGGATCTTTTTCAGTAAATACTGGATAGATAATGCTAAAAATCCTAAAACCGTCTATTCTTACCACGATCTTGACCATAAATTTCAGTTTTTGAGCATCTTATCTCCAAAGGTCATGCCAGCTCACGGGAGCATAGAGTGAGGGGGCGAAAAACGCCCCCCAGCGGGGCACGTTATGCCAGGGACCCCAGCGGGGCGCGTGTTAACACCCGCACTGGAGGGGTCTGGCACTAACTCACTGGAGGGGCCTGGTAGGCCCCCTAAGATCTCGGAAACTAAGAGGGTTAGAAAAACGCCAATTGGTAGGTGGGTGGGGGCTATGGTGATCTACATGATTAACAATTTTCATTGGCCTAGGTCAATATCTTCAAGGTCAAACGAGGTCGTAAAGGTCAAATATTGGCCATGCTGGGATCGATTGGTAAATGCTGTGATTATGCAGGAAAATGGCGGGAATAAGCTAAAGGCGGACAAGGTTCATAGAAAAGAGGTCTCAAAGAGGTTTCCCTACAACTTTTGGGTCAAGGTCATTCAAGGTCATTGACCTTTAAGGTCACCATATGGTATACTACTTATTGTTTACACTTTGACTAACACTGTAGCCACTGTTTGGCAGGAAATGAAGATTGACCTTTCCCAATGTCTTTTGACCTTGACCTTTGACCTTGACCTTTGTATTTAGGTACCCTACCGATGACGTCATAGCATAATATATGTCAGACGGGGTAACGTCATTTGGCCGGACGCACAGTGGTCAGTGACCTTGAAAGTGCAGATATGGCCTTGACCTGTGACCTTTGACCTTGACCTTGACTTTCATGTGAAGTGACCTTGACATATAGTCCCGCTTATATGACGTTATGACGTCACCACTCGGTCTTCAATGCAAGCTAACTGGTCCGACCGCGCGTTTACGGCGATCTCAAAATGCAGGTCTGACTTTGAAAGCCTATAAGTCAAACAATTTTCGGCCGATTTTCAAAAAGTCTTCACCAATCGACGCGCTATTAAATTCTGTTAAATGTGGTCACGTTTCGTTTTTCGGCTACAAGCGGTTCTCCGGCCACCTTGGAAAAACAGGTGGGGGGCCTCCGAGGCCCCCTCCAGTGTGCGTGTTAAGAGATCCCTCGACCATGTGCCCCTCCCCCGGAAATCCTGGATCCACTTAGGTATGGACTGCAGTCCCCCACCCCTTCCACATTGCAAACTTTGAATTTGCCTAGACATGCGGCGCCCGTCAACAAGCCAGAAATTTCCTTCAGTCGAGAAAGAGCACGACTGTGCAAAAGCAGATTTATGCTGCTTGCCTAGATGGTCAACAAGGCCCTAATTTTAAGTATTTGTCAAAAATCGGCGAAAATCAATGGCCTGACACAAATATTCACTCCCTGGATGCGCTCCTGCTTTAAAGATCATTTGTATTTCACGAAGGGTGTCAAGTTTTAGGACTGGAATAAGTTATTATAATTAAAAAATAAATTATTTGAAATTTATTTTGTCTTAAATTGATATTTGATAGTAATATACTAATGATATACCATTGCTTCATTCACTTTATGGCAATATTTATTTTAGCTACGTTGTTTTTGTGAGTTTATAGAGCTGGATTCGATTGCTCTCTTATCCTCTGTAATTGTATTGACTGAGTATTCCAAACTTCCAATACGAGTCAAGGAATATAATTTTTTTATTTTCAGCTTTCGATATAACCTGGCCTAACACTATTTTATGGTTGTAAAAGTTGATTATTTTAGTTTAAATATGGAAAAATGTGCGCCAACTGGCCTTGAAGGTATCCCGTAAACGCCGCAGGTGGTACATTTGCGCTGCGGTACAGCACAGCTGTGGGCAAGAAAAAGCACACATTCAGTGTTGAGCAGTCGCTGTCGAAGTGTGTGGGTGTTGGGAGGTGGTCGATTAAAAGTCCCTAGAATCGCGTTGCGGCTGCCGTGGACTGAGTCGTAAATCTGCAGTGTCTTTTTCAATAAGCTAGCCAGAAGGAGGTTTTGCGTTTCGGACAAGGGGCGCTTTGAGAACTCTTTTAATGGTAAGTAAAAGTGGGTGCCTTGTGAGGCTGCCCGTCATCTTTCCGAGAGGTGAGTTAGTAGTTGAGCAGACTGTTTAAGTTTAGGCATGTTTATAGATACAAACCCATTCATTTCTCAATCTGGATGATTGGAGCTCTTGGTAATGGGTATATATGGGTGCAGGATGTTTTAGATCCATACATATATTATCATCAAACACGATGGGTAAACAAAAGTACAGGGATTAAAAAAGCACAAAACATCATCAAGAGGCCAAAAATTCACGATGACAAAAATAGCCACAAAGATGATGCTGCACGAAACAGCAAGGCCAGGTGAAATGGGCCGGAGAAACGGTTTTTATCGGTAAAGAACTGCAAAATGCAGTGGATTATAAGGCGGCAAAGATTAAATTCTGTCATGTGTAATGTGCTTGTATACATCTGTGTAATATCATTGTATCTGTGGGAGTGCTGAAATAAATGGTTTGTGTCAGAGATGATGTGTGGAAAAAAATGTTTTATGTGATTTTAGGGTCCATGGATACATTTTATAATGCAAAGGGGTTGGGGGGGACAGCTGTAGAATTTTTAAATGCTACATACAGATGAAAAAACTCAAAAAATGTAATGCATAATTGATGGACATTGTCTAAGAAGGTTGTGCATGCATATTTTTGCTACCTGCTTAATTTATTCTTATTTATGACTAGTTAAAGTGAGATGTGGCTAGGTCATGTAAATTCTGTGGACAATTATGCAGCAACAATATTCTGGAGATAGACAACACTGTGTAAGCATTAAAATGGAAAGGGATTGACAGTGGTCTGACTCCTGCTTTGATCCAACTTAGACCACTCCTCCAGCTTACATCTAGTATTGTGTATGTCTGGACAATCTTTTATTATAAGTGTAAGACAGTTTTACCATGTTCTCAATACAATGCACACTGCTGCAGAGGATCAGACATCTTTTGCAGGATCAGAAAATCATGTATGATTAGCATCATCACCACATGTAAAGCCTCTAGTCATGGAAACTTTGATTGCTGTATACTGATCCTGAGCCTTATCCTGATCGCCTCTCCCCAATGGAAACTAGCTGTACATGCAGGCTTACTAGCAGCCCCCTAGCAAAGCTCTGTGGCTCTGTGTTGGCAGGCGGGAATCATCATGAGGATGCTGTGCCGGCGGAACGTTAGGTGGCTGCTGCTGCTGGCCACCATCTGGCTCTGTGGCATTGTCTACTACGTCCACTTCAGAGCCTCTGAGCCCCAGGTGCGTTCGAGTTCACCCGTTTTGGCTTATGATGCCCGGTTTGGCTTGCCAGGCCCAGATGTGTCTCTGTTCATATCCCAATGTACTCTCAGGTCGCAAGTAATGTTTTCATGAGAAGGCGTTGATCCAACTGTGTGTGTGGTTTTGATTTGTCAGCTATAAGGATGTGGGGATGGAGGGATGTGGGGGACACATCCCCACACTTGGTGAGCCAGGGACCGTGAGTTTGGTGGTGTTGAGGTTGGGGGCAGCAAATAATGGAAGTATCAGATGCCGGCTCCCGAAAAAAATTCCTTGCATCTCAAGTGTTGTAATGTAAAAGTCCTGAGAGGTGATAAGTTTATTAAACACTAATTTCGGAAACAAATCGATTCCCACGACGTCACTGTGCGTTCCGGTTCTTTGCAAATCGATAATGGAGATGTTCCCGTCTGATCTAAGATTAGTGTGAACAACTTGTCTGGTCATTTCGTCTTGTTTCAAAAACTGTCAAGGTTGTTGTGTTAGGGTAGAGCTTTCATCGTTATTTCTAGATGTGTTGAACCAGTTGCAATTTCTCGATGAAATACGCAGTGGATTCAAGGGACTTTTTAACCTTGGATCGGAAATACGTAACCGGTCTTGACTCACCGGGGTCTTTTGTGTCAGCTTGCTGTTGCCTTGGAGAAACAAACCTGGGAGTTCATAAGGTACTTAAATTAATTAGTAATCACTAACAAAATAGTAATTAGTAATGGGTAATCAAATTTTGTTGATATAATAACTACCGAAACCAAATATGCCCGCCGTGATGTCTCGACATACACTACCAAAGTGTTATCTTAGTACAAATCCCATGATTTGAATTAAACATTCGCTTTGAGGCAACGGCACGGTTCATCAATGCAGGACAACGTTGTACAACAGTGTGCTGTAAGCCGAGGCAGATTTGCACGCTTATGCATCACACCGTTGCAGGGGCGTAGCCAAGGGGGCGGCAGGGACAGCCGAAGGGTCCCCTTGAGAACACGATTATATAACAAGCAGGACCTTTTTACCCATCAGGGGCCCTTTTGGCGCTGTCGCAGGGGCCCTTTTCGGGGCGCCTTTTTCGGGGCGCCGCCCCCCCCCTGAGCGAAATCCTGACTACGCCCCTGCACCGTTGCCAGCTGCCGAGTACAGGTTCGCCATCACTAACGGCGTTGCCAGCCTGGCAGACGACCCCCAATCTGGTACACTGGCCTGTGTCTGGTCTTAGCTGCTATCCAATCCAAACTATCAAACCGTCTTATCTACTTCAAAGGCTCTTCAAAAATGATGTCGCGCCCCCACAGGTGCCAGGGCTCATATCGGAATCAATCCATGGATTTTCTGCAGTACTTAGACAACGGTGATTCTTGACGTGACACGGCCCTACTGTGTACCGTTTGTTCCACTGTGTCGTTTAGTTCCCAGTCATCCTCCTGTCTACCGCACTAAAACTTGAGAACGACGCCGACACTCGCTATAGAACGCTGCCTTGACCCCGTCACTCTCCGTGGAAATCTGGCTCGACTCACTGTTTGTGTCAACACTAGCTTAGCCTGGAGAGAGGGGGTGGTTTTGGAGTCGGAGCCATCCACCTCCCTCCTCATTTGGTCTACCTTTTCATGTACGGGAGACACTAGTGCGCAGTAGTTAACTGGCGTTGTCATGAAATGACCCTCCCTTGAGAATTTTCTGGTTGCGCCCCTGCAGTCAGGGCCCACCCCAGGGACGGGCTGCGCTGTGCAGCTGGTCAGGGCTGCAGACTCCCAGTGCATCTGGGCCGGTTCCCACGGTTAGGGGTTGAGGTGCTCTAATCTCCATGGACGACCTGAGCTGCTGTCTCGATTGTAGCTGTAAGATAACGCCTTGTCGAATGTGTCGTGCCAAATGAGGTGTTTAAATGGATGGTTTGGTCAGACAGAGGGCCCTGTAAGTGGAAGTAAAAATAGGAAAGTTTGTTTTAGATGTGTCCATCTCTCCATGCCACCCAGTTTCGAAGTCATCAATGAAGCGGAGCTTCTCTTCAACTCATGTGGATGATGGTGCTGTATCGCTTGTCCGTATGGTCTGTGGAGCGTTTTGCCCAACCGAGTGGTCTGTTGAGCGTTTAGCATATCCGAGTTTTCTGTGGAGAGTTTTGCCCGTCCCGAGTGGTCTGTGGAGTGTTTTGTCCGTCCGTGGGGCATGTGGAGAGTTTTCTTTGTCCGCACGATCTTTGGAGCGTTTTTTTCCGTGTGGAGAGTTTTGCCCGTCCTGATTGGTCTGTGGAGCGTTTTGCCTGTCTCAGTGGTCTTGGGAGCGTCAGGCAGTGTCTGTGGACAGTTTTGCCCGTCAGGTTGGTGTCTGTGGAGTGTTTTGCCTGTCCGTATGGTCTGGGTAGAGTTTTGCCTGTCCGAGTGGTGTCTGGGGAGAGTTTCCCTGTCGCTTAGTGGAAGGATCTCGGCTCTGTGTCGCCGTCGTCTCTCAGCTCCCTGCTGGGTGTCTGTGAGTGGCGGCGGCAGGTGGCGGCCGGACGCGCCACCATCGCCGCCGCTCTGCTGTCCTGCGCCGCTTTCGCCCGCGCGCTGATGACGCTCCTGATGGGGCGCTGCGTGAGAGCGGGAAGAGTGCGAGTTTTACACAAGGTTTTACCTGTCGATTGTCTGGCAGACTGAAACACAGTTCGGTGGTTACCTTCTCAGTAATGAATTCTCTTCTCCCAATCTGCTTCTGGTCTCGAGACAAGTTTTACATTCCCATCGTCGGATTGCCGTCATCTTCGATGTGAGGTGTTGGTGTATTCATGTGAAGTCTGGGGATTATGTGTTAAATTGGACATTTTGATGACGTGCTGGAGACAGGAACTGTGGGAACAGAAAACCGCACGGCTTCCGTTCAGGCTGTCCTGACAGGGACTGGGAATTCCGATAAGCTTCATGTAGTGACGCTTCGCTACCTGTGACGGATCTAGGATCTTACTGGAGGGGGGAGGGGTGTCGAGGCGTCAGAGGGTGCTAATGTACCACATGTGAGCCGTGTTCCAAATATCAGGGTGTTGGGTGGAGAGCGACACCACGGGAAACGGAATTTTCTATTCTTTTCTGGGTAATTTTTACTAAATTTTCTACTTACTTTTAAAGTGGAGCTCTTCAGCAAAATTCAGTAATCCTGATGTATATCAACTCATTAAAAGTATGGCGGTAAAAAATAATGTATGAAAATGTATTCCTCAACTTTAAACACGGGTTTAACAAGGTTTTAATTGACTCACAATATTGCAACTCTGAATTTTCCACTCGCCGACCATACTTGTCAATATGAATTTTACCCTCATCACCCTAGCGCAAAGTTTTGGGACACGGCACATGAGCGGCACTGGCATTTTACAAGGAATGCCCTCACTGCCATAATTTTACGTGTTTTTGTATAGAGTCATTGTTTCAAACGTTCTATCGGGAAGTGACGGATCTAATTTAACCAGAGGGGTGGTCTGTGGCAGAGTCCTACGGCTGACAGTGACAGCCATGGAGGTGGCCAACAATGCAGGATGTCTAAAAATAACCGTCCGCCTAGGTTTTCTTCTGAAATCTACTTAAAGGCGTCGGTAACGCACGGCTCTCATCTAGCAGCGCATTGCCTCCCATGGACGGGGGGCGCCTGCGCAGACGTAAGGTCGTCCTTCGGGTCTGCCCCGCGCGCGGCACAGACAGTGACTAGCAGAGAGTAAACCGCTGCGGCTGTGACATTTCAAATAACCCGATGGACGAGTCGGCCTGCTGGGTGGCAGATACACACGGTGGCTTTTCTCTGACATTAGTGACTGAAACACCAGATGGTAGCGGGCAGCGATACTAAAGCCAGGCATCGCTACAGTATCCGCCACTTTCTGTCGAGGCGATTAAGCGAGTGACTCCGTAACAACGAGCATGAACCTGGGTACGTTCAAGACATGGGGTTACGGGGTATCAGTAATTCAGCGCAGCTGCAGTCTGTTGGCCCACCTTCCACACAATTCCACCGACGGGAGCTGAGCCCGTCTGCCTGACACAAGTGTACATCACTACGTCCGTTTCGCCTCTCGCTGTGCATCCCAGCTCTCCGGGCGTGCAGGCTGTTTGCTGAGCTCTGTTCTTTGTTGATGCCACTGCACGGTGGCAGTGACGTCAGCTGTTTGTCGCCGTTCAACGGAACGACACACTTCTGGCGCGCCGGCACACCTGTCATGCCTGCCTGGTACTGCACGTGCGGGGGAGGGGGGGTGGACAATGGTAACGATACCCACGCCTTCTCTTAAACTCGCGGAGGGAAAGCAGGGTCTGGATGTATGTAAAATGTTGCAAAAACCGCAATCTCACCATACGGGTCTTGTTTGAATGTTTGACTAAGCCGTTGGATGTGGATATAAGTATGGATAATCTTTTATGACGTTCGAAACGTCAGCCGGGCTAAGGATTGAAGCAGACAGGTTGTCGCGCTGTCTCACTATTTGGAAATGTGGTCTTTCTAGATTTTCGTCACGGGGTCTTAATTTGAGATGTGTTAAATATCTAGTCACTGGCGGATCCTGTGGTGTGAGGGAGGGGAGAGGTATGTGCCCCCAACCCTCCGGCTCTTCACGAATATCTTAAATAAAACGCTGTTTTCACGATGTTCAGCCTTGCTGTCCAGCCGCCTGTCCAAACCATGTGACACGGCATGCCACCGTAATTATGACATGCGGCTGGATTTGTAGGCTTGCAGAGGCTGGCTTTTTCATAGCTGTTTGAGTTTGACTTGTAACTGTCGGCCCCGGTTGATGGAGTGCGGCTCATAATTATGATAAGCCATTACCAGGTGGATAGTCTGTGTGTGCCTGCAATTAATAATTGTTGGGGTTTTAACGACACGCTTACTAGCAAGGTTATACGGTGTCGCCGACTCCCGTCCGGTTCGGATGGAGTTTGGGGATCAGGTCTACTTATTCAAAGGTGTTGTCAGGATATGAAACCGGGACCTATTGCTCGGGAGATAGGAACGCTGTCCTCTAAGCTTCCCATCCCCCGTTGTGCGTGCAGACACAGTATATCTAACTACCCTTCTGCCAGCTGCCGCGAGGACGAGTTGCCTTAAACCCACTTTTATAATGGGTTTTGAACTGAGATAGCTGTTTATAGAGCGTGCCGAGAACCCACTTTGGTATCTGTAATTTCACCCAAAGCTCTCTGTATGGAATTTCCGCACGCTTTAAAGTTCAAAGTAAATGGGTTTACTACGTAGTTTCAAACCACGAAAGAATCCCTTTTCATCTGGCAATGCATGTCGCGTGATATATGTTAACAAATGGCATGGCCACGCAACCTTACATGTCGCAAGCCACCGCAAGCTGTCAGATTCGAGATTACATGCGACGCTTGGATCAACCCAGCGTAGTAAGGCAAGAGGCGATATCTTTGTGTTGAGCGATTGGAGGCGGAAACAACTTGCTGTTTCCTAACATTCAGGCCTATTTTGACCATAAATTGTCATTTTTAGAATTTCGACAAAGTGATATATTCCATTTAACGACAGCGAAACGGAGACGTCACTGATAACGCAAACAGCTGTAAAGAGGAGGGAGTTGGGGTTGCCCACGACAGTGAATAGGTGTCACTGACGACAGTGGAGGGGTATCACTGACGACAGTGAAGAGATGTCGCTGAGGACGTTGAAGGGAAGGGGGTTTCATTGACGACATTTAAGGGGGAGGGTGTCCCTGACGACAGTGAAGGGGAAGGGATGTCACCGACTATTGTGAAGGGGAAGGGGGTGTCACTGATGATATTGAGGAATGAGGAGTGTCGCTGACGACAGTGAAGGGGTGTCACTGACGACAGTGAAGGGGAAGGTGTCGCTGACGACAGTGAAGGGGAAGGTGTCGCTGACGACAGTGAAGGGGTGTCGCTGACGACAGTGAAGGGGAAGGTGTCACTGACGAAAGTGAATGGAAGGTGTCACTGACGACAGTGAAGGGGAAGGTGTCGCTGACGACAGTGAAGGGGAAGGTGTCGCTGACGACAGTGAAGGGGTGTCACTGACGACACTGAAGGGGAAGGTGTCGCTGACGACAGTGAAGGGGAAGGTGTCGCTGACGACAGTGAAGGGGTGTCACTGACGACAGTGAAGGGGGAAGGTGTCGCTGACGACAGTGAAGAGGTGTCACTGACGACAGTGAAGAGGTGTCACTGACGATAGTGAGGAATGAGGGGTGTTACTGACGACAGTGAAGTGGTGTCACTGGCGATAGTGGATAATGAGGGGTGTCACTGATGACAGTGAAGGGGAGGGTGTCACTGACGACAGTGCATGGAGGACGGATGTCACTGACGACAGTGAAGGGGGAGGGGTGCCGCTAACGACAGTGAAACAGCAGCTGTTGGCGGCCGGGGAAGTTTGGCGGGTTGCCCGACAGGAAGCAGCGGCTGATCGCCTGCCTGAGCAGGGTAATTGGTGTGTTGTAGGCGAGTGACTCACCACCCGGAGGGCCCTGTGCGTGGATGTAACGGACCAGCGGTACCTCCGGCTCACCGTACCGGCTGAACGGCCACACCCTGCAGCTGCCGCCCGGCAACGGATGTAGGCTTTTACAGGAGTGCCCGGAATATTTGGGAGCGTAAAGGGAACTTAGCAATGGTAAAGAGAGACCGGATGTTGCGGAGGTGGACTTAGGCTCGACGTTTTTCCACAGAGTGTTGCAGTACGTGCTTATTCGATCTTCCTGTACTTGTTCAGTGCTTGAAATGAAGACCAGGGGTATGCGATAGCGATTTTGCAGCCCACTTACGTTTGGAATGCCCCAGTAAGTCTCCAAGGGACGTAAGATGTCGCAATATGCCTCGAAGCTTCAAATGATGATGGCTAGGAAGCCCTGGATGTAAAATCGCCTTTTTAATTATCCTTTAATGGTGTCGACGCTGAAATCCGCCATCAGCTGGCTTTAATTAGTCAACTCCTTCTCAGCTGAAAGTTATTGTTTTTTAATGGTTTTGGGGCCTTAACCACGTACTAATTGCCACGGCTATGTGGCCTTGTTAATAATCTACTCCGGGTTTTAACGCTTGCAGCCCCTGTTTTTGTGGCATGTTCGTTAATGTTAAACTGAAGGGTGAAAGAACAGGAGCATAGTTTTGGAGTCAAGAGAAACGCCAGATCACCTGAATATCATAGGAGACATTTCGTGAGAGGCATGTACTTTTTAATTTTCAACATATTGAAAACTAGTAAATACTTAGGAATCCACGGGGATGGTGAATGTAAGGAGGTATGTTTAGATTTAAAGAGGCGGGCTGTGCCGGGGAAAAAGAAGGGAGTGCTCATTGTGGGGCATATTTAGTTTGAAAGTTATGCATCAATTATGAACGTTGGATGAACGATCTATGTTTGATGAAATGCAACTCATCCTTCCTTATTAACTATTTCTAACAATTTCTTCGGATCTCGTAAAACTTTTCGAAGCTGCAATTATAGCTAATATGATTGCGATTAGCGCATCACATCTTATCATCAGATATCCCGCAGTCCCGGGAAAGTCCGAGCACAGAGCCAGTTGGTCCCGCCTGTGACCAGTATCAGGCTCTGGCGCCGGGACACCGAGACCAAAGGAATCACCTCTAGTTGGAACCAACAATGCCCCCCCCACCTCCCCCAACGCCTGGATTTGTGTTTGTGTATGTAATTCAAACGTACCCCGAACATTGGAGAGAATGAGAGAAGAGAAAGAAGAGAGTCTAACTCAGTAGTCATGACACAAGTGTGCCATCAGCAGTACTATGCTCTCGTTGCCCATAACTCATTTGGCACTCAGCCCACGGTGCGGGTCGATATTTTAGCGGACGGTACAATACATCGTGTTGGTGAGTGACTCTGTCGCCGTTTCCCCTGTCGCTGTCGTGTGTGGAAAGTCTGTCTGCGGTGGTGCGGCCCGCCGGCTGGGTGTCCCGGCGCTGCCGCGGCCCGCCGCCTGGCTGTCGGCCGCGGTGTGCGTGGGCGTGCGTGCGGCGTCGCCAGCCAGCGCGTCCTCTGTAAAGGCACGCTCCGCCGACGGCGAAAGTGGAGCCGCGCGCCTCCGCTACCGTAATGTGGCCGGTCGCTTCGGCTTTTCACTATTATCACTAGGACGAACCAGGCCGCCCGGCGCCGTGTACCAGCGCTCGCTTTCGTTCGGAGCCTTCGCCGTCGCCCGGCGGCGGCGGGGTGTCGCAAGAGTGCGCCTGATCAGACACCTGCCCTTCACTGGCCCTGGCGATCCACTCACTCTGCAATAATAAAAATATATTTTTCTACGTTCATACTTTATAAGAGGTCTGCAGTCACTCTTGGCACCCTGTAACCAGCTCCCTCTCTGGATCGGTGACCGCCCCCGACAGCACTTAACAAGTCCCCCCCCTGGGTCTGTAGCCGCCCCTGGCATCTCTGAACCAGGGCGTTGAATGACCGAACATTCGAAAAGCCCGAAATCCCAACCCCTCGTGACCAGCGCCCGCCCTGTGCCTCCAGGGTGCCAACGTGAACCGTGCTCTGCGGTTGAAGTCGGCGGCGCCGGAGCGGACGGACGCGCCCACTCCGTCGGCAGGGACGAGCGGCGGCGCGCGGCCGGCGCACGTGGCAGCCGCGCCGCCTCCGCCGCTGTTCGACGAGGGACGCTACATCGCCGGCGGCGGCCTCCGGCCCGGCGAGGACCCCTACAAACGCAACAAGTTCAACCAGAAGGTCAGCGACGCGCTGGCCAGCGACAGACCGGTCCCGGACACCCGCAACCCTGCGTGAGTACCCCGGCTGTGGCCGTCCGCTGGTGCTGACGCGCTGGTGCAGTGTCGAGCCGGCGGGAGAACGTGGTGCTCCTGACGTCTCGACAGCTCCGCCCAGCCTCTCTGGGCTGCAGCACACTGTCGGCTGTAGCTTGGTATTGGGCGGCTGAAGTAAGCTGCCAAAGCAGAAAAAAGTCATCGGTGATTGGATTGTCCTTGCAGATTTATGAACATTTATATTATTATTATATGAACATATTCTTACGAGCTAGATGGCAGAGCTGCTCTCAAGCCTGCGCAGTTACTGAAATCAATAGCATGGTCGAGAGCTAGCGTCAGAGTCGCTTATGGTAAGCGAAGCAAATATAGCTCAACATATGGTGGAGCGACCGGTGCAGCTGAGGTAGCACGTCTGACTTCTCAGCTTAGGTTCCGGGTTCAAATTCTGGGGCTGGCTGAGCGCGAGGTGGGCTCTGGAGCTTCGCCGTAGCCGTATTCTGACAACGGCTGCCGACCGCTTGGGATGTCTCAAATAGCTGTCTGTTCCATCGGTGGCCCTTCACCAAGTGTGAGAGACTAGACAAGAACCCCTGTATTGGCGAAAGCTAGATCTCGGAAAGAAGAATAAAAAAGGCACGGAAATAGTGCGCTCCAGCTCTATCTATTACCGTCGATGACTAGGAAAGCTAAGGAGGCAGATTGCCTTACTCTCGCATTGTTCAAGTATCCTTGTCCCCATGCCTCCTTCAAGTTCCCAGTAAGTCTGAGGGTAGGCATCTGTGAATTTTATGCATGCCTGTTCTGGTAAAAGTGCGTAGGCGGCCTTGTTTTAGGAGTGTGCCTTTGTGGTATTATTGGTATATTTCGCCCCACAGGCAGCCTGCTAAAGTGAGCCTTAATGACGAAAGCATCGTAGTTATTGCTCCACTTCATCATCATCTTCTCTGAGCGGACCCGGTGAATGGTTGCGATGAAATGGAATGGAAAGGCTTCGCGATCCTGGCAGATTTTCCCTCGCCGTTTAATGGATCGTTCGTTATCGAGAGAGGCGTACCGACAGAGCGGCACAGATACGGAGCACGTGTCCCGCTCTGCCTTCGTTGACTTTCACCTTCCAGTTGGTATGATTTGGGCGCAATGCCTTGCGCTTTTGTTAAATGTAGCATGTGTATCCGGTCTCCCTCGGAGATCAGTATGGTGCGGACGGGCGGGTCGCAATGGTTCACGCCCATCGGAGCAGAGCGATGGTGATGTAAGTCAGATTAAATCGAAACAGTTTTTCCTTCGGTTTCCGGGGGAAGGTGACGGACGTCGAGGAAATGAACGGATAGAGTCAGGCAAGGTTGACGGAGAAAGACGAGTCTAATGCTCGCTCCGGAGAAAGGATAGGGGTTCGAAAGTGATGGAAAGTGTATAGGACCAAGTTAACGTGAACCACGCACTGTTGTAACAGTATTGTGTTTTGCGCGTGGTGTGATCATGGCCAGGGAATTTATGAAGCGACAACCACGAATAGGAAAGGTACTGAAAAAAACAGCAGCTACACTATATTTGCATCTGTACACCATTGCGGATCTCGTGTTTGGAGCATGGTTTTGGATATTAGTAATTGTTTATGGCCCGTGAGAAAACGACAATCTATCGCTATAGAATCGTCAATGTTTACATTGTTGTCTGGCAACCTTATCGTCTTAGCGAGCCGAGGGAAATTTCCTGGTATTCATGCTTCGGTCCTGGTGCGATCCAATGCTGGAAGCTCTTCCATTGATTGAATTATGAAGTATAGTGATGCTATCTTGTAGTCCTAGTTTCCTCGCATTGCATTTTGAGTAGCAACTGACAACTGGCTGCAATATTGAGAACCATAGTTAATTCCATAGCCTTGATGGAATCATTTACTCGCTGTCGCAACAACCTCACTAGCCGTTAATTTCTGACGAAGAAAAATACGAACAATAGCTCCTGATAGTCATGTATTAGAAAATAATCCGTCCGACACCCTAAACGCTGTAGCTCATTCGAACCGAATACTAGATACCCCCAAAACGTGGTGCATATTGTGAAAATACATTTGTCGCCCTAGCTCCAGGGGGACTTTCCGGCCAGCAGCAGCCGATGAGGTTGGACACGTCCGTGTGGTAGGGGAGGGGGAGTCGGACAGCAGCAGCCGATGAGGTTGGACACGTCCGTGTGGTCGGATCGCGTGGGGGGGGTCGGACAGCAGCAGCCGATGAGGTTGGACGCGTCCGTGTGGTCAGACCGCGTGTGGTGGGGGGTCGGACAGCAGCCGATGAGGTTGGACGCGTCCGTGTGGTCGGACCGCCGTGTGGTTGGGGGCGGACAGCAGCCGATGAGGTTGGACACGTCCGTGTGGTCGGACCGCGTGGGGGTCGGACAGCAGCAGCCGATGAGGTTGACGCGTCCGTGTGGTCAGACCGCGTGTGGTGGGGGGTCGACAGCAGCCGATGAGGTTGGACGCGTCCGTGTGGTCGGACCGCCGTGTGGTTGGGGGTCGGACAGCAGCCGATGAGGTTGACACGTCCGTGTGGTCGGACCGCGTGGGGGGTCGGACAGCAGCAGCCGATGAGGTTGGATGCGTCCGTGTGATCGGACCGCGTGGGTTACAGTCCGCCGTGCCGGCCGGCCGGCGCTCCCACGCCGGATAGCTCGGTAGTTTTCACGCTCGGTCCGCCCGACTGCAGAGGGCTGACAAAACGGCACCGGAGCCGGCGGGGAGGCAGACAACCGGTGATTACACGTCATCCGCTTCCACGCACGGCCATCTGGGCGAAGCTGGCGCGGACGCCGCCGATTCCCGGAAATTTGGACCGTGGGTGCGACGAACCCGCCACTGTTTTTCGTCAGTCGCAGTCCTTCGTCGGCTCTCAGATGACTAGGCTGGGCAGCAGGCTCCGAGCTTATTTCCGGAACTAGAACGCCGTGGAGCGATCCATTGAAATGCCATTGTTTGGCACGTGGCGATGGCTTCAGCTCGGTAGCTCGGCGACACCTGGGAGATGGTTTCTGGACTGGGCAGCCAGAGCAGCCTCCAGAGAAGCCTGCTGGCGGTCCGCCGAGGATGCGGTGCCGCGCTGGAACTGATGCCGACGGTCTGCTGTGTCGGGCGGCCTGGACAGCTGAATAAGGCAGGGGTGACGGCGATCGGTGTTCCCACCAGAGCCGCAGTCCAGTGCTCCTCATGGGTACCGCAGAGTATCCCCGAGAGAGGGAAATGGGTAGTTTAGTGGTTGAATGTCTTCTTTCTAAATGAAACGTTCCCACATGTTAATTGAACAAGGTATTTACAGTCGGATTACCTGCGATCCCTTTAAGTAGCGTGAGATTAAGCGGTGGCTTGTACACGTAGCTGTCGGTGCGCCGATGCTCAACTTCAGTCAATACATCCTCAGGTGGTGTAACTATGACCTACCTGACGCCGCTGGCTCTCATAGATGGCTTCTTGGTTGAGATCGCCTGCTGCTGGAGGCAGGCGTCCAACTCCGGGCCCTGAAGGTTCCCCTGAGCAGGGTGCGATCTGGCCCCTCAGTCCCCCTGCCAGCAATGTGCATTAGTGGCGCCGTATAGACTTAACAGTAGTGCGTCGTCAAGCTCTGGAAGCTGTTGTTGCGTGTGATCTGCATCAGTCACGCGGCGGGTTTCCAGACCGTCCCCTGCGGCCTGTCCTGGCCCTGGCCGCGTTTGTGGCCTGGTCAAGCTTGGTGAGTGCTGATGCACGCAGACCGTGGACGTCCCAGCACGGTGCCTGCTGGGTGTGTACCCGGCCTGGTGGCGGCACTGGGGGCGTGACGCCGACACGCGCCACCGCTAACCCCTCCCCCGTTGTCGCTGTGATACCGTCCCAGTGCGGTCGCCCTTGGTGAGTCAGGTGGACTATGCAGCTGCTCCTGCCCTAACGCCCCACCCGTGTACTGCCAGACAGAGCCGCAATACACAGGACTGAGTGGTGTTACCCGTGCCATGCCAGATAGGGGAGCCGAATTACTCAGTACAGACCGGAGTTACCCATGGCATGTCAGAGAGCCTATTCACCCGCAATGAGCGGAGTTACCATGATTTCTGCCATCGCAGGCTAGTGAGTCTAATTGCTCAGTACTGAGCGGAGTTATCCATCCCATCATAGGCTAGTGAGTCTAATTACTCAGTACTGAGCGGAGTTACCCATCCCATGGTAGGCTAGTGAGTCTAATTACTCAGTACTGAGTGGAGTTACCCATCCCATGATAGGCTAGTGAGTATAATTGCTCAGTACTGAGCGGAGTTATCCATCCCATCATAGGCTAGTGAGTATAATTACTCAGTACTGAGTGGAGTTACCCATCCCATGGTAGGCTAGTGAGTCTAATTACTCAGTACTGAGTGGAGTTACCCATCCCATGATAGGCTAGTGAGTATAATTACTCAGTACTGAGTGGAGTTACCCATCCCATGATAGGCTAGTGAGTCTAATTACTCAGTACTGAGTGGAGTTACCCATCCCATGATAGGCTAGTGAGTATAATTCCTCAGTACTGAGTGGAGTTACCCATCCTATGATAGGCTAGTGAGTCTAATTACTCGGTACTGAGCGGAGTTACCCATCCCATAATAGGCTAGTAAGTCTAATTACTCAGTACTGAGCGGAGTTACCCATGCCATGATAGGCTAGTGAGTATAATTCCTCAGTACTGAGTGGAGTTACCCATCCCATGGTAGGCTAGTGAGTCTAATTACGCAGTACTGAGTGGAGTTACCCATCCCATGATAGGCTAGTGAGTATAATTACTCAGTACTGAGTGGAGTTACCCATCCCATGATAGGCTAGTGAGTCTAATTACTCAGTACTGAGCGGAGTTACCCATCCCATGATAGGCTAGTGAGTCTAATTACTCAGTACTGAGCGGAGTTACCCATCCCATGATAGGCTAGTGAGTCTAATTACTCAGTACTGAGCGGAGTTACCCATCCCATGATAGGCTAGTGAGTCTAATTACTCGGTACTGAGCGGAGTTAGCCATCCCATGATAGGCTAGTGAGTCTAATTGCTCAGTACTGAGCGGAGTTACCCATCCCATGATAGGCTAGTGAGTATAATTACTCGGTACTGAGCGGAGTTACCCATCCCATGATAGGCTAGTGAGTCTAATTACTCAGTACTGAGCGGAGTTACCCATCCCATGATAGGCTAGTGAGTCTAATTACTCAGTACTGAGCGGAGTTACCCATCCCATGATAGGCTAGTGAGTCTAATTACTCGGTACTGAGCGGAGTTAGCCATCCCATGATAGGCTAGTGAGTCTAATTGCTCAGTACTGAGCGGAGTTACCCATCCCATGATAGGCTAGTGAGTATAATTACTCGGTACTGGGCGGAGTTACCCATCCCATGATAGGCTAGTGAGTCTAATTACTCGGTACTGAGCGGAGTTACCCATCCCATGATAGGCTAGTGAGTCTAATTACTCAGTACTGAGCGGAGTTACCCATCCCATGATAGGCTAGTGAGTCTAATTACCCAGTACTGAGCGGAGTTACCCATGGCATGCCAGATTATCATGGAGTTTTGTGCGAGCCTAAACATGAGTAGTACACACATAGTGGTGGCCAAGAATGGCTATATTTGTGGTACATGAGCACATGCACCCACCTGGAACCTATTTGAGGTAATTTTCCTTAGCTAACGGAATAATGACGTGAAATAGAGACGCTAAATTCCTTTGTTTGTCACATGTTCCGGTATATTTTTCATATAAGACATGATATGAAATAGCTGTACATGTGCTGCTGGAAGGCGGGCCTGAGACTGCTGTTTTGCGGAGACAGGGGTGTGTGTGGACGGCAGCAAGGCTGCATGATTATACCCTCGTTAAGCAGTACTCACTGCTGTCCTGGGGTGTTAGATGGTTTGCACGCTAGAGTTGGGCCACCTGGAACTGGCTGCTGATATTTGACGCTTGTCACACCATGAACACGCCCGCAAAAGGCGCGTGCATACACTGGCGGACGGCGCGTGGGAGATTGCAGCTCCTGATGTGTGACGTTTCGTGTGGATGTTTTGGCAGTATCTGACCTACAGTTCTGTTCATGTGTTGATTATTGTAATCCAAGCGGATTCATTTATTTTTCAATGGAATTCGCGTGCAGTTATATGTTCGGTGTCTCCCACTTCCACTTGAAACCTAGCCATGGGTGTCAAAAGCGGGGGGAGCGGATCGCGTCCCCGAACTCGCAAAACTGGATGGCAGTGGCGGATCCAAGGGGGAAGGCATTTACCCACCCAAACGGAAAAGCTTGGGGCAAAACTGTGTTTTTGCCGCCCCCCCAAGCGATCGACCTCCTTTTTCCCCGACTGCTTTTAGTTTATAAGCAAGATTTTGGTACTTGAACTTTTAACTTCAAACAGAACCAGTTAAGTTCAGTGTAAATGTTGGGGCTTGATAGGAAAAAGGTATCTCGAGCCCACATTCCTTACCCTGTTGAGTTTTTTTGCTTTTCGCCTCTAATACCTAAAATTTCCCGACAAGTCATATTTTAGCGCAATTTTTCACTGTGCGACGTTTTTTTTGCTTTTCAATTTTGGTTTGCCCCTTCCAAACCGACCAGCTAGATCCGCCACTGCTGGAGGGACGTCTCTTCTAGCAAATTATGCGACTCAAATTTTTTGCATTTTCTCTCCATGTTACCTTTGCAGACTTATGCAAATGTTCCACGCTATATTTTTTTGAACTTTATCGATAGCATTTTCAAAGACAGTAAATTTAAAAGACAATTTTCAAACTTTTCCTCCCACCGGTCCCCTCCCTCCGGTCATCGCCAGTATGGGGTCCGTCCCCCCCAGTGAAAATGTGGCGACGGCCATGAACCGGACCTACACTTGGAGCAAAGTCATTACGGATATATTTGTTATAGTTGAAGAAAGTTAATGCTGACACCCGGCTGGGAAGTTAATACTGACTGTTTGAAGCTGGTTTGACGTGGTGCTGAGAGTTCGGGCCCCCGTCGTCTCTCAGTAGTGACCGACCAGACGTCTCTGCGGCCGATGGCGCTACTGCTGTCAGATGCTGTGTGGGGTCGGACGGCATCCGGGGCTCTCGGTCCCCTAGTGTGGTTTAGGTGGCATTGGCTGTGTGGGTTGGGGTGGCTGTGTGGGTTTTGGACGGTATTGTCTGTTTGGATGGGGACGTCTGAGATTGTGTGGGTTGGGGAGGCAGTGGCTGTGTGAGTGGGGGCGGCAGAGGCTTTGTGGGTTGGGGAGGCAGTGGCTGTATGGGTTGGGGAGGCAGTGGCTGTATGGTTTGGGGCGGCAGTGGCTGTGTGGGTTGGGGCGTCTGAGACTGTGTGGATGGGATTGGCGGTGTGTGTTGGGACGTCTGAGGTTGTGTGAGTTCAGGGCGGCAGTGACTGTGTGGGTTGGGGCGACAGTGACTGTGTGGATGGGGGCGGCACTGACTGTGTGAGTGGGGGCGGCAGTGACTGTGTGAGTGGGGGCGGCACCTGACTGTGTAGTTTAGGGCGGCAGTGACTGTGTGAGTGGGGGCGGCAGTGACTGTGTGAGTGGGGGCGGCAGTGACTGTGTGGGTTGGGGCGGCAGTGGCTGTTTTGGCTGGGGTGTCTGAGGCTGTGCTGGTTTTGGTGTCTGAGGATGTGTGGTTTGGGGCGGCAGTGGCTGTCTTGGCTGGGGTGCCTGAGGCTGTGCTGGTTTTGGTGTCTGAGGATGTGTGAGTGGGGGCGGCAGTGGCTGTCTGGGTTGGTGCGGCAGTGGCTGTCTTGGCTGGGGTGTCTGAGGCTGTGCTGGTTTGGGTGTCTGAGGATGTGTGAGTGGGGGCGGCAGTGACTGTGTGGGTTGGGGTGGCAGTGGCTGCGTGGGTTTGGGCGTCTGAGGATGTGTGGGTTGGGGGCGGCAGTGACCGTGGGTGCCACGCGCCGGCGCGCCGGCAGCCGTGCCACTTGGCCGGCCACGCAGTACCCGGCCACTGACACCCGGCCGTCACCATTACTGCCGCTGGCCGACCGTGTACCGCTCCCCACGCACACGGCCGGGCCCGTCACTGGTGGCCTGACCGAGCTCAGACCAACCTTAACCCGCGCCCCACCGGGGTCCGGCGCCACCTTCGCCCCACCGGGGGCCATCGATGGCCCCCCTCTAACTCCGAAAATATGGGCGTTAGCGCAAATCTGCAAAGTGCAATAGAAAGCTCGCGTGAATTCAGTAAGAAATTACTTCGCATGTTTTAGTGCTCAGGTCAATGGTTTGACCTCCAGAGGTCAAATTAGGTCAAGATCGGCTATTTTCACTCAAATATGCAATGATTAAGCAAACTGGGCATAACTCTTATGTCATTAGAGCTATTGAGGCCTGGTAAAGTGCATTTGATAGCAAATTGCCAGTACTTTTTCCGCTATGTGGAACGTAAAGACCTCCCGCCAGTGGTTTGACCGCCAGAGGTCACCTCGTGACCTAATATGACCTGAGGTCACGAAAGGTCAAAAAGTGACCTTGCCGTATATCAAATGAAAGCCAGTGACAAGACAAACACGATGGTGTTTGTTTCATTGCTCTAGCTCAATTAGGTCAAAAGTTATTGTCAAAATACTGTTTTTGACCTCTGGTGACCTTGGATGACCTTGAAAAAGTCAAAGGGCAAATATGACCCCTGGGATCCGTGAAAGGGTGCCCAAAAACGTTGTTCTGAGCAGTCTGAGTATTTGCAATCATTTTTGTGGCTTTTATATCATGAAATAGCTTTTCCCCATGCTTTTCCAATGGGAGAGGTCGCCTCGTGACCTGACCTCAGGGCACGAAATCGAAAAATCCCGGATATACACCTTGTAGACCCTGGAGGGTTCATGAAGTGTAGGAAGTTTCAAATCGATCGACTTTGAAATGTAGCTCTTACAGAGCTCTAAAGGTGAAGTGAGGTGACCTTGGTTGACCTCGTCTGGTGACCTGACCTTGGGTGACCTGGGGTAAAAATTTCAGGGATGATGGGAAAATGATGCAGTGAGAGGTAGAGCCCTCAACCGCGGTGCTGCGCCTCGTCGTTTTTCTGCTATCCCGGAAAAACCTTAGGGGGCCATCGATGGCCCCTTCGGTGGGGCGAGGGTTAACGGACCCCAGTCCGAGTACGCTTCTCCAGTCATCCCACTGAATACCTGCTGTTTGTATTTTGACTGTTATTCTTCAGTATTTTTGCTCGAGACAGAAACGTAAACCACGACTTTAGAGGCGGGCAAAGGTGTCCTGCACAGAACGCCTTATAAAAAGCCCTTGATTGACTGACGTAAACCGCGAGGGTTCTTGTACATTAGAAATGCGCGCTTGTGGACGCAGTGACTTTAACAGTGTGCTTCCCCGCTTATACGCGTTGGAATAGCACAGGGGGCTGGGGACCTAGTCAACCACTTTTCTTAAGATATATCCAGATTTTAGCCACATTGTAAAAGTCGGGAAATTGTGTACGTGTCCAGTGCAGATGGTAAAACTGAGGCTAATTCTGATGAGTTTTTGGTCCGGAGGGAAGTTTCTTTTCAGCAGTAGGTTGGAGACTGACTGGTCCCCAAACTTTTAATCGGTGGCGACGATTATGTCCACTCTGACGTGTCTCCGATTGGCATATTGCTTAGCTAAGAGCAATAAGTGATCGTGATATTTTAAGACAGGGATCTGCGAATAAAATCGTACATATTGTCGCGTGAAAGGAGATATCTGGCCCGGTTTCCTCATTCTGGAAGGTAGCGTTAGTCTCTGGCCAGCATCCCTTTGTTCTTGTTGAGCGTCCATTGTGTGGCGTCGCTCCGCGCATAGCAGGTGCCATCGGAATTAATGAAAGCCGCGACGTTGCGGCACACTCAACTGGGCCAAGGAGAGACCGTTCAAACAGGCAGTTTTGCCATCCGTGGGAACGTCTGGCGCCAATACATCTTGTGATTCACCTTCTTGTGGCCGCGAGGCATTTGCCGACAGTTTACACACACTGAAGTCTGTAGCCTGACTCTAAAAGCCGGACAATGTCTACCTGGCGATGCGCTTCTTCAAGTGCATGTCTTAGACTGAAACATTGTAAGAACTGCGAATGCCGGTGGAAAGTTAACCAAAATGAAAACACCATCAGGCGAGCACAGAAGAGCTGTGTGGTGTAATGGCAATGAGCTGGCTCCGTGAATTGTCCTGTTGTGACTGAGCAGTGAGTTGTCTCCCGTGAACTGCCCTGTTATGACTGAACAGTGGTGTCTCCGTGAACTGTCCTATTGTGACTGGGCAGTGAGCTGGCTCCGTGAACTGTCCTGTTGTGACTGGGCAGTGAGCTGGCTCCGTGAACTGTCCTGTTGTGACTGAACAGTGAGTTGTCTCCGTGAACTGTCCTGTTGTGGATGGGCAGTGAGCTGGCTCCGTTGAATGTCCTGTTGTGACTGAGCATTGAGCTGGCTCCGTGAATTGTCCTTGTGTGACTGAGCAGTGAGTTGTCTCCGTGAACTGCCCTGTTGTGACTGAACAGTGAGTTGTCTCGGTGAACTGTCCTGTTGTGGATGGGCAGTGAGCTGGCTCCGTTAAATGTCCTGTTGTGACTGGGCAGTGAGCTGACTCCGTGAACTGTCCTGTTGTGACTGAGCAGTGAGCTAGCTCCGTGAACTGTCCTGTTGTGACTGGGCAGTGAGCTGGCTCCGTGAACTGTCCTGTTGTGACTGAGCAGTGAGCTGGCTCCGTGAACTGTCCTGTTGTGACTGGGCAGTGAGCTGGCTCCGTGAACTGTCCTTTTGTGGATGGGCAGTGAGCTGGCTCCGTTAAATGTCCTGTTGTGACTGAGCATTGAGCTGGCTCCGTGAATTGTCCTGTTGTGACTGAGCAGTGAGTTGTCTCCGTGAACGGCCCTGTTGTGACTGAACAGTGAGTTGTATCCGTGAACTGTCCTGTTGTGGATGGGCAGTGAGCTGGCTCCGTTAATTGTCCTGTTGTGAGTGAGCAGTGAGCTGACTCCGTGAACTGTCCTGTTGTGACTGAGCAGTGAGCTGGCTCCGTGAACTGTCCTGTTGTGACTGGGCAGTGAGCTGGCTCCGTGAACTGTCCTGTTGTGACTGAGCAGTGAGCTGGCTCCGTAAACTGTCCTGTTGTGACTGAGCAGTGAGCTGACTCCGTGAACTGTCCTGTTGTGACTGAGCAGCGAGTTGTCTCCATGAACTGTCCTGTTGTGGATGGGCAGTGAGCTGGCTCCGTGAAATGTCCTGTTGTGACTGGGCAGTGAGCTGGCAACGTGAACTGTCCTGATGTGACTGAGCAGTGAGCTGGCTCCGTAAAATGTCCTGTTGTGACTGGGCAGTGAGCTGGCTCCGTGAACTGATCTAATGTAACTGGGGAGTAAGCTAGCTCCGTGAACTGTCCTGTTCTGACTGGGCAGTCGGCCGGCGTCCGACCGTGATCCCCGTCCCTGCGGGTTGCGCCTGTCGGCAGAGGTCAGCGGACGGACCTGTTGCCGAGGCTGCTGTAGCTGGGCGCTTCCAGTGAACCAGAGCTGACTCATGATCCGTCAGATTCTATCAAACATGCTTGGAGCCCAATATTTCGTTTCTGCTTGAAGCACGTTTAGAAGGTTGAATTTGCTGTCAGGGACAGGCTGAGAGGCTTCAGTAATGGCGCCAGGTGTGCCTTTTCACCCGACGTGGGAAATATATTCCTCGCCAGGCAAGCATATCTCACTGCAGCCTTGGTGGCCCTGGCGGCATACGAAAATGTAAGCAGGCACGCTATTGCAATATGTTATGTTTTGCCAGGTGTTTCGTTATCGCAGCCTATTTGAGACATGCACGGTCGTATGCTATTAAAAGGTTCAAGCCTTGCAACATTTATGCAGTCTGACGGGGGAAGGATCCACTTGAAATGTCAGTGACGGCTTTAGACTATCGATATCCAGCCAACTCATGCGAGGAAAGTACGACCCGTTTCTATGCTCGTACAAACAAAGGAAAATTGAAGTGAGTGTATGTATTTCCACCGAAATCGTATTGCCTGGATCCACTATTTTGGAACTCCAACAGCATCGAAAAGTTATGTTTCGCTACTGCTCAGAACCTTTGTCGTGAATTGTCTTCTCTGTATTACCTGCATTGAAGCTCTGAGTGTTACTAAGAGTGTTAGAATGACAGAAATGAACCAAGAGAGCTGGTGAGTCAGATGGCTGAGAGTCCGTGCGGCTCGCCGTCTCCCGTTAGTTTGTGTGTGGTTAGTTCCGACACAGTGCCGCCCGCGAACCCTCCGCATCAGGGCGGGGTGGACTCGCCTGGTGACTGCAGCTGTTCGGGTGTCCTTAGCTTGGTGCACTCGCGGACCTTCGCTCCTGGTTATTTAGTTAGTAAGTTAGAAGGGCTTTTTATAAGGCGTTCTGGGCAAGGCACCTTTGCCCGCCTGTAAGGGCTTCGCTCCTGGTGATCTGCGGGACTTATGTACCTGGCAACCTGACGCGTCGGTAGTCCCGGCTCCACGTCAGTGATCACGTTCAGGCGGCTCCCTCGACGACGACGAGCTCTGTCGGCGCTGTGATGAGTGAGGTTGGCCGGTGGTAGTATCCCAAACTGCCGGCAGCGAACAAATCCGTCAGCGCAAGCACAGCAAGTCTGGTCTCAAAGCTGCTTATCTGGATACACTGGATTCTCGTCTGAAAGATGCTTAGGAGAGCTCATGGATTCGAGAATAGGTATGCACCTGGAAAGAAGATAGACTTTGAGAGGATCAGCTATCAGTCTGCTGGGGGAAGCACGACCCGGAACTCCGTACTGCGCAACCTCAAAATAGGCGGGCTGTGATTCAACCGTAGACTAGAGGTGGACGGATCCATTGACTGAAACATGGCACAACATGAAGCTGCGTGTTCACCCTGCCGTCCGGAGACGCTGTCTAGTTTTGTTCTCCAACGTCAGGTCTTACTGTCACGTGTTTGGCACCACCTCGCGTGTGCATTCGCGCGATTTTGCTGCGTGGCTATCCGGGAGTCATCCGGCGCATTCAACCAAATCTGAACCGACCTCAGTGCAGGGACTTATCCCAGCAAAGCCCAGATGTGGGCGATTGTTTTCCTATATTTTCTTAACCGTAAGATCGTCTAAAAAGTGATGCATATCAAGTGGCGTTTTGCTGATTTCAAAAGGAGGCTTACACGTCATCACATTTTAAAAACGGGTTCATGCATCTTTGACAGTGAGGATTTTCTTTGCATTAAACAAGTGTCGTTGAAATGAATCTGAAAATTGAAGTATCACCTGCTGAAAAGTGCCGAATCACTAGCTCCATTCGTTACTGCACCTATGGCTGAGTTGTACCGCCCGGCCCGTAAACCTTGGAGCTCGTGACGCCCCAATGCATGCGACTCACTTCTGTAATTGAGTATATGGCTCGCTATATTCGTTAGTGCCCGTAAATGTAAGCCTGATTTCGTGATTACACCATTATTACGCTACCCAAGCGTATAGGAAAACTGTTTGAACAGGGAGTGGAGTTTCGGATCCGCCCCCGATGAAGCGGCTGGAGGCAGACCGTCTGATTCCCCAGCTTCACAGCTCCCAACGCCCTACCACATCCTTCACTCATGTCAGTGGCAGGAGTTGTCGCCAGGGAGTGGCGGGTGTCAGTTTCGGGCCCTGCGAAAAGGAAAGAGGCTGGCGGCCTGTCCCGGGGGCGACACTGGCCGGGTCCGCGGCGGCTGACCTTGGGTCGCCGACCGTACCACGCGGATGTCGGTGGGGCCGATGGCGTGCGGCCGACGCTCACCGTTACCCGTCACTGGTTACCACGCCGAGGTACAACTGGAACGCCGATGGTATCGCCCCCCACCCTCCCCGGGGGGCACCCCTCAGATCTGCCGGACTAGCGGCGCGGCTGCACTGGGCCATCTTTTGCCGGATTCTCGCCAGTGGAGGTGAACCGTGGTGGACTGGGCTGCTTACCTAGCTCCGTGGTCAACTGGTCTTCACTAGTGGACTTGACCAAGTAGAAGCAAATCTAGTGCTTTACGACGCGCCGACAGCTGAGATTCATATGGTGTTGCCAACTCTCACCCTGTTGGGAGGGTATTGTGGTGATCGGAGAGACTTATGAAAACTACCCGCCCGGGGATTTGAACCCGGGTCAGCAGCGTGGAATTCCGCACTCTTCCAACGCCACAGCATCGCCGGACTTGACCGAGTGCCCATGCCGAATACCTGTGCTATTTTACGGTCTTGACATGGAGCACTTGGTATGGTTCTGGTGATGGCATGCGATAAAAGGTACAAATGCCATAGCCTGTGGCAGGAACATTGGTACGATGCTATTTCTCAGTCCATCACCCTGTTTCGAGGCCGTCCATAGATTTCGTAACGCCCAGAGGGTAGGGGAGTGAGTCCCAGCCTTATCAAGGGTTACACAGGGGTGTCAACGTTTATGAGGGAGGGGAGGGGTAAAACAATGTGTTGCATAATTGATGGCCTTTTCCTTTTATCGATTTCCGTTCGAGTCTGCGTTGGATCGTATCATGGCGGGACCATGTGAACAGCGATAACTGTAAGACAGCTTCTCTGCGATAATGATAAGGGTGCGAAATGTAGATCGGTCCCGAGATGACTAGAATTCAGTCTGAAAGAGACCTAGCCCAACCCAGTCTCATCTACATCAGTCTATACACTAGTCGGCATCCCATGTAGACAATTCAACCGCTCCATCGGGTAATTGTCTAGTCCATTTAGAGGCAGAGTAAAAACGGCATTACCTCAGTGCCGACCGGTAAAAGTGACAGTGCTCAGAAGCAGAAATAACTGATGCAGGTGGATAACTGTAAACGAGGTGGATCGGGCGGGACGGCGGACTGTGAGTCACGGTGGTATGTGAATGGTGTGCTTGTTGTACGGACACGCGTCCCGTCCCCAGAGACTGGGGCGGCCTCGTTCCCCTCCCCCCCAGCCCCCCCCGACTGGGGCGGCCACGTCCCCCCTCGCTCGCGTGCAGCGGCGGTATTGGGTACGGTCGGTCGTGTTGTACAGACTCATATGTGTTCCGGCAATGATACACAATCATGTGGCTTTTCACGATGACATGTCTCATTATAAAACCTGAAGCGTATTTACAAATGAGTCAGGGGTAAAAACACTAATAAATCTAAGACATTCTACTAAAACACCACAGCCATGACCGTGAAAACAGCACTCCATCGCACATTCATACGTCTCCCGTTTACTTCATAATCAACATTGATTATGATCATTGATTCAGCTCTGGGTGTTGTCGTCCTGTCAATATCTGACTCATTAAAGACGTTAACACCGCGATACCATAGCCGTCTGCCCGCTTCTGTCCTGATGCGCGGCAGGGTCAGCTGGTTCAATATCAGTGTGTCATGACCGTGTGCAGCCCCTGCTGTCATTCGGAGGGAGGTAGCCATGGGCGACGGTCATTGGTCGCCAGCGTGTGTGACTTCGAGGTGAGCAGCCGGGCGTACCTAATCTGCGCGTGGCGTGCTGGTGATAGAGACAGGGAGGTATCCGGACTGCCACTTCCTCGCGGGTGTACCGCTGCGACTGGGACCGGCAGACCACAGACCGACCGCGGTGGTCACCGGTCTATGGAGCGGTCAGTGGTCTGCTGGTCATTGGGTGTTCAGAGACAAGTGTCCCGGGTTCAACTCCCAGCGTGAGCCTGAATGTATCGCATTGTGGTTCCCCTGATTCGTACTAATGAGGTGCAGACTGATGACGTCATATGAGGGTAGTGCTCTGCGTGTCGTTAAACCCACGTAACTATGATAATGATCATTGAATGACCAGATTCTGAAGTTAACTGATGCTGATCGGCCGACACCGCTCTGATTTATCTGACTCATTTCTGTCACACATGCATAGGATGCGTTCTTCATTGTAGCTAGGCCAATGTGACTGTCCTAGTCACTGGAAATGGTATGAATATTGTTATTGTGACTAGGACAAAACACTGAAAATACCCCCCAACATATTTAAATGTTTCCGGCGTTAGAATTTTGCCTTCCCACACTCCATACCCACGGGTTGGATGTGCGAATGAGATAATCAGACACCCTGTGAGCAGGTACCACATCGGTTAGAGCAGGCGTCGTCACGCCCTCTGAACAGCTGCTGTTGAACGCGCCGCCGTGTGGCTGTATTTTGACGTTTCTATCAGACGTCGGCGGCGCCCGCTTCCGGCGCTGCCGGCGGTACACGGTCCGTGACAGCGCCGCCCGTCATCTGACGTCACCGTTACCCATGTCTGTGGCAGCCATCCACCGCCTGCGGCGACGCCGTCAGTCAGGCTCGGGTGGCCGTGAGACTCGTGCCACGGCACTCGTGCCGCTGCAGCCTCCCTCCCAGCCGACCAGGAAAATGCCGGAGTCTAGCGCACGGGCGAACGGTCGGGCGTTTGCGAAGTTTTGCGTAAGACAGGGTTTAAATGTGGCTCTAATGCCACGTATTGTTTTGCAACACTTGGAACATGTTGCTTGCTTTCTGTTGTAGTTCGAAATCAGTAACACTTCTGTGCTCAATGCTCCTACCTTTGTAGATAGCAAGCAAAGCGAGAGACTTGCAGTTAAAGATGTGCAGCGCGTCAGTGAGCTTATTCAGATCGCCCCGAGGGTCAGCGGGCTACACACTATTAGGTACCAAAACTGGTTTCTTGGCAGGCCGGACGTATTGTCTAGTGGGGAAATAGTTAGAAAAGTAAACTCTTTTGTAAGGAGAATCATTAAAATGATGTTAAAAAAAAAATTGAGGTGGAATGAAACAGCGCAGTGAGAACTATGCGTAATATCGACGTTCTCTACCTGTTGTTGGGCCCTTGCCTTTACCTGCATAGCTGGCTAAATGGAGTTGGTGTGTTACACAGTGTAGACGGGGAGTTAGGCGATGGGGCACTGCGGAGCTATTGCACAGATTGTGAGTGTGAGTGGCGAAGGACGCCGCCGGACTGTGAGTGTGGGTGGTGGGGATACCGCTGAGCTGTAGTGCATACCGCTGGTGGTGCGGCGCTACTCGACCTGTGGACGTCAGCGAGAACGACGCTGGACGGCTACGCCATGCGCTGGTCAGTTAGAATGGTATGTGCCATTCCATATCCAATAGTCCGCCGTTCCCTGTCCGGCCAATCAGACTGGGTCGGCCCCCTGACTGCCGTTCCCTTTCGTATTGATCAGACAAGGACAGCGTCGTATCGGCCTGTCGGCTGTTCTGAAAGTCCGGGCCGGGTTGGCTTAGTGTCAGCTGCTTCCTGTCCTATAAGTCCGGGTTGGTTTCGTGTCGGTCGTGTCTGCTGCTTCCTGTCCTGTAAATCGGGCCGGGTCGGTTTTGTGTCTGCTGCTCCCTGCCCTGCCGGCCGGCCTGATTTAGATCCATACATGTATTGAGCAGCACACAACGTATGAGGCATGTCCGGAGGACAGACAGGCCGAGCAGTATTTACATGACCACCGACGCGCGCGAAATTACGCCGGAGCAAATGTGGCAGTATGAACATAAATGATGACATAACAACATAACAACAGTCATACACATAGGTTCATACAATACACACTCTTAATTACAGGACCAGCAATCGATATGTCGCGTCCGTCGTCTTGCTTTCGCCGGGCCGGCCGATTTCGCGTCCGTCGTGTCTGCTGTTCCCTGCTGGCCGGCGCCGCTGTCCCGACAGTGAAAGTGACTCCCGGTGGGCGAGTACCGGCGGTGACCGCTGGCTCTGACCTTGACCTTGGTCGCCGCCGACTCCGCCCGCCTCCAGTCACCCCTGTCCAGCGCTCACCGCCAGCGATCGGACTGGACGACGACGATGACGCCGTCTCCCTCTGCGGTGCTGTTTTGTAATATGTCTCCCAAGCGTGGATAGTGATCCGCCTTGGGTGGAAAAAGCTCCGGTCCGCTCTATTGAGTTGGCGTATGGTACCCTCATGCTGACGTGGTCAAGCCCAGAAATATTTGTCTGCCACATACCTGATCAAACAAACTTTCTCACTCCTGGCCCGTACCACTGACCGGGGCCGTCGAGGGTCCAGTGCGGCTGACATCCCGCGGTCTCGGCCTGGAGGGCGGCGGCTGGCCGAGGCCGAACTGGAGCACTGGATCAAGGTGGACCAGTCCTGACACGGCCCACAGGGGGTTGCCGCCGCCCCCGGAGCTGAACCCTCAGACAACGCTGCAGCGTCACTGTCGAAACGTTCGGACTTGATAGGTGCAGCGCAGCCGCTAACCCTGCTCTGTGGTGTTTAAGAAGAATGCTCTTGCAGAAAAGACAGCTTCGAGAATTGACATTACGGCAGAATTTCCAAGGAGCTAAAATCGCTCTCTCTCTCGCTCTCTCTCTCTCTCTCTGCCTCTGCCTCTGCCTCTGCCTCTGCCCTCTCCCTCTCTCTCTCTCGCTCTCGCTCTCTCTCGCGCTTCTTGTCCATGTCGCCTGCAGCAGCTAATCATTCCTTTTAGTACGTTTAGTACGTGTGCTACCTTCGGACAGATACTGAATTTTTCACGGACTGACGTTTCCGTTGGAAATAAGCGCCAGTCAGAATACCTGAGATTTGACCTGCAGTGCACCAGGACCGGTACTGTCCGGCCCGGTGAGCAGACGCCCGCTCGGTCCGCGTGGTGAATAGAATGCCGCCAGGCGAGACTTTGCGGCACGTTGGATGTTTAATACGCAGGGTTGTACAGTTTTTCGCTTGTTTTTTCCGGCGTGGAGAGGTTCAGGGTTGAAACACATGGTGGGTGGAAAACTCTTTGTGCATGAGGCGGCAGGGTCGGACGCGTTGGGCGGGTGTGGGTGAGACTCGTTGCGGAGCAAGGCTTGGAAGGTGGGTAGCCCAGTCGGGATTGCCGCTGCTTGGCATCTGAGCCCAGATTGGGGGCTGGGTCGTACCTGAACGGAACCTCGGTAGCCTCGAGGTTCCGCTGCGAGGTCGCCCTGTGTTCTGCAGGTGACTGACTGTGGACCTGTAGTGCTGGGTGTTCTTTCAATTGAACATACAGGAGTGTACCAACGCTTCCTTCGCTGAGGCTGTCACTTTCTGGCCATAATATTTGTGGTGATACTTTAACCTAATGAGTATAATCATAAGAGTTGGGAAGGAGGTTCCTGAATCTGTCCACAGCCGGGGTCGATTCTGTAAGGCATTTCCACGATTCCTGACCTCGGCCTATCCAATATTCTGATGAATTACGGACCTGGTATGTAGATTTAGCGATAGTGAGCAGAATTTGATATGCTTTCAATGTTCCGTTTCAGCAGCATTAAGAGGCGCCACTAAGTGTGTGTGGAAAGTTCCATTTGTGCCGAACAATTTAAACTCTGTTTTGTCTGTTACTATGGGACTTGTCGCTGCGCAAACTGGTTAAGTTTGTGGCGCATAGGCGGATCCTGGATTGCCGATCGGGGGGCAGGGAGGGAGGAGGATTTCCCAGGGAGGGGAGGAGGCGCCATCCGGTCCTGGGGGCGCCACTTTTGACCGGCAAAACCTATCAGGTGGGTGCCGATTTTTGCATCCTGGGGAGGGGAGGGGTGAGAAGCGACATTTCAGGGGCGCCATCGACTTTTCAGGGGCGCCGCGACCAGTTCAGGGGGTGCCGAGGGTCAATCGGGGGGGGCACGTGTCCCCCTTGCCCCCCTGGATCCGCCTATGATGTGGCTTGGGTAGTTCGCGCGTTGCCGGAATGGATTGCAGGGATCAGGTCACCCTTTATTCGGGCTTTGTCCGGTAGCTATGCCCCAGAAGCGGGCGCTCAGAGCGATGCTGCGCATCTGCTGAGCGATGCTGTGCCGTCGTGACCGTGTTGCTGTGTTGCTCCGGCAGGTGTCAGGCCCGGCAGTGGCGGCAGGACCTGCCCGCCACCAGCGTCATCATCACCTTCCACAACGAGGCCCGCTCCACCCTGCTGCGGACCATTGTCAGGTTAGCGCCCTCTCCGTGTCTTCAGAGACGTTGACGTCTCACGATATAGGTAGAAAAGAGGAGCAGTAGCAGCGTCATCTGCTCCACGTCAATAACCTGGTTTCTTCGGGGAGAGCCGCAGCTCTGGAGATGGATCGCGCCGGGGCTTTCGCAAGCTGCGCGGTGTTCGCGGACGGAGAAACCTTGTTACCGGGCTCGGGGCTGCAGGCTTAGAGATGCGCGGCAGAACAACCTGTGCCACATCTCAAGATTAGGATAGGATTGTTGATATAATTTTCCTTTATATGATATCAGATAAGTGCTATATGACCCCATAGATTGGTGGGCCCCGAAGGATAACTAATCACTCAATATATGATAGTATAACATGTAGTGTTCACTATAGAAACACCTGTGTTCTGGTATTCTGTCGTATCCACCATCTGAAACGAGGTTTATGCATGTATGTAAATCCTGGTATGACGTTGTTTGAGCCGGAGTTATAGCACCGGGCCTTACGTGGTGTACTACGCCGTTGAACGTAGGCGCCGGTGCGGCCTCTCGCGTTCTCTGTGCCGTGAGAGGCGCTGCGTCAAGGTCACTCCTCAGCGCTTCTCTCCGTGCCGGCAAGGTCGGCCGTCCCGGTCCGCCCCTGCACTCCAGTCCCGGCCCGCGGCACTCCTGCACTCAACCCTCCCGGCCCTCCCGGCCGTCCCGGCCCGCGGCACTCCTGATTCCGCCGTCCCGGCCCGCGGCACTCCTGATTCAGCCGTCCCGGCCCGCGGCACTTCTACCACGGCTCTGTTTGCTTTGGTGCCGGACGTAGAGTCGGCTGTGGGACATTCAGCCAATCCTAGCCAATCCTTAACCAGGCCCTGACACATATTGCATGTACCCGGGCAGGTATGTGCTGCCCGGTGCAGGTCGGCTGCCTCCTTTGTCGTAGATCGGGGGCTCGAGTTTCGGCACGTTGTCTCAATCATTGGAATCCGGTGCCCCATATCCTGTGCATGGGTGCTAATTGCGTGTAATGGCTTAGAGGCTAGTATGTCGGCAAACTGTCACAACTAACATGTGTGCGCTCACTCCCAGGATGCACATTATTGTCGAGTGCTGTTTGGCTTCCTCCACCATCGCCCCCAGTGTCCTTGCTCACCGGCGCCCATCTAGCGTCCGTCTCCGCCAAGTCCCGCTACGTGCGCGGACCCCTGTCTGGAAACGCGCCGGTGCTAAATTCTGTTGCGAAACGTGGTGCAAATCAATCACAGGCATCGCAACCCCGCCGCTGGGTGTTGCAAAGCCCTCATCGCGATATTGCGATTTGATGGCAGCCCCGGCATCGTTTGAAGAGGCTGGTGCAGTGTTTATGGCCGAATTATGCCCGCGTTTGTCACTACCATTGGCGCGGTTGCCTTGTTTCTTTACGCAAACCCTTCTTGAGATCAATATTTTATGTTACAGCACAAGCGCCAGTAAAATATGTCATTGTTTGAGCGGATGGCGAGTCCACTATCAGATATTTTTCTCACGAGTCTTCTACTTGTTTCATCGGTTACTGCATGCAAGATAATACATATTTTCTAGTTAGAAGTCTCCGCCTTCACCCAAATATTTTACGAAATGGTGGTTAAATGGATAGGTTGATAATATTGCCACATTTTTTACTGGTTTTCTGCTAAAAGCCTCTTAAATTTGACGATCCCTGGTAGGGAGGGATAACATAGGGGATTACCTGGAACAAAAACAAGGACGAGTATTGCACTGTAATGCTTACAAGGCTACATATAAGTATTACACTCGCGCTCCCATCAGCGCTAATTTATGGTTAGCAATGGCAGACTGACCAAAAGCAAATTAGTAGGTACTGGGTCCCACAACAGCTTGAGGCTGCATCACCATAGACAATAAAAACAAGCTATGTTAGCAAAAGAGCTTTACGCCTGCTCTGAGAAATGGACTTTCCCGTAGCCGGTAGTGG
This sequence comes from Lepas anatifera, assembly GCA_034440635.1. Taxonomy (NCBI): domain Eukaryota; kingdom Metazoa; phylum Arthropoda; class Thecostraca; family Lepadidae; genus Lepas; species Lepas anatifera. Next base: position 98,228 of record JAOTON010000797.1, on the reverse strand, counting down.
CGTTCACCGGGCTCGCTGGTATACCTACCATCCGCTTATGAGGGAAATTAGCGATACAAGTACCCTCGTTACAGGAGCTTTAGACCCAAGCTGGGGTTCCGGATTGAATTTTTTATCTACCCTTGATAGGTAAAGCGATTCGCTTTCAGTACGATATTTTGCAAGGCTGGTGCATAAGTTTGATACGATGTGTTTTCTGTGGCAACCTCGTTGTACTCTCATTATATCTATTGAACCTGCATTAGATTTTGTCGTAAAAAATGTAGTCGGGGAAGCTATTTCTCCGGCTCTCACAAGTGCTCAGAGATATTCCAATTTAACGAAAAAAATAAAGCAAACCTGAGGGACGGGTTGAATGTGAGGTAGAATCCAACCCTTTTCGACAAAGCGTCCCGAGAGTATCCTGGAGAGGAAGATGCATCGAACGTTGGAAACCGCATTTCATAGAAACAAAATGTGTGGCATTGCATGTAAGTATTATAGAAAGTTTAAGCCGCAGCCTTGCGTAGATATATTCGAGAAGGGAGACGTGTTGACACAGCGCACGAGAACGGTGCGCGCCCCAGAACCCTGCCTGTCGCTTCACCTGTACCCCTCCGTGTGCCCGACGCGCGCTCCCCGCTCTGCAGTCAGTACTATCCGGAACTGCGGAGACGTGACGTAGCGGTGGGCCGTGCAGACGTGACGTACGGTAATCCCTTGCATGAAATTCCACATCTGCGCCACAAAGCGCGCCCAGCTGCGAGCCCGCCTGCTGCGCCGTTGCGCCGACACGCTGTTCCGCGTGTCGGATGAGAGGTAGTCATGATTTACAGGCGTTACGCCTTTTGATGTGGAGGTCAACGTAGCAGGGTGTGGGTAGTTTTGTTTCGTTCTGGCTTGCACGACCTCGTGCTGGTCTGCCGTGTGCTTTTGTCCGTAAGACCTGTGCGCCGATTAATAGCGGCATTTTTATTATTACGTTTTTTTTAATAAATGAGAGGTATGACGCTGTCTGAGTAGTGTTATGACGCCGTCCTGAGAAGTGAAAAATTCGACGTGAAGTGGACACGTCCGGTTATAATCACCGCTCAAAACACTTGTACTGTGTGCGGTGTATCGGTGTCGGGGACTGAGGCCCTTTAACTACAGCTGGGGCTGGGTCGTGGGACGCCACCCACGAAGCGGCTCGCCTTCACGGTCATCACGGGACGCAGCGCGCTCTTCACCGGAACGTATAAACCCGCTGAGGACATGTGCGGCCAACAGCGCCGTCGGAGCGAGATTGTGGGGAAATTGGGTGTATCATTGTTCGCACGCTTTATCCTAGAATCGCTACATCCGCTGATCATTTGTTCATGGTGACTCTTGGAGAAGTAGACATTGATCCAATCAATCACATAAGCATCTGAGGTCTGGGTTGCCATAGACGTGTTTTTTATACTGAAGTTAAATTGGACCTATTATCATTAATTGTGGTAAGGCTAAACCAGTATACGTGATTTCGTCCTAATGTAATTCAGTTAGAATATGGGTTGCCCTTCAGCAATATCAGATATAACCCTGCAACTGACAAGGCCTAAGGTGTAAAAAATGTCAGGGATACACACATGCAGGGAAGACCCCGAAGATAGCTGCAAACAGCCGAGGCAGCGGGGTAAATCAAGAACTCCAGGTTCTGGCGGGTAGTCCGAGTGTAACCGGGTTCTGGCGGGTAGTCCGAGTGTAACCGGGCTCTGGCAGGTAGTCCGGGTGTAACCGGGTTCCGGTGGGTAGTCCGAGTGTAACCGGGCTCTGGCGGGTAGTCCGGGTGTAACCCGGTCCGGTGGGTAGTCCGGGTGTAACCGGGCTCTGACGGGTAGTCCGAGGTAATCAGGTTCTGGCGGGTAGTTCGAGTGTAACCGGGTCCAGGCGGGTAGTCCGAGTGTAACCGGGTCCTGGCGGGTAGTCGGAGTGTAACCGGGTCGCGTCTGCTGTGTTCCAGTGTGCTGAACCGCAGTCCGGAGCACCTCATCAAGGAGATCATCCTGGTGGACGACTTCAGCGACTCTGGTCAGTCTCGCGCGCTTCCGGCGTGGTCGTGAGGTCGTAGCCGGGCGTGGTCGTGTGGTCGGTACCAGGTGTCTTTGTGAGTGGTCTGCAGCCGAGTGACTGTGTGAATTGGTTCAGTCTGTGACTGGTCATGTATTGGTCCGACGACGCCTTTATGGTTTGATAAACTTTTCCAGGCCTGGTTTTGCCAGCGTGCCTGGAAAAACCAGTCGCAGGTTGGCGCGCCCCTAAACCCAAATAATCAATAAATCCTGGAAAAACCAGCCTAGTTTGGTATCCAAGTGCATCGCGGTATATTTTGGGGCAAATTCAGAGATCTGCGTTGTTTTTCGGAGAGGTGGTTATATATATAACAGTTGGTCCCTGCTCAGAATCACAGTCCGATGTGTAGGTATGATTCAGCTACCCGGGCTGCGCCTCACGGTCAGTTTTCCAGCGCTGGCTCCGTGAACACACCAAGCAGCCGCACGTGGCCGCGGCTTCAGCCGGTGGCCCTGTCGGCAGTCGACTTCCACTCTGACGGAGTCTCCGGAGCCTGCCGGCTCTAATTTGTTGACACCGCTGCCGGCGCCGTGTTCTGGTGAAAGGCTGCCAGCAATTGGGCATTCGGCTCGCCCCGGCGGGTTTCCAGCCGTGTTGGTTTGTCAGCCAGCTGTCCTGTTCTCGTTGCCGCTGGTGTTCCCGTGGTGGTCGGGTTCTTTCTCTCAGCTGCCACGGTTTGCATCACACCAGAGGAACACACCCGTGACGTATGGACCCGAGTTACGACAGCGTTCATCAGACGAGAGGAAGCACCGGTGGCGTATTATAGGTTTGGGTGTCGAAAGTGGGCGAGGGCACGGGGGTGTGCGCCCCAAATGGTGAATCTTGGGGAACGGCCCCCAATTGGCAAACCAAAGGGGACGGCACACCCGAACAGATTCGATACTCGACTAAGTTTTTTCTACCAGCCACTGCAGACCCGCGCCGATGTTATCCAGTTTTAATCGGAGTTTGTTCCCGCCAGTAAAAGTTGGTGGCGACACCTCTGCGTACGAGTTCACAGTGGCGACAGCAGCGTTCATCGGGCGAGAGTTGGTCAGTCTCGGCGGCGCCCCCAGAGACGGCGATCCGGCCCCTGATTAAGTTCGAAAGGGAGAACGCACGCTCGATCCCCGACAGATACTGTCCGCGATATGTTGTCATCTGATGTGTGCCGTTTGGTAAGTGCTCGCTCTGTAACGCTCAGAGTGAAAGGAACTCAGTGGGAAGCAGTGGCGGGGGTATAGTGGTTGTTTGGGTGAGGGGTAAAGGGACCCAAAAGCGTGAAAAACTGATTGATGAGAAAATTTGGGCCAAATTGAGAGGTTGGGAGCAAATTCCTTCCTTTTGGATCCGCCAGTGGTAGGAAGAACGCTTACGCGACTCCGATGATACAGTTGATTTCGATTAGTAATATTTGCTCCGCACTGAAGGATGATTTCATCTGGTAGGTTTCGCTTTCCGTCTCCACTTTCTCGCACGGTTTCCCGTGCAGTGACGCGTGTTTGAACCTCCGCGCTGCATCGTCAGGAGCGGCTGCAGCTGCAGCCGCAGCAAACAGGTTCGACCCTTGATTCCTCGCACCCTTCACACTTCTGCTGACTGGCAACTCAGTCAGAGACAGCCGTGCAATCATTTTAAGCATGTGGATAAACGAAGGCACTGGCGGACCCAGCCTCCAAGTCCGGGGAGGGAGGGCATCTTGGTCGAGATTCTGGTGAGGAGGGTGGTGGTGGCGCGCCACACGGCGTCCATTGGCGGTAAACGCTGTGGGCTGGGGAAGGTGGGGGGGGGTGGAGCTGGGACGTGCAAACACGATTTGATAACGGTATAACGATTATTGTTCGTGTTTTACGGCGCACCAGCTATCAAGCTTATACGACGTCGCAACTCGCACCCTATTGGGAGGGATTCGGGGGATAGGATCAACTTATCAGAGACTCTACCGGGACTTTAAGCCTAGACCCATGGCTCAGTAGACAGGAATACTAGCCACTGAGCCACTTGTCCCCTTTAACACAGGAGTGCTTCTCCCCATTCTGCATACGTTTGCCTTTACTGCTCCCGCTGCTGATGCTGCTTTGCGCCTTATATATGTGTGTGCAATGTGCAGCAGATATTCGCTTCAACTGGGAAAATATATGGGAGAGGGGCGCAGACGACCCCCTTTTCCGCCTATGGGTGAGGTATGGTCTGTTTGGCTGCGCTAGATTTGCTACTGCACGAGCACGGGGATAGCTCCAGCGAATCGGTTTAAGGTTTTGCAACGCCTTTGGAGAGGTAGTGGTGTGGGTGTGGGAGCGGAGGGCTGATCTCATCGGTCAGTCATGCTCACTGCTTAGCTTATGCTGAGTACTTGCTGATCCCCGCGGCTATGTGAATACCGTTGCATCGGTGCTTGTGTGCCGGATACTTAGATTACAGACGGTTTTTGGCCCCCAAAAGACTCTAATACATTTGCATGTTAAAAGAGCACGTTTTGAACTACCGGGTGACCTAGAGAAAAAATGGCTCCACTGTGACCTTTGGAAAATGCGGAGACAAGCACATAAGCTGCTAACTACGCATGTCAGTGAACCACAGTAACAGTTTAGGTTGTTTGCATCTCGTGCTAAAGGGTCTTTTATCTAATGACACTTTCCATTGCTGTTTTGTTGTAACCCGTGGACGATGACACCCCTCCGTAGCCAGCATTGTGTTCAACCTGCTCTTCCACTGCCTGAAGAAGCTTCTGACTATTTTCAAAGAGACGTGGATCCTATGCGGTCACAACTGAAGACTTGAGGTGTTGACGTGTTACGGCTCCACGATATTCCAGCACTGACCATCTCTTCTCCCGAAGTCTGGACATCAGACAGAAGGGCCGATTGGGTGTTACGCTATGACAGTCTTTCTCCCGCCGGTTTATACCCTGTCGTTCTGCATGTGGATCAGCACTTCAAGGATTACGTCCTTCTCATCCGTGCAGACAATCTTCTTTGCGCTTTCTGAGCTGATCTTGCAGCCCGCTCGGGATTTCCTCGTTGCACGGACATATTGAGACATGGTTGTTACTACCGGCTCAAGGGCTTTCGATGTCGCTGTATGCGAGACCTCGACACTCCCTTTGTGTTGGCGTTCTTTCGTTGGCCAGAGTGCGTGCTGGGGCTATCTTCCCGGGCGCATACCAGCACCCCAATTTCAAGTCATTGTTCTCTTGGTAGAGCTGTTTCTGTTTACCGCTTCCAGAATGTCTGGCTGATCAGCCAGTCTTCTCGTTCTCGATTGAACCGATTGGTGGATGATATCTCCCGTCAAAATTTTGAAACTCGCTGACGGAACGAGCGCCCCGACAGTCTTTCTGTTAAAAGCATGCCTTGATGGTGTGGTGCATCTTTTTTGTGGGCGCCATGGTAAAGCTAGTGGATGGAGAAGATAAACATAAATTTATAAAACTATCCATTGCATGAAATATGAAATACAATTTAGTTTCGTTTCTTTCGGAATATATGATTCTTAAAACGTAAACTTTTACGGTGAAATAGTTAAATGCATTGTGAATTTATTACAGTCAAATATATTGCAAGAGAAGTAGGGAAACACCGCTGTTTTTTGGTTAGTTTTTTTCTGGACAACCCGGTACAGAAAGGACCCGAGGACGTACCTTCCCCATTGGTTTCTGTTGAAGGTGAAGTGGTTGGTGTACTTGTTTAAGGCTACTCAGGGATGTTTTTCGTTTTAGGCACTGGTATGTGTGTTGTGCATTTCGGATGCTATCGTAGATGTTCATGTGTGTGTTCAAGTGTATGCTAATTTGTTAATATTGATGATGATGATGATGGTGATGATGATATAACGCCTTTTGTTTGCAGCCGAAGATGGTCAGGAGCTGCAGAAAATTGATAAGGTGATTGTTCTCCGGAACGACAAGCGGGAAGGTGAGTCCCCTCTCCCTGTTGCGTAGCACATCGATATTTGCACTTGCTCCGCCCACTTTGCCGTCTTCCCTTCCTGGCCTGTGACCTTGTGACGTGCTTTTGCCCTGAGACAGTTACGAAGTGTCGAGCAATATCTGACGCTTGAAATGGAGGTTGTTCAGTTCTTTCGATGTCCGGTCCCAGGTGGTGTTGAAGTTCGAAGTTGCTACTGCAACACTTACGAATAGTGTTGACCAACTGGGCGTATAGTTTTAACTGCGTCTTCATGTGCCCCTCACATATATGCAGTCTTAGTTTTCCCCGCAGGCAACGTTGTGCTTGATTCACCATGCTGGCTCTGTTTTGACGATCGTAGCGATGTGTGAAGTTTGCTGGCGTTGCGCGGCGTCCGTTCACTACCTTCCGAGCTGATCAGTATCAGACTATGTGTGAAGTTTGCCGGCGTTGCGCGGCGTCCGTTCACTACCTTCCGAGCTGATCAGTATCAGACTATGTGTGAAGTTTGCCGGCGTTGCGCGGCGTCCGTTCACTAACCTCCCAGCTGATCGGTAGCTGCGATAACTGCGGTGTATCTGCTAATGGTGCCGCGCCGTGCTGTAAACAGTGTCTTTAGGACCAGACCGCGCCCAGCGGTCCCCGTTTCACTGAGCGGTCTCCCTGGAAAATGGGCGCGCCAGTGCTCCGCTTACGCCCAGTGCTGGGCGGCGACTACAGCTGTTGCGAAACGTCATCTGGTGGACGGTGCAGGCTGTGTGGCTCCCCCGTCCGTACCTGGGAGAGAGACGTTAAAGCGTGGTGTCGGCTGTGAAATTCCCACCACACTGAAGCCAGAAGCAAACTCTGTTAGCCGCCGACTCAAACTGTCCCCTAATTATTTTGTGTGAAAACCAGAGCTGATCGCTAAATCATAAAATCATGGGAGTAATGGGAAGGTTAGTAAGTGCACGTTGAACGCACCTAACGCCTTGCACCCGAACGTGCCGGGGTTTCGCCACGATACCGTGCTCCCTGGGGCGGTTGAATGTCCCATCGGCCGGCGCTCCGGCTGAGGGAGCGGCCCTCCGAGACGGGAGTCCAGCCGTGAACGGGAGGCGGGACTGTTTAGTGCTCCTCGACGTTGCGCCACCGCGCGGGGTCGCCGCCGGTCCTTCCCTCGCGCCGGGACGCCGCGGCAGACCCTCCACGTCCTGAACTGTGTGATGCAACCCCCTCCCCCTCCCCTCCGGACTGGGACGTGCGCTGGGTCCGTGGGGCCCGTGATACAGTGCACGGGAAGATCAGGCGACCTGGGAGGCACGATATTAATGGCGCTCCTTTGTTCTAGTGCTGGTGAACCTGCTGCACAGTCAAGGCACTTCTGGGAGGAATAAGTGGTAAAGCTATGCATTAATATGCCGATGAATGGGAATTAGTCAGCACTTGCCCCCCGTAGCTCAGTTGGGGCTTGGGCCGGCCGCTCCAGAAAATGCATGGCAGTGCAGCCAGGCTTGGGATCGGTTCCGCGACGCCCGACGCTCAATAGTTTACCCGACGTACAGGTCGGCGGCAACACGGGAGAAGGACCTGGCGGGCGGCCGTCCCTGTGCTTTGGACGTTAAACTTGGCTTCTAAATTAACCCTTCATTGTGGGAGTTGCCGTTCGGGTGATGGGGTCGGGGTCTCCGCGACAAGTCCCTGATGACTATAGTGAGACTCACCCCAACAGTCGAACTGGGAACAATTGGACAGCTTATAAAAAACTTAATAGGCCAATTAGTAATTAGGATAAAAAATGTTTTTGCAGTCTGATACTGGGCCAAGCATCTTCCCATATTTTGTCATTTGGTTTATTTTTTTAGAGGGCAAAATCACTTCAAAGGATCAGTTTAAAACACGGAAAACTTCGCTTGGTGCGTGCATTCGTTCATAAGACCAAACATTTCTGGAGCCAGCGGCGGTTGTTGACTGGGCCTCATCGCTGTGGTGTTGGGGGGGGTACCGCACGGCGGACTCTGTGTATACGACGGCAGCCAGTCTAAACAGCGGGCTGTGCGCTGTAAACGCTACCGTCAGCGCCGCGGGACGCACTCCGGCTGCCGGCGGGGAAGGAAGAACTGCTTACTGGGCGGGAAATGGACAACTGCTAGTGGGGAATGCACAACTGCTAGTGGGGAATGCACAACTGCCGGCGGGGAAGGAAGAAATGCTGACTAGGCGGGGAATGGTCAACTGCCGGAGGGGAATGAACAACTACCGGCGGGGCATGCACAACTGCTGACTGGGCGGGGAGTGGACAACTGCTGGTGGGGAATGGACAACTAACTACCTGTGGGGAATGGACAACTACATGGGGGCATGGTCAACTTCCGGCGGGGAAGGAAGGACTACTGACTGGACGGGGAATGGACTACTGCCGGCGAGCGGGAAAGCCTGGCGCGGGCTGGTGAAGCCGTACCTGACCCTACGAGGTTACCTCTGACCAGCGAGTGGTCACTCCCGCTGTGACTGCCGCTGCTGGGAGTGGCAGGGATTGACAATGCTTACCCTGTGTGCGGGTCGGGTTCCTCCGACCTCGGCAGGACACGGTGTCGCCGCAGCCGCGCCCTGGGGCGGTCCGGCAGAGCCCTGTGTCTGCGGGAAGGGCCTGAGGTGTCACGGGCTGTCATTGTCCCTGTTAGGGCTAAAACTGGGGAGGCAATGGGACCTCAACAGCTCGTGAGCCGCAAAACCCAGCCCAGCTCACTGTTTAATAGTGTGTTGGGCCCTTCTATTGTCATGTAATGTAAAGTGTATTGTTTGGAACGAAAAAGTATCTTTGCATCTGTTTTTATCCCCGCCTGACCTACGATTTAAATTTATCTGATAATCGCTCTGAGGATCCTTGTGGGCTCATACTAAACGCTGCACTATCGAAACCGCCCATTAATGTTCAACGGACCAAGTGTCTATTTGACTTGCCGGGACTGCTGTTCATGGCATCCCTACCCGTCGAAACAGACGTATGCCAGGCGAAACTAATCCAGTTTGAACCCTGGCAAGGATGGACGCTCGTGTGTAATTCCCCCGCAGTCAACTCGTGGCAGCTCAGAAGCCGCGTGCGCCTGCTCGCTGTCGGCGAACGTCGTAACCAAGCCGTCAGGTTTGTGTCGGTGAAACACCCTCAGGTGCCGTTTCGAATCATATGGCGCTCGGGTTACGCACCGGGATGGCCTGTTAGCGTCTTTGTTCGGACGTTGCCTGGTTTCGCCGTGCACAACAAGCTTAATTTAGAATCCCCTCGACACCAACGACACCAACCCTTCGTTCGTTCGATGTGTGACCTTTGGAAATGGCGCCGGTTAGTGTCGCCGGGTACAGGCGCATTTTACCAGTAATGATGGCCGGCGCTTCAGCACCGGTGCAGCTGAACTATATCCAGTCTTCAGGTATATGTTAATGGACGATGGCGGCGTCGTTTGAGCCCCTGCAGTCCACAATTCGCGCTATTTTTGTTCTTCCACAGTCTAAAAGAGGGTGCCTGTCTGTGGTTCTGAATTAGTTAAACGCGGCCGCGGGAACTCCATGGTGTTGTGTGGCCTATTTGTGTTTCAGTAAGAAAAGGCCACTGCTGCCGCGGGAAAGCCTAACATGTGTCATCCCTGGTAGAGAGCGGAGCCACCGGCCAAAAGATGGGGAGGTCGTCGACTGCGTGTGAAACTCGTGACATCTCGCCGACAAAAAGTGTCCACCCTAAAGTCAAACTCCTCGACTTAAGACTCATTGTTAGCTTCCACTCATACCCCGTGCGAAACTTTACTTGTTTTCAATTTGTCTGAGATGGGAAACTTCCCGTTCAAAAGTGGGGATGGGAGGGTATGCGTTCGCCTCCTCTCAGAGTGAGCGATATTCAATACCAATCAAACTGTGTAGGATTGACCTCGATTGTTTTAAAGATTATTAACAAATGCGTATTCAGCCACTGCGTAATGTATCGATATCGAAGACTCATAACCTCCGATTAGGTACTATACGCAGTAGGGGCGGACCCAGGAGAGGTGGTGAGGGGGGCCAACCCTCGTCCGAGGCAGGAGTAGCCCTCTTGCGCCGGGAAGGCGCAGTGGTAACACTAACTATATGTACCACACTCAGTGCAAAGGTCAGGTTCGGCAGGAACGGTGCCGGATGAGAGATCTAATGGACAACATACCTAACATACGAAGATAAAGAGCATGTAGAAAGCCTGACGTGACATTTTGTCTCCAGGTCTGATGCGGTCTAGAGTGAAGGGGGCCGACGCGGCGACGGCACCCGTCCTCACCTTCTTGGACTCACACTGCGAGTGCAACGAGAACTGGCTGGAACCCATGCTGGAGCGCGTGGCCGAGGTGAGTGTCTTGCAGACGCGGGGACGGGTGTCTTGATGGGTGCCCTACAGCTGATGGTGTATGCCCTCAAAATAGAAGTGAGTGTGCTGATGAGTGCCCTGCAAACGATGTTAGGTACCTTGCAGACCGAGGTGGCAGGCGGAATTTTGTGCAGAATTAGCTGCTGATAATCTCGGTACTGTCAGAACGTGAGGGATTGCATCCACTTGATGGTACCGCACGTATTTGTTTTGACTTTTTATGTTTGGGATGTCTACTGGCGTTTTACGTATTATGATCGACGAGGTCAATGCGTTTCCCAGGTTTGCTGTGTTCTCCTTTTTGCGTATGCTTATGTTCTGGAATGCTTATTGTTATAGTGCGCAGCTCGCGTCTATAATAAGCGACATTATTTGATCCGCAGTTACGGCTAGTTGTCCGTGCGGCAGTGTATAGTTGATTGCTGTGGCATGGCTATTTGGGTGGTACCGTCCAGTGCAAGTGTTGAGGATGTGTGGTGAGCGCCGCTGCCGGGAGTCCGCAGGTCTGCCCGGCGGCCGAGGCCAGCGGTACACTACGGGGCAGCGGGTCTGCGGTACAGTCACTGCCCGGCGGGCCGAGGACCAGCGGTACACTACGGGGGCAGTGGGTCTGCGGTACAGTCATGCCCGGCGGGCCGAGGACCAGCGGTACACTACCGGGGACAGCGGGTCTGCAGTACAGTCACTGCCGGGCGGGCTGAGGACCAACGGTACACTACCGAGGGGGGACAACGGGTCTGCGGTACAGTCACTGCCGGAAGTCCGTTTCTCTTCGCTCGTTGACTGCGCTGCTCAGTGACGTGGGCCCTCCCGGTGGTGCTTTTAATGCCCACAGCGGTCACACTGCGCCATGCCCCCAGGGCTTATTCCTACGAGAAGAATAGGAGAATCGCCTGCCGTACCGGTCCAACGCGAGATTTTAGCGCTGTTTTGGTTTGGCAGTAGGGAAATTATGGTTTGGTTCCAGGAGGCAAGTTTTGTTTTGCGCCAATAAGTGGAGACTTGGAAACGTTACACATGACCAGCCATATATGTAGCTACTGATCTCCGGTTCTGTGCCTTTTCAGATGATTAGGTAGTATTCATGTATTGATTTATTTGAGAAAATACGCCCAAAAAAAATCGGTGCCTGTATCTCATGATTATCTCGCGGAGTATTTGTCTCTAAGGCTATTGTAATAGCTTCGCAATGAAGTGATGTGCGAGCTTAACTTGCATTAAATATGTTACCGGTGAATAATATATATCGTCAGCCTCAGAGTTCGGACCCCAGAGTGCGAGGTCGGTATTTGTAGCGCCGGCGTCTGTGAGGTACGCCACAGTGCCGTGAGGTACGCCACAGTACCGTGAGGTACACCACAGTACCGTGAGGTACGTCACAGTACCGTGCGGTACGCCAAGTACCGTGAGGTACGTCACAGCACCGTGAGCTACGTCAAGTACCGTGAGTAGTCTAGACTCCGCGTGTTGTGCGCCGCCCCAGCTGCCCGCGCTGTCGCTCAGTCTGTGTGTCACCGAGATTGATTGCCGTGGCGTGCGCCGTTCTGTTGACACCTGGCTAGCCGTGACGGTTGCCAGTAACTCAGTATCGCCGCCGGCACCGCCGTCCATTCACGCAGCCGCCGCCGTGCGTCTCCAGGTATCGGGCAGGGTGCGGACATTAGCGGCCACAGCCGGGTGTGTATGGACTGTGTCCGGCGGTAATTCCGCCCGACTCATTGGACGTGTCACTTGGCGACCTTTGTTTCACCTAACAACTCAACGCATTTTTTGGAGGATTTGGCGACGCCGTGTTTGTCGACGTGTTGGCATGGCAACCAGCCGCAGGTCTTCAGCTGAACCTGGTCGTGTGACTGGTACCGCATATTGAACTTGATTTTCTGTCTCACTCCCTTGAAGAGAGAGAGAGAGAGAGAGAGAGAGAGAGAGAGAGAGAGAGAGAGAAGAGACAGAGACAGAGACAGAGAGAGAGAGAGAGAGAGAGAGAGAGAGAGAGAGAGAGAGAGAGAGAGAGAGAGAGAGAGAGAGAGAGAGAGAGAGAGAGAGAGAGAGAGAGAGAGAGAGAGAGAGAGAGAGAGAGAGAGAGAGAGAGAGAGAGAGAGAGAGAGAGAGAGAGAGAGAGAGAGAGAGAGAGAGAGAGAGAGAGAGAGAGAGAGAGAGAGAGAGAGAGAGAGAGAGAGAGAGAGAGAGAGAGAAAAAAAGAGAGAGAGAGAGAGAGAGAGGAGAGGGAGGGAGAGAAGGGAGGGGGGAGAGGAGGGAGGGAGAGGGGGAGAGAGAGAGGGAGAGAGGGAGATGATCGGCACGCTCTCCTCCCCGGCAGGACCGTTCCCGCGTCGTCTGCCCCATTATCGACGTGATCTCTATGGACAGCTTCCAGTACATCGGCGCGTCGGCCGACCTGCGTGGCGGCTTCGACTGGAACCTGGTCTTCAAGTGGGAGTACCTGACGGAGGCGGAGCGCGCCTCGCACCGGACTGACCCCACCCTGCCCATCAAGTAAGTGAGAGCACCTGCCAGGCGGTGGCCAAATTCAGATGCGCTCTGGAGTACTAAAATAACATCCATTTACGGTTTCTGTCATCTTTGACTGATTGTTTCTTTTGTTTTAGCCGTTTCGTTGACTCCCAGGGCGACCACCTTTGTGGGTGCTATGACCACGTTAGTTGGCGAGCCCTCAGCCCAATTGGCTTCTCAGCTAAATATAATTGTGTCCAATACATGACGTCAAATGTTGCTCGGGGGTATCGCTGTCACGTGCGCGGGTGGCCGGCGGGTGGCGTGCTCCCGATGTGGCTGCAGTCTGGTGACTTGTTGGTGATTGGGACGGTCGCCGGCAGGAGTCCCATGATCGCCGGCGGGTTGTTCGTGATAGATCGCGCCTGGTTCGAGAAGCTGGGACGCTACGACATGAAGATGGAGATCTGGGGCGGCGAGAACCTAGGTAAGTCGCAGTGGCACTAAATAGACTAATTGTATTCTGGGGCGGCGAGAACCTCGGTAAGTCTCAGTGGCACTAAACAGACTCATTCTCCTCTGGGGCGGCGAGAACCTGGGTAAGTCGCAGTGGCACTAAATAGACTCATTGTCCTCTGGGGCGCAAGAACCTCGGTAAGTCGCAGTGGCACTAAACAGATTCATTGTCCTCTCGGGCGGCGAGAACCTCAGTAAGTCGCAGTGGCACTAAACAGATTCATTGTCCTCTCGGGCGGCAAGAACCTCTGTAAGTCGCAGTGGCAATAAACAGATTCATTGTTCTCTGGGGCGGCAAGAACCTCAGTAAGTCGCAGTGGCAATAAACAGATTCATTGTTCTCACCAGTTAGTGGGACTCGGAACGCTCTGTGAGTTCTCATACATTGCCTATGCGATGCTTAACGAAATCGAACTGTCGCAACCGCGTGTTGTGCCGGACATGTGCTAGTACCGTGGGAGAGACGTGCCTGGCGCTGGATCGAAGGCGGTCTTGAGGAGGCCTGCAAGCACGCCTGGAATGGCAACAATGCCCGCCCGGACATATTGAATTGCACCGGCCGAAATGTCACGTCCGGCGGGGGTCGAGTTAGCACGCCGTAAAGCTCGGCGGAGGTCCGCTGGTGACGTGCGAAGTGGTGGCGTGTGACGTGTATGTGTCGCCCGCCCGACTGCCAGGAGTAACGCCGTGTCTAACGGTCCGGTGTCGGCGACAGTTCGACACTGTCAGAACCGGGCCGGACTGCTCCGGAGGCCCGGCGAATATGGACGGATTGTCCGGCGGCGGGTTTCAGTGTTGATTGAAATGTAGGCACCGTGATGTATGTTTACACCGAAGTGGCAGCACACGTACCTATTACATTCGGTGCCAAACATTTTCTGTAGAAAAACCGGACAGCCAGACAAGTGCTGCAGAGCGATGTGGTGTGTTCGCCGCTCTGTGTCCGCCCGATCCAGACAGCACCTCGCGGCGCTGTGCTGCCCGTGCTACCACGTGACTGCCACCCACCCCCGCTGGCCCTACTTGGCCAAATGATTATATGGTACAGGGCGGACCGCCTGCCTCTGAATGATGGACAGTGAACCTCACTGCTTTTGTCCAGCGCCCAATTTGTGCAGAGAGTTGGCGAGGCTAACTCTTCTTCGTATTGTGTGACTGCAGTTAGTCACGCTCCCGACCGCGTTTGCCGGTGTTTGGTGCGATCGATCATCCATTCCCCATTCAGCAATCATGTGTAATGTGTGTCCAGCTGATATACGATCCACGTGGTAATAGTGAGTAATGCGTACATGCTTGATATATGATGGGTCATTTCGCAATCGTGTGTAATGCACGTATGTTCCATATGTGATGGTCCATTTTCGCAATCAGATAATGCCAGTCGATAGGTACCGGTCAGCGTCGCTGCGTGCGTGGGTCAGAGGATGGGTACCGGTCAGCGTCGCCGCGTGCGTGGGTCGGAGGATGGGTGTCGCGGCTGCTGACGCCGCTGTCGCCTGTAACGGCGGCCTCCTCTGTATTGGCACGCATTGTCCAAACAAACCATAACGCTGCCGCTGCTCTGAGCCAAACGCCAACCACACACGGACGGCGCCGCACCCGCCCGGTGCTCTCTTGCGCCGGGAAGGTGGCTTTTGCGATTTATATGGCACTCGTCGTTAGTAGTGCGGGGGGATAGTTGTGTCAGGGGCCGGACTCCCAGCGTTTCTGACGGTGGGTATGCGGTGTTCAGGAGTATTACCCAGCCCACATCCTGTGTTCAGCTGCCATGATACTCCACCACTTTATCGGTCCGCCACCCTGTATTCAGCAGTCTCGTTTCGATCTACACCCTGTGTTAAGGAGACCCACCTCATTGGTCCCGTCCCTGCTCGTAAGCTGTGTTCATTAGTGCCGTCTCGACCTACACACTCGGTGTTGGAGTCCCGTCCGACGCCCCGTACCTCAGTAGTTCAGGAGTCCGACCCTTCCTACGACAATGACATCGATCCCATCATTGGGCGAGAGCAGAGTCGGGCTGTCCACCTAGTGCGCTCCCGGAACGCAGTTGGTGCACACCTTCGATCTTCACGCCAGCTTGAGACAATGGTTCAAGACCTGGGAGGATCTGCTTGTCTGGAACACCTCCCTGGTGCAGACACCACCCACGGGCTCTCCGGCTCGTCCCGTGATGGGCAAATCCACCGGTGGACGGGCCTGGTGGCACAGAGAGCCGCCGAGGGGAGGTGTCGGCCTGTGCTGGGCATGCCTCACTATCCGAGCCGATGACTGCTTGCACTGGGCTGTATTTCACATTTCGCGGGGAATGTACAAAAAGTGACCGCGGCGCTGTAGTTCCGATTAGTCAAAGTATCGATGGAAATTTGCATCACTGCTGCGACAGCATGGAACCCAATGCACGTGTTGGACCGGGTTACGATGCCGCTGTGGTACTAGAGAGCCATGGCCGGTCGCCGCGGGTGCTGGAGAGTGCAGCAGGGTCTGACTGGTGTCGGGTGGGCGCTGGCACGTGCTCGGCTTACTCACGCGGAGAGTGCCGCCGGCGGCCGGCGGCGGCGTGTCCTCACTTCATCGTCGGTGTCGTCACCGGTCCAGTGAAAGGAGAGGGTTCGCCGGTTTATGGCGGTCCTCTGGGGGCTGAGTGCGTGATGAGTGGCTCCACCCTCCCGGCTGTTCGGCGGGAGGCGAGGAGGCCCCAGATAGTACGGACTGTAGCAGCCGGAGCTGTCCCTTGGCTGCTGCTGATTATAGCGGACGAGTGTTGCTGCTGATGTGTGTGACGTATTAGAGATGATGCTGATGCTGCTGTTTCCGAAACGACGGCGTCGTCTGCGGTGACACGCACTGTCCAAACAATCTGCAACTTTTTTCTGTTGTATAGTGTGTGGTGACATTACTGTCCTCTGCGTGTAAATGTTATTTCGATATTTTTACTGTTACGTGGATCAAAAGATATTCTGCTACGTCACACTTTGTTTTAGGCAAACTACGGAGCAATTAATCCTACCGTTATATTTTCTCCCCAGCATGTAATGTCGTTAAAAATGAATAGATTGCTTTCTGGGTCCTGGTTCCGTCTTGGCTGTATTTAAGAGTCAGTGATTGTATAGTCTAACTTGGCCCGGCGGCGCGGTTTCCAGTCTGTTGACAACAGTCTGTACTAGACCTCTGCCGCTGTTGCAGCCCCTGTTTCAGTCTCAGATGCTCGTATGTCGAATTGGCATAGAGCAACCAATGCGTGTATAAATGCGCACCATGCTTTGTTGACAGAAATATTTCCTCTGCTCTGCTGCATGGCAGAGCAATGGGCGCGTCGTCAGAGCCTTAACATAAATACACGTCGTGCGTAAATTGTTGTCCGGTGCCACGTCTGCTGGTCCATGTTGATGTTATTAAGCCTGTCACAATCCCGTCCGCTTTGTTATATTGTACTTTAAACGGTCAGTGGGTTCATTTCCAGTCCTGTCTAGCCCTGCAGACCTGCTCATTCTTGAGCCTGTCCTGTCTGTTCAGTGCTCTGTCCCGCTGGAGCCGGTGTGGTCGGACCGCTCTGCCCCGGCTGACGACGCGAGTCCGTACCTGAGTGTTCCTCACCGTCTTCTCTCACGGCGTCTGTGCTTCGGCAGAGTTCTCATTCCGCGTATGGCAGTGTGGAGGCTCCCTGGAGATCATCCCCTGCAGTCGTGTGGGACACGTCTTCCGGAAGCAACATCCCTACTCCTTCCCCGGCGGAAGCGGACAGGTCAGAACTAGTAGTTACCCCTCTGGCCGCCAAGGTAGAGGGCGGTTCAGAACCAGTAGTTACCTCCCTGGCCGCCAGGGTAGAAGACGGTTTAGAATCGCTAGTTGCCTCCCCGGCCACCAGGGAAGTGGGCAGGTCAGAACCGCTAGTTACGTCCATGGCCGCCAGAGTAGAGGGCGGTTCAGAACTGCTAGTTACCTCCCCGGCCGCCAGGTTAGAAGACGGGTCAGAACTGCTAGGTGCGTCCCCGGCCACCAGGGTAGAAGGCGGGCCAAAACGCGTACCGGAGGTTAGGACAGGTCAGAACCGCTTCTTGCCTTTCCGGCCACAGGGCAGCGGACAGGTCAGAACCAGTAGTTAACTTCCCAGCCCCTAGGGTGGTAAACAGGGTCTGGGTATTCCAGTTGGTTAGCGCTCGTGCTCGGCTCGATTACGTGACCCTTCGCTGAGAGTTCACGTCGCGGGACCACCTTGACCATCCAGAGTCTGTATTTGTTGTCCTGTTTTAGCCGAAGCCTAATTCACTCCCTGGACGTTGTATAACCTTGCTGTTGGTGCGTAAAACGGCAGGCAATGCTACGCAAAAGTAGTAAAACGGCAGGCAATGCAAGGAAGAAAAGAAGTGATAAATTCCGTCGCCTGGTCTATTAACCCCTTTCAAGAGGATGAAAGGGGGCGGTGCCGTGTGGCCGACACAGTTGCCGGGTAGTGCATATTATGAACAGTTTCCTCCGGCTGTGTCCTATCTCCCAGCAGTGGTACGGTGTATGTGCCAGACATGGAGTCGTTAAATCCGCTGCTGACCCTGCGCCCGTCTGCCAGGTGTTCGCTAAGAACACGCGCCGCGCCGCTGAGGTCTGGATGGGCGACTACAAACGCTTCTACTACGCCGCAGTGCCCCTCTCCAAAAACGTGCCGTTCGGAAGGTAGGACTGTTGTCTGTCTGTATCGTACTTCACGTTGTGGTTTTGTATATGCGTGACACGTCTTAGTTGAACAAATCCGATCTCCAGACTACCTGGTCTGTATCCTTCGTGCAGTGTTAGCCTTAATCAGCTGGTTGATCCTCCAAAAGGCTTGATGCGGTGCCGGACGATACGCCTGGTTTGATTTGTCTGGTTGCCAGCTGCCACCGACGCGTTCTTTTAAGCTCTGCTGCTGGAGGCCGTGGTCTCCTGTCGAAGAGTTTCAAACAGTACCAACGCTCTTTAACAATAGCTATGTTTGCTGTGGATGCTGCATCGTCCCGATTAAGTCAGGCTCTCGTGCAAAAACCCGGTGACCTGAAAGGTGTATATCATTAGGAAGTAGTAGGCGTTGTGAACTGACGATTATCGTCACCATCGTTAGTCTCTGTTGCGTCGCAACGGTGTAGTTCCTCAGCCTTGAACTGGCAGGTGCTGGGCGGTATAATGCCTCAGCGGGCTCTGACCTGACTGGTATATCGCCTCCGACCCTAGTCTCTGATCTTCGTCCCTGGCATGTGTGTTGTCCCCGACCTGCCGGTGTGCCGTCCCTGATCTTACTGGTGTGGTGTGAGATCTTACATATCCGTCCCTGGTCTTACTGGTGTGGTGTGAGATCTTACGCCTCCGTCCCTAATCTTACTGGTGTGATGTGAGATCTTACATATCCGTCCCTGATCTTACTGGTGTGGTGTGAGATCTTACGCCTCCGTCCCTAATCTTACTGGTGTGATGTGAGATCTTACATCTCCGTCCCTGATCTTACTGGTGTGGTGTAAGATCTTACACCTCCGTCCCTGATCTTACTGGTGTGGTGTGAGATCTTACATCTCCGTCCCTGATCTTACTGGTGTGGTGTGAGAGCTTACATCTCCGTCCATGATCTGACTCATCTCTGACCCTGACTTGACCGATGTGCCGTGCCGCTTCCAGCATCCGGGAGCGGGAGGCCCTGAAGCGGGAGCTCAAGTGTCACTCGTTCGAGTGGTACCTGCAGAACGTCTACCCCGAGCTGAAGGTACCTGACGTCGGCGACATGGCTTTCGGCACCATACAGCAGGTCAGTCAGGTACCCAGCCCCCTGGACCGATACACTGAGGGCTGGTCATCGCCGGGGCGCCGTGCTGAGAATTTCCGAGGAGCCAGTACCTTTTCACCAGCGCAAATGTCTGCTCGTTAACTGTGCCCGCTCACTTCGGTGAGAAATGTGTAGAAGGCCGTCCTGGAGTCCTGGCTTCCTGATCAGCCCCTGGATCAATTTGATTCGATCAGTTTGGATACATCAGATAGATAGATCTTTCATAAATACAGCTGGCGTTACTGCCACAAGCGCGAGGTCATTTACCGTTATTTTTGTTTAGTTTCCTGCCCACTCTGCCTGGTTATTCCAGCCATGTTTTACTTGTCTAACCTAAAGAGATCGACGTTTTATACGGGACTTGGCCAGTCCCAGACCGCCCTGGCCCCTCCGAGGCAACGGAACTGATGCGTGGCGGCTGCGTGGAGTGAGCTGACGAGGCGGCCGCTGTGTGCGACAGGGTCACATGTGTATGGACACGCTGGGACATATCGCCAACGGCACCGTGGGCCTCTACTCCTGCCACAACGGGGGCGGCAACCAGGTAAGCACCTCAGTCCAGCGGCCGGACTCCGTACAAGGAGGCTAGCAGTCGAATATTCACAGGACTCGTCGGGGTAGTTTGTTTGATTCCGTTTATTGTGTATGTAAAATTGGACGTTAAGATGCTTTGTTCCGCGATATCTATGTGTGGCATGTGCGTAAGAGCTAGCTGGCTGTCTTTCCGTTCCAGTGGTATTTTGTGGCACGCGGAGTCCCCGTAAAAGCTGGTCTTGATCCCGGTCGTCGAAAGTGGGGGCCAGGGTATAGATTTCTCCAACAGCTGAACCGTAGCATGTCTCCTTACAAAATTGGGCACTCCAACGAGACTGTTTTAACTTTTCTCCGACCCTCCACTGCCAACTTAAATGAAGTTCCAGTTTCACTGCTGATGAAATGTTGGTTATCTGACAGCGCTTTCCAATACAGCTGCCGATAAGTTTGAGCCTTTCCTCGGCTTTCCTTATGCTGTTTGGATAATTGACGTTAATATTTAGCATGTTTATGCATTGCTTGATTTTTGTTTCTCCTAGAAAAAATACAGCTCTGGTGCTTGATGGAAGCTGACCATTTGTGCACTACAGATATGTGAAGGTGTTTGCAGTTAGCTATGTCATACATTGATCAGGTCACTGGTGGTGGAACTAGGGGGCACCGAGGCACGGTGCCCCCTTAAATCTGAAATTTTAACACTAACCCAATGGCGTAGCCTGGAAAGAAATGGGTTGTAAAGTCCATGGTCCCCCCTCAAATTCAGACGTTCCGCCGTCACTGGATCAAGTGAAGGACTCGAAACGGCCTAGATTCCAGAATGTTCGCGGGGAGAGGGGAGGAAGAATCAGGGGTTTGGCACTAAGTGGCAGCGCCGGGACTTCGCATTATACGCTCTGGGGAGCGACGTTTCAATGGAGCACCATTTTGGATTGCCGGTCTGGTTGTACCACGGCATTTGTGTTTCCGAAATGACTGTACATCGGAGTGTGTGTGTCATGGCATGTTGCATGCATGTCATGTTGTGTAGCAGCGTTTGTGTTTCTAATAATTGTTGGGGCTTAACGACGCACCAACTGCCAGGGTCATACGGCGTCGCCAACTCTCAGCCTGTTGGGAGGGATTTTGGGGATCAGATCGACTTATTCAGAGGCTCCGCCGGGACTTGAACCCGGGACCGGTGGCTTAGAAGACAAGGGTGCTATCCACTAAGCCACCTCATCCCCAGCGTTTGTGTTTCAGGATTGTCTGTTTACCGGAGTTTGTTTTTCATGGCTACTTGTGTGCCAGCGTTTGTGTTTTAGGATTGTGTTTACTGGTGTTTGTGTTTCTGGACTGGTGGTATGCTGGTGTGTTTGTGTGTGTTGCAGGCCTGGCTGTGCGGTACTGTTTGTGGTGCAGGACTGGTCGTACACCAGTGTTTGTGTTGCAGGACTGTTTGTAGACCAGTGTTTGTGCTGCAGGACTGTTTGTAGACCAGTGTTTGTGCTGCAGGACTGCTTGTAGACCAGTGTTTGTGCTGCAGGACTGTTTGTAGACCAGTGTTTGTGCTGCAGGACTGGTTGTAGACCAGTGTTTGTGCTGCAGGACTGTTTGTAGACCAGTGTTTGTGCTGCAGGACTGTTTTTTTTTTTTTTTTGTCGTACACCAGTGAGCGCACGATCCGGCACCGCGACCTCTGCCTGACCCTGCCGGGCTGGGAGCCCGGCACTCCGCTCCGGATAGTCCGCTGTAGGGGCACCACCGACCAGGTACGGCGGCTCGGCTATGGAGGTGACCTGTGGATAGGTATGCTGGCTGTCCTGTAGACTGCGTAGTCATCGATCCACCTGCCCTGTGTTAAGGTGACCTGCTCTTTGTTAAGGTGACCTGCTCTTTGTTTAGGTGACCTGCTTTGCTTTGATGTGACCTATCCTGTGCTCAGGTGACCTGCCCTGTACTGATGAGTCCTTCCTGTATTGAGGTGACCCGCCCTGTACTGACCTGACCTGTCCTTCACTGAGCTGACCTGTCCTGCCCTGTCGTACTGAGCTGACCTGCCCTGTGCTGTGGAGACCTGCCCTGTACTGACTTGCCCTGTGTTGAGCTGACCTGCCCTTTGTTGTGGAGACCTGTGCTGTACTGAGCTGACCTTTCCCTGTATTCTGACCTGCCCTGCCCCCTGCCGCAGCGGTGGCTGCGGACAGAGGGCGTGATCCGGCACGCCCCCTCGGGCCTGTGCGCCGACTCGGACCTGCCATCGTCGCGCGGCGTGGTGGCGCGCCGCTGCTCGCCCGGCGCACACACACAGCTCTGGCGCTTCTCCGTCAACAAGATCTGATGCCGGTCCCGGCGCTAGGACAATGGTGTGTGGCTGTGGCGGGGCGGGTGCACGTGAGCGAGCTGTCCGGGCTCTGGGGTACGGACCGTGCGGGACCTCGGAGGTGACGCCAGCGGGACATCACTGGATAAAAACCGGGGGACGGACCGTGCGGGACCTCGGAGGTGACGTCGGCGGGACGTCACTGGATAAACACCGGGAGACGGACCGTCCGGGACCAGTACTGTATCACATAAACACGGCCACCAGACGGCACAACCGGACCCCGGACGACAAACACCACGTCCGCCAGGACGCCAGCCCACAAAACACCGGACGACCGTCGACCAACGCGGACTACGATAAAACCGGGGACGGACCGTCCGGGACCTCGGAGGTAACGCTGGTGGAACGTCACTGGATAAACAGACGTCAGACAAAGCCGTTGCATTCCGGAGTATAGCGGTTGACCTGAGTCAGGATTGTTAGCAGATGAGAGCACGGGGCGATGAGCATCCTCGGCACCAGTCATAATGCGTGTGTCGTGGCTTGGATGTTGTCTGCCGATGGTGATTTCTGTGTAGGGGCTTTGGAACGGAATGCTCTGTTGCCCGCACAACGAATGCTTTTGCAGGTGAAGTTTGATTAAGATGTGGGCAAGGGATACTGTATGACGTATTTGTTGTCGAAACAAAACTCGGTTCATACTGATCGCTGTGCTACCCCGTCCTAGCCTTCTGTTGTTGGCTGCAATTGCAGGCCAGGATAATCAATATGGGAGGTGCTGTAATGGTTGAAGCTCCGACTACAGATCATAGCTCACGTGCTTCCTTTTGTAAGCGAAGTGGAAAGCAATACTGAGAATCACTCGGTCGTGTTTAGTCCGGTCCTGGTTGAGCTTGCTGGCTGGCCTGCTGGTGTGTTTTCTTTCAGTGTAGTGTGTGGAGCGAGGCGGTTTGAACACCGGAAGCGATACTAGAGCCGCCGCAGTTGTATGGTTTGGAGCTCCCTCTGGAACTCGCGGCGCTCTCACAGGAAGTGGAGAGGATGCTGGACTCCGGAACCAGTGTAAAGTCTAGGATCCTGCTGCTCAAAACTGATATTTTACCGTATAAATTATAGATGTTGCTGGTAGACCAATGTGCTGCTGGTGTTTAGTGGAGAAGCTCCAAGGGTGGTCGGAAATGAGCTCTTAGAGTACATGGTACTCCTAGAAACTATATTTGAATTGAAACCATCAATGCAGCCTAGTCCGATGGGGTTCAATAGTTTAAAAACAGAGGCACGTTACTGGTGGGGCTAGTTTCATATGGCCACGATTTTGTTGCAGTTTGGCGTTTTCTTTCACGCTAAAGAATGTTTCTCGAATTATCCAGACCTTGAGAATTGAATCAAACAATGAACGCAGAGCAAGCCACTGCAGGCGGGTGAGTCGTCTACATATTTTATGTATTTTTTGTAGAGATAATTTTATCCAGTGACTTGACCCGTGCTTGAGCTGAAGTCAGCGTTGTGTCAGTTCAAAGTCAGCCTGCGCGGGGCGGGTCAGCGATGGCCGCCGTGTCCTGTACCGGTTTTTTGGTACGCAGGTGTGTGGTGCACGGGCGTGGATATTCTAGCTGGTCGCTGGACGGATGGGTTGAAAAGAGCCTGGTACGTTTGTACCATCTGGGACAACCCGCGGCGGGACGGGTCAGGGGTCTGGAAACGTGTTTGTGTTCGATGTATTTCAGCGTCGGACCAACTTGTCGCTGGAATTTGAAAGTGACTCCAAAAGTGGTTTGGGGGTCCAATGGAAAAGAAATGGCTCAAAGAAAGACTAACCGCGCCAGGGTGCAATGCTGAAACGTGACTTACGTTTGAACGTACTCCTGTCCAGCAAATCCTTTTTGTATTGGCTCCCGCCGGGTGTTACGCGGCAGTGTTGGCGAGTCTTTTCTAACTTATTTTGCTGGCTGTACCAAGTGGCGCGTGTGCTCAGACTGGGCCCAGTCAACTGGACTGTTTGGGGTGCGGGTGGAGTCACGAGTCTGACCCCCCTCCTGCGGTGCGGGGACGCCGCTGCTGGTCGAAGTTTATGAGAGCTGTATGTGACTGAATGCTTGCCTGGGATCTGTGTCTATCCATATTGGAGTCTTTTGTCGTCTCGCTGATAGTCATGCGACGTATACTTGATCGTATGGGGTCCTGCTGCCGTGCGCTGTCGTGTTTGTGAGTGTTTGTGCTGTTCACCTGTGATACATTATTCACAATTTCTTCATTTGTTTTTATACGGGACAATAGATTGAATAGAAAATGATCCGCTTCTATTGTTTGGAGTTTTTGACCGCGGTCGAGCGAAGAAGAATGGTTTCACAAAATGGACACGAGGCAGCATAAACGGGAGGCAATGTGGAGCTCGGGGAAGCTTTTGGTTACTAAATAGGCAGTTTGCATTCCAGTCGGGGCCAGAGTTTACCTCGCCGGTACCTTCACTCGTTGACCGGTAGTGACGCTTATGTCTACCACAAAATGGGCAAGCGTAGAACGAAAAGAAAATCAAACCTACAGCGTAGCGTGAATACGTTCTCCAGCCTCCTCATTTGCGCACTCTTGTCGACACATGCGCCCCCCTAGGCCCTCATTGTGTCCGCCACTGGTTCCACGTTTTGAAAGCATCGTCAGTATTACTCTTCGCTTTTTTTGTGTTTGGGCTTACGAGCGGTGCTACACATTGGACCCCTTATGGTGGTGCGGATGATAGCGTAAAATCTTCCGGGTGGAATGAAAAAGGAATACCGAGAGTGGAAAAATATTCCCTTTTTACCGCCCCTGTGGGCCTCCTTGCCACCTTCGCCCCGGTGGGGGGTGTTTCAAACAACTCCCCCGAACTCAGCCTCTATGCGGAATAGCGAAAAAACGCGAACGCTGTTGGATAGCTCATACAAATTCATGACGAAACTAAGTCAATCACTTTTTTGCTCAGTTCAATATTGAACTCATGGCAGGTCAAAGGTTTCATGTTAGGATAGTGTTTTAGGCTCTAGCATCTGACAGACTTGAAGTAAAACCATTTTTTAGGCACCATTGTCTTCCGATTGTCACGGCGAATTGAATGATGTATAATATGACTATGCTAGGTCAAAACAAAAATGATCTGACCTCAGGTAAGTTCAAGATCAATTATCAACCAAGCATAGTCAATACGCATATCAATTGACTTGCAATAGTAATCCAAAAGTAATGGTATCAAAATATAAACTATCATCATTTTCTGCGAATTTACTGACCCAAGTCGGAAATTTGCTTAAATAGCCCCAGATGACCTCTCAGAGGTCACAGGTAAAAAATTGAAACATGAATCTGGAAAGGGGCCCAGGATACAACGACTTATAATACGAAGGTATTCTCATAATACGAAGGTATTCTCAGCTGTATCTACACAAACGCAGCCCATTTCCTATTTTCCCCATGTATTTCCAATGGAGAGGTTATGATTAGTACCTGACCCTAGGTCATCGATAGGAAAAATCCCGGAACATATGTTTTAGCCCTCCGTGGGCTCATTATGTGGTTTAAGTTTCAATCGAATAGATACACCCATTTCTTATTTATGTTACGTTAAACATTTTTGGAGATGAGGTCACTTGACCTCCACCGGTGACCTGACCTGAGATGACCCAACATTAAAATTTTAAGAAAAGCTGCAGAATTGGTTGCGGATATGGTGTGCCAAGTACCTACGGCGGCGCTTCGCTGCGCTATTTTTAGTGCCGCTGGAAAAACCCGAGGGATGTTCAAACATCCCCCACCGGGGTGAGGGTTAAGGCTGCTCCATCATGCGTGCCTCGGGTCATGGACCAGTGCCCTTCTGGTTCGAAACAACCACGCACCTGTTCCTCGTTTGTGAAAGGCTTTCGTCCACTTTGCTAAAGACTGTTATGTCCCTTTTAACCTAAGTACATTGTGCGGAGTAGGAAAAACATCTACCCGCTAAAGAAAATAAAAGTGCGCTGTCCTGTATAAAGATTTGTCCCGTGGAGCACTCAAAATGCCCTCTCCCTGTTTGGTCCCAAGGAGCAGCTTGAGAGAACATGCATTGCTGCTGCCGGATCAGGAGGTGGAGGTGGGCCGATCATGCATTCTCGAAACCCCTCAAATATGTCCCCCCCCCAACAACTCGTGTAGAGCCGCCATGGTGCAATCGCACCAGCACTACTCATATCCATCAGAGAAGCTGATCCCAATACTAAGGCTGCGCGGTGCCACATTCGCCTCAGTTGGATACTGTGCCGCACTGCTCACGCTGAGAGTCCCATACTGTGCCGCAATCCTCCTCAGTAACAACCGCAGGTGCTGGGTCTGGCGCAGACGCGAAGGTAACCATTGACATTGGCGGACGCAGGGGGGGGGGGCATTCCGGCCATGCCCCCCCCTCCCAAAGCGCTGGAGGGAGGGCCAAACTATCTTTTGGCCCCCCAAACGCCGTAAATTTTCTGAAAAAGGGTGTTTACACTAGGTCTGTGGAGCAAAAAAATATTCGCTCCCCCCAGGAGGAGAGGCAGACATGGGTTTGCCCCCCAAAAAAAAAAACTCTGGTCTGCATCCGCCCCTGGCCATTGCAGCACGATCGCGTCCTCCTTATAGTGCTTCTACAAGTGCAGGAGTGGCGAGGTAGTTAGGCATGCTTAACTGCGAACTAATCACGCCTCTCTCTTAAAATCAAAATATATAGATATTGCTTCAGGGTTTGCACATATGTGCTTACGAAGAGTGGCAGATCTAACCGGTAGGTTTGTGGGGAGGCGGGGGGTTGGGCAAGCCAAGGTAGATAAGCAAAGAAAACCTCACGCGATGAGAGGATCCCACAATTTAACTAAAAGGTAGGTTTTGAGGGCACACCCAAGAGTCGATTAGGAAAATAAGTCACCGGTTCAAACGTGTGGCAACAATATGCTTATTTTTTATCTAAGGCTCAATTCTTACACTGAAGCTGACTGGTTCTGTTTGAATTTGAGAGTTAAAGCACCAAAACCTTGCTTGTAAACTTAACTTAGCGCCCCGTGGTTCTTTTTAATTTTTCGGGTAAGGTAGGTAGGTAAGGTCACCTTAGAGTGAAGAGCTACATTTCAAGTGATTTGACGTATATGCTAGGGTAGGTTTAGGTTTTGTTGGAGGTCGGACGGGGTATGGAAACATGGGAGCTTTATGATATAAAACAAAAATGTTCTTAATCGAACAACGTTTAACCGGATAGGGTTTGCGACTTTTAAGGTCATTCAAGGTCAAAAACAGTATTTAGCATACTTTACCTATGATAGACGTGACAAAATCTGTTTGTCTTACTATTGATATACAGCAAGGTCACTTTTACCTTGTGACCTTAGGTCATATTAGGTCAGAGGTACTCGGCGGTCAAACACTGGCGGAAGGTCTACGTTACTACGAAAAGTACGCAATTCATCAAATGTCTTTACCAGCCTAATAGCCTAAAGACATAAGAGTTATCCCAGTTTGTATCATTCATATTAGTGAATAGCCGATCGCCAATTACCAGGCAAACATGACGAGCACTAAAAATCGAAGTAATTTCCGAATTCACCAGCTTTTTCACTTCAATTTCCACATATTTCGATGAGGGCCTCATGCGGTGGGAGGTGGGGGTGGGGCGGGTTAAAAGAAGCCGGGGCAAAAAGGAGGCCAACAGCTTTTGGGGAACAAAAACGTAGTTTGCCCCGAGCTTTTCCGTTTGGGGGGCACGTGTCGTTTTTGCTCCCCCCACCCTGGATCCGCCACTGCTATTGGATTTGGCACCTTTCAAGTTGGGTTTACTTTTCGTCAAAACCAAAATTTAGAATACTTAAATCGCGAGATCCGGAGACATGTGGTGATACGATTACTCAAACCAATAGTCAAATAGGGGTCAACTGGGACCAGGGGACATTTTCCCCGTCCAATCTACCCTTGGCGCCTCTTTTTTCTTTTCACTTGGGGTTTTACGTTGCACCAACTGCAGTGGTCACACGGTGACGTAGGGAGCGGCAGAATGAACTAGCCTGGGGCCAGGGCAGGGCGCCAAATCCTGCCTCTGGGCGGGCTGGATCCCGCGACCTCTTACTTACGCAAGGGGTCGTGTGATCAAGCCGAAGCCGCGCGCTAGCCGCTTGCGCCACCCAGACCCCCTTGGAGCCTCGTGAAATGGTCACGGTGCCCTGAATGGTCGAAGGGGTCTCTTGAAATATCCCTCCCCAGCCCCCCTTTCACCCAGGATGCGAGTATCGACATCCTCGTGATAGGGCTTAGCGCCCACCTGGCTGGCTTTGCTGTCCGAAGGTGGCGCCCCGTCTGACGTGAGTAAGTTTATTACATCAACTAGCGTCCTCCAGTTTTCTGCAGTCCCATCAAAGTCCCGGCAGAGACTAAGTTGTTCCCGGCAGGGACCAGCTCTGGGTCCCGGAGTCAGGATACTGAGACCAAAAAAATAGACTGCTGGTACAGATGTTTCGAGCCAAATGATATATTCATCATTCATGTAACCATGTGAAAACAACCCTTACATCAAATAATTTTGAGCTGAATTTAGTTAGAAATTAAGCGTAAGCAGAGGAGGGCGCTTAATTTCTATCCACATTTTTAGAACCATTACTGCTACTTCCGCGACTATTTCAAGAGTCTGGATGTAGCAGAGTGATGGAGCAGCCGACCACCCAGCTCTGCCAGCGATACACTCTCCCACCAAAACGGAGCAGCCGGTGCATCGGGATGGACCAGCACAGAAAAGTTTGATTACAAATCCAGCTGCAATCAATGAGGTTCAGTCGGCGCATAAGCAGCAGCCTCGCCTGCTGACCTTTCCATCTCTGAGGAGCATCGATTGCGTCGCGTGGTGGTCAGCTGACGGCGGTGACGTCAGAGGGGAGGCGGCGGCGGCATTGATCGGCGCTGCGGGTGGCTGTGGGTGGTACTGCTGCGGAGCTGAACAGGTGAGGCGGCGGCTCTGCGGGCCCCCCAGCCCGCCGGTGCCCTCAGCCGCACACCGCAACAGGCTGCGCGTTTGGGGGGTGCGTGCTGTTGTTGGACTGTGATTCAGGTGACCTCGTCGTGAACGGTTTCTCGCACAGTCGTGTCCTGGAAGCATTGTTTTAGGTGAATGGTGTCAGTATTTTTGTAGCATGTTTATTCTACAGTTGCGCATTGCTCTTCTCTTTCTTCTCCGAGGCAAGAGCTGGGCACGGCACAAGCGTCCATTTAATTACAAGAACACCATCTAAAATCTACCTAAATTATACTTGCTAAAAGACAGAGAGCTGGATGAGTGCAGTTCCTGGAGTGGTCTGTGGTCAGGGACCATATACTGTTTAGAGTGCTGAGTGCTGTGTTTCCCACAGGCTGGTGCAATTTGCGACTAGGGAGAGTGTTTTGTACTGAGTACTGTATTTCCCACAGGATGGTGCAGTGTATGACCAGAAAGAGTGCAGTGTTTCCCACAGGCTGGTGCAGTTTGCGACTAAGAAGATTGCAGTGGGCTGAGTGTAGTGTTTTCCACAGGCTGGCACAGTGTGCTACCAGGGAGAGCGCGGTGGGCTGAGAGTTGTTTTTCCCACAGGCCGGTGCAGTGTGTGACCAGGAAAAGTGTTTTGTACTGAATGTTGTTTCCCACAGGCTGGTGCAGTTTGCGACCAGGGAGAGTGCAGTGTACTGAGTGTCGTTTCCCACAGGCTGGCACGGTGTGTGATCAGGGAGAGTGCAGGCGCTGAGTGCTGTGTTCTCGGCAATATGGTGCCGTGTGGACCAGGGGCAGTGTACTCAGTGTTGTGCCCCCACAAGGTGGTGCCGATGCCGACCATGGTGCTGCAGTGTGTGGTGCTCGCCGCTCTGACGTTGACGGCCTATGGCGGTCCTCACGCACAGGTTAGTACCGCGATCGGCCCTAACCACCATAGGCTGACCTTTACGCTTATCCGTAATCTTACACTGAAGCGAAATACTCCCTTCCAATTTCTCTCAAAACATGACAGTGAGTGCGTGTATGCACATTGCCCACGAGGTAAAAGCCAGCAAGGCTCACCTGCTGCACATGGGTAATAAAGCCCATTTTGTGAATTTTCGGCGATTATCGAAAATAAGCTGCCAACATTAGTTTAAGCTTAACCCAGGGCTGTATTCAACCTGGGGCGATGGGGTGATCATTGCCCTTCCCTTGGGTCTTCCGGGACCCCGGCAAAGATCCTCCCTGTGGACTAAGAGAAATGCAAATGTTCGAATCTCCAACCGAAAACAGTTTCCGCAACAACTGCTGCCGTGACTCAAATACTGACGTAGATGACGTGGATGATGAGACTGGAGCGCGATTAGATCTCGCCCGATGTGACTGATGTGGCTGATGTGACTGGTGTAGCTGACGTGACTGATGTGCTGCAGGGCCCGTCCAGCCTGACGGACGCCTTCCTGCAGAACGTGCTGCAGCGCTACGAGCTGCAGAAGGATTACCCCTCCTCCGACTACATGGACCTGATGGAGCGCTCGTGAGTCCCGCTGACTGTAGCGCCGCGGCGCCGCTGCTGCTGACCTATAACTACGATATTGCTCACACTCTGTATTCATATTCATTTGAAACTCTTGATCATTTTGGTTCATCTGTTCGTGGTTAAGATGTCCTGATGCTAGAATAAATATTACATTTTGATTGGCCTCCTCACAATGGTTTGTAAAACACTAACACAAACACATATGGTATGAGATTCGATAATATTTCGTTCTCGGAACATCTTCAGATCGACATGAATGAAATGATAGTAGTCAGCAATAAATTAGTTTGTCATATTGCTGACTACCATCATTTCAGTAATATCGATCTGAAGACGTTCCGAAAACAAAATATTATCGAATGTCATACCATATGTGTTTGTATTAGTGTTTTTCGAACCATTTTGCATTGTGAGGAGGTCAATCAAAACATAAAGTTTTTTATTTAAATAACGAGTTGCATACAGACAGTACTCAAATAATTTACATGTCCTGATGCCATCTGAATTACAGTACATATAGATAAGGAACTCAGCTCAATTGTAATTACCTGACAAAAACATTACGGACATTTTCTGAAGCTATGTTTCTGAAATATATACAGTTTCCCATTGCATGACAGATAGCATACAAGTGTCCAGTAAACGTGAGCCCTTTATTTGTTCCGTATTTACATCTAAAAAATCTAGCTTTAGGGAGATATGTAAAAAACATTCCCAGCTCTACTCAATACCTAATGAAAGTGTCGCTTTGTGTATACGTTTTTGCATAATTTCGTACCAAAAATTATAATTTGTCAATTATTTTTTTACATTTTTTCTTCGTTCGTACGTAGAATAAAGACGTCTTTCACGGGTACTGGCTACAACAGACAGAGCCACACATAGCCTTAGCAGCTGACCTGTCCCAAACCCCTCACCTCCTAGCTCTATAGATACTATCTGTAGCTCGTAATCCCAGGGCTTTGTAGCGGTCTTTCCCGGTATTCAAGGTCGGTAGTCCTATCCGGTCGGTACTGAGCCGGACTGGTCCGGACGACTGGCGCCGTTGTCGGTGACCTGGGTTGACCTGCCCGCGGTAGGCTGCGTCACCCGGCCTACGACAGCCTGGCTGAGGCCGGGCCTGCCGCCGACGACTACAGCGTGCTCGACTTCGACTACAAGCAGGCGGCGCCCAGCCTACGGGACCACGAGTTCCTGCAGCACAGCAGTCTCTGGGGCAGCCAGTACATGGCAGGTGGGTGACCCGCACGAGAAACCCTCACTGCCCTGGGGCCCGATCAGGCCCCGTCTCCACCAGGCGGTGGAAGACATTGAGAGAGCCCACGCCGTGTCGGGCTAATGCATGTTCTCGGCTTGATTTGTCTTTTTATTAGTGATTGTGTTGATTAGACAACTTGAACTGATCGAATCGATTGAACCTGAGCCACTTTTAAATTTTTGAAATAAATGTTTGATTAACAATGATTGAACTTAGCCAATTTTCAAATACTTATGTGATGGTTAAGGTTGCAACGTCATCATGTATAATAAACATGTAAAAACAAGCTCACTTGAAATATGACTTTATAATATCAAAGGAGCATGCGCACAGGCACAAAGTATTAGTAAATGCTGACAAAAACGCAAAAGACGATACAAATGGCTGCAATGGACAATAGACCAGATGTAAGTGGCCTCCGGTACGGGTGTATAACATATTGTTCGTTCAAAGAGACAGATGAATGTCCAGTGAAAGATCTCTCCTCCGCAAGTTTCTCTAGTAGACCCCTAAAATGGCCCAGCCGCTCACTGAAACGTCGATTGCATGCGCTTTCCCCTGAATGTGAGTAGTGGCGCCTCTGACCTCCGGGTTTTTAATCCACAATCCTGTTTACAGAGCTACAATTTTCTTCCAAAATAGTTATGAATATCTATGAAACCACTGTGCTGCAAACCAACTGAAGGTTCAAGGTACAAACTTGTTCTCGAATGTCAAGCCGATACGTGAGCATCATGCTAAAGCACAAGATTGCTGTCACCCGTTTCTTATCTCCATCCGGTCTGGTAGGTACCCGGCAAGTACGAACGCACCAGAGGTCAGAAAAAGTAATTCAGTTCCCCAACGCAGACCAGTTGATGCCCCAAGATGAGAGGGAAGTTCTCCAGAGGCAATTATAACTTGTGGAGCAGAAGCCTGAGCACATGGCTATTATTTGTCACATTAAGGTAATAAAAGTATAGTATTTATTAGGGGATATTATACAAAATTAGTTATTTTCAAATTTTTATGCATGAACATACGTGTTATGAGCTATTCTAAAAAGCCGTGCGACGGTACATCATAACAGCAGGAAAAGCACTGCGGCACAGCATAACTGCAGACAAAGCACTGCGGCACAGTATAGCTGCAGGCAAAGCGCTGCGGCGCAGTATAGCTGCAGGCAAAGCGCTGCGGCGCAGTATAGCTGCAGGCAAAGCACTGTGGCACAGTATAGCTGCAGGCAAAGCACTGCGGCACAGCGTGGTGACAGTGTGGCGACAGAGCCCGTAATAAGCGTTCAGTTAGTCTGCAATGGAGACAGGGGAGCCATGAACATGCATATCTAGAGAAGAGAGCGAAGGAAGGGGAGGGGGCACTCACTGTTTGATAAGCCAGCATTGACGTCTCCTTGAATGGTTGACCTTCGTCAATGCTTTTGTCTTCTCATTTTGTTTGGATTAGCTTAGTTTGTCTTCTTCCCTTTACGTGCATGGAGTGATAACAATGTTTCAAATTTCGATATGGATAGTACTGTAAAATCAGATTTTGTTATATCTTCAAACTCCGTTCACTCCTCGTTCTCTACACTCACCAACGGGCTTAACCTTTGAGAAGTTGACCCGTTGGCGGATCCAGGAGTATCTTTTTTAGGGGGCCAAACCAACGTTTTGACGGTTAAATTGATAAAAAAATTCGCAAAAACGTCCCATATTTGGTCTTTTTGGGGGCAAAATATACGTTTTTTGGCTTTCGTGTTGGCCACGGCCTCTTTGGTCCCGTTGGATCCACCAGTGAGTTGACCCTTGCCTTACCGAGGGTATTTTACACCCTTGCCCTACAGAGGGTGGCCCATATGGATCCCCCTTAGCCATTGGGAAACTAAGAGAGGCAAAAAGATGCCATAAACAGTAGCGTAAAGTCCATTTGTTGTCTGACCCTATTTTCCAAGTACACATTTTGAACTCTTACTATCGTTGCGTTCTTGGGTATCGAAAGCAAGAGGCGGGGATTCGTCCCCCAACTCAAGGATTAGGACAAAACGTCCCCCCCCAAAAAAACTTGAGATTGGAACTTTTTTCATTTTTCTCTATTACCTGCGTAAACTTAAATGTGTAGTCGAAGTGCATAGCTGTTAGCGCTTTCAGACAGAACATATGCTCAAAACTCACCCCCCCCCCACCCCTATCCACCATCGCTGATCCGGGGTCCGCCTCCCCCCGTAAAAATTCCGTCGCGACGGCTCTGGTTCCCGCCGCCTGTTTCGAGCTTCGACCTTGCAGCAAATGACACTCATATTTTAACCTGCATCTTCTTCACCTCAGGCGGAGCTGGAGAAGGCAGTCAGCGACTGAGGCCGGAGGGCAGCATAAAAACCAGCAGGTCACCAAAACGGACGGTGTGCTGCCCGCCTACTGCGAACCGCCCAACCCCTGCCCCCTGGGGTACACTGGTGGGTGCCTGCAATGAGTCTCTGCAGCTGCAGAAAAAGTTCCAATATGCTGAATGGAGCTAGATGGTAGCGCAAAGTGAAGTTTTTAAGCAAAAAAAGGAATGCTGAGCAATTTGGAGGATCTTATTCACGGTTCCAGTGCAGAGTTGGTATTCCTTCAGTACTAATCACTCTGCATGGATTATTCGAGCCACTAACAAAGACAGACCCATGCGTAGAGAAGACATTTTCCTCCCAAGACCCTGATATTCTTTGATTTTCTTCAAAAGCGCTGTTTTCTATTAACTTTGACTGTGCCCATTTTCTCGTCCGGGCCTAAGTTAATAGTCTGCCGCTCCGTCACTGCAGATTAATTAGCTACAATACCCCCTTCATTTAAATTAATGGGTAAAGCACTCGTAAAGGACTTGAAATAACATATTGTTCCTGCACAGCGCACCAAAAGTGGCTACAGTAGTGAGCGTTATGGTATCTACTACATCAATTAGGGACGGCATGGGCTAATGTGGTGCTCTATTTAGCTTTGAACGTTCATTCTCTCGCGAACAGGAACTTTTGGCACGAGTGAGGCGGGGCACTAAACAAACTTTAAGACGATCTACAACTTACAAGACCACATCTCATTTTGAAAAAAATGCCGCATTGAATTAAACATAAACTAGTCGTGGTTTGTCAGCTGTCTGCTCAGTTTTTAGAGTGGTGGTTTGTCAGTTGCCTGCTCGGTACTTAGAGTGGTGGTTTGTCAGTTGTCTGCTCGGTACTTAGAGTGGTGGTTTGTCAGTTGTCTGCTCAGTTTTTAGATTGGTGGTTTGTCAGCTGTCTGCTCGGTACTTAGAATGGTGGTTTGTCAGTTGTCTGCTCAGTTTTTAGAGTGGTGGTTTGTCAGTTGTCTGACTGAAACTCGGGGAGTTAGATAGTCAGCTGTCTGACCGGTACCCGGGAATTTTTTCGGTTGTTTGCCCGGTGCTACGGATGATTGTCAGTTGTCTGACCAGTACCCAGGGAAGCTATTTAGTTATTTGCTCGGCGCTCGGGGTGATTGTCAGTTGTCTGACCGGTACTCGGGGATTTAGCCTGAGTCTGACCAGTGCCAAGGGAAGTTTTAGAGTTATTTACTCGGTGCTCGGGGTGATGGTTTGTCCGTTGTCTGACCTGTAGTCGGGGAGTTAGTTTGTCAGTTGTCTGACCGGTACTCGGGGAGTTAGTTTGTCAGTTGCTTGTCCGGTGCTCGGGGTGATGTTTGTCACTTGTCTGACTGGTGCTGGGTGGTGGCAGCCTCTGACGGCTGTCTGGAGACGTTCGAGAACTCAGCCGCTTTCAGCCGGAGGTACCAGTCACGTCAGCAGTGCATGTGCGACACAGAGCACATGTTCAACTGTCCAGACTCCACCAACGACAGCGAGATCTCCGCCCTGGCACGGTGAGACCACACAACACTAACAGCGCTGCAAATCTGCGGCACAGCTCACCAGCCGCGTTCTTTGCTATGTTCACAAAACATTGGCCAGCTCTCATTGTTCCACAAAATTCATACGTCATGTTTCTAAGCGGAGGTTTATAGAGCTGGAAACTGGTTATTGAAGACAAACACAGAGCAATTCTATAGATGATGCCGCTTAGTTTAGATACATTCCAAAATACTGCGCCTTTAAGTTCCTGCTATTTATTCCGATAATAATTTGTTTAAAACATCATGCCATAACAACGCGTCGGAACGGGGGGGGCAGAGGCCAGGTTTTTTAACTCTTCATAGAGACATTTCCCAATTTTAGCTGATTTGGGGAAATGGAATAATTTGCAACCAGCCAGTGCGGAAGGTAGCAATGAGGCTAAATTCCATTCTAAAGGGGATCAGTTGTTGTCGGCAGCAGGTTGAGGACAGACTGCCCTTCCCCCTCCCTTATTTTTTTTGCCGGTGGCCACGCTTATGCATCATACCTTACCTTAGGATACCTTAGGAGATGCGGGTCTTTAGGAGGCACTCTGGGGTGCCTGTCTTGCCCGGCCACGTCGAGCTCAATTCAATGGGCGAGTCAACAACCTAGCTTGGGATATCGTAGAAGAAACCCCCCCCCCAGTGCTAATCGATGCTGTTTTTGAAAGCATGCTCTTCATCATGTTTCTGTGTCCAACCAGTAGGGCATTATAGCGTTGCATTGTTTCAGGGTGGTTGTGGACTAAGTGGTGATTGAGATAAAAGGTGAGATTTGAGAACGAAGTTCCCAAACACCTAACGAGACATTTTTCGACGCCAGGAAACTGAGGGCAGGCAGCGATGACCTCGACCACTTCCAGCTCCATCCTGTGCTCCTGGTCTGTTCCAACCCCGTGGACATACTCTGACCTCTTCCCAGCCCGCACCAACGTTCCTGGCCCCTTCCAGCCCACTCACGTGCTCCTGGTTTGTTCCCGACCACCCGCACACACTCCTGACCACTTCCCAGGAAACTGAGGGCAGGCAGCGATGACCTCGACCACTTCCAGCCCATCCTGTGCTCCTGGTCTGTTCCAACCCCGTGGACATACTCTGACCTCTTCCCAGCCCGCACCAACGTTCCTGGCCCCTTCCAGTCCACTCACGTGCTCCTGGTTTGTTCCCGACCACCCGCACACACTCCTGACCACTTCCCAGTCCGCATGCACGTTCCTGACCCCTTCCAACCCCCTTACCTGCTCCTGGTCTGTTCCAACCCCGTGAACATACTCTGACCTCTTTCAGCCCGCACCAACGTTCCTGAACCCTTCCAGCCTCCTCACGTGCCCCTGGTCTGTTCCCGACCACACGCACACACTCCTGACCTCTTCCCAGCCCGCATGCACGTTCCTGACCACTTCCGAACCCTGGTCTGTTCCAACCCCGTGAACATACTTCTGACCTTTTTTAGACTACTCATACACGCTCCGGCCCGTTTCACAACGCCTCACGCCTGTGCATGACTCTAAGGCAGCTCTTAATGAATACTCCACGCTACCGACACATGTCAAAGGCCGAAGCCTTAAGTTTTGTCGCTGAAGTACTTGGTTGCCCCCAGGTCCATTACAAACAAGGGTCTGGAGGACCCCACCATTCAAAACATGCTAATAAACTCCGACAAGAACAAGGTCGTCGCCAAGAAGTTTCATCCGAGCAAGGTCAGTTTTCATCCCAGCAAGTCAGGTTTTATTCGGGCAAGATCAGGATCCGTCACCCATTTCTTACCCCTGTAGCCATTTGATTAGGGAAAGTGGGATTTGGCCGAAAAAGGCTCTTTTTCTGTAGATACGTCTCATATGAGTTGTTGTAACGAGAGGAAGCTAATGCTGTTAAGCAATTCTAACCGATTCTACCCTTTCTACCCAAAAAATACACCCAATTCTACCTAACTGAACCCAGCAAGACGCCAGGGCCAATAAACCTGTGTCTAACCTGTCACTTGCTTTGAACTAACATGATCTCAATATTGGCCTAAGTCAAAAGTGACTGGTATAATTTCTTTATCATTTCTTACTGGCTATCCATGAGGCTTCACGTTTTTCCCTTTCCCGGATATGAGCCTAAATCAAGGGAGAGAGGTGTGTCTGAACCACTCCCCCTCCCTCCCTCCCACTGTGACGAAGGTGGCTAGTAGGCCCACTGGTGCGGCTGCTAATGTCTTATATTACATCTCACTCCACTTTGATACTTCTTATTCGAGTGGTGTCTTTTACAGAAGGAGAACCCGTACCTGACCGGAGACAGACTTCCGGTGGCAGCCAAGAAGGGCGGAGTTCCTTCCAGAGGCTGAGGCACGCCTCGTCAACTGCCGTTAGTCGGGAGGGCCGCCTGAGATTAGGTGACCTCGCGGCTTCAAACGGACTATCTTTTGGTCAGATCGTTGTTGGTGATAGATGTCGCTTTGAAGCTTATATTTTAGACTGTAGGTATTTGTATATGTAATCGTGTGACCCCGGTGCTAAGGCAGAAGACCGCGACGGTGAGAGCAGAGAGAGAGATTGGGCCTCGCGGTCGGCTGGTCCCCGCCGGGCGGTCGACAGAGGCTTCCGCATCATCGCTGAAGTACTGTGTCAGCGTCCGGCCTATGCGAGGCCTACCTCTTACGAGATCGCCCCGCATCACCAGTCCTCGGCCAGGCGGACACCTTCGCCTCCCAAGTGGTTGACATATATCCAGGATGGCAGATCTCAAAGCCCCTTCACTTCCTTCCTGTGCTTGGACACCGCTCAGACGTCTGTCAACCACTTCGGAACGTTTCTATTGCTGAGGTAGCCGCCTGGCGGCGCTGACGTCGTACTCCAGGGACGGACACGCGTGCGGTGACGAGTGCGGCGGCGGCGAGCGGACACTCGGCTTCCACAGCCGAGAGGGCGCACCAGTCGGCGGCCGGCCGGCGGCGCAGATGCACGGCAGCGCCACCACCGTGGCTGCCGCGCCCAAATCGGTTCAGGGATGCGCCGCAGGCTGCCGCGGAGACGCCGCCGCTGGTGCGCGTCGGTCGCGGCTGCCGTCGCCGTCGGTTCCCTTCTCTGTGGCCGCGGGTCACCCCACGCGGGTCCCAGCTGTCACCAGCGTGGGGGCGACCTCTCTCGGCCCGTCCCATCTGCTTGTACCTACCTTTTCAATCTTCCGCGCACGGGAACCGGCCGGCCGCGACTCCCGAGGTCTGTAACATTCTTAGAGACGCTGGCCACATTCGACTGGTCAGGTTGAGAGTCCGTCACTACGTGTGACGTCACTGTGCAGCCTCAACGCTGCGTGTCCAAGCTAACCTGTCCCGATCGAATGGGTCTGGCGGTGTGACGTCACTGTTGTGACGTCACATCGAAGTCGTGACCACACGCTCCATCTTTGGTTCCTTTTCCGTCGGGAGAGGTTGGCGTAGTGACAGAAAGGGACAACTGTCTCACGGGATGTGACAAGCCCGGGCGTGGTTCACGTTGCACGTTACGTCTTGTCGTTCCTGGAGATCTATTCAAATATATTTGGGTTATAATACGTTGTTTGTAAGTTCCTCTGGCCGGTTCGATTGTTGGAGTGAATTTTTATATTTTTAAAATATTATTTTCACGAAGACTGAGACCGACCCAGGAAATGGTATCAAACTAAGCCCCGTCAGCAGGGGATAAACACATCAATAACATGACAACTTCGGCACTATTAGTTTTCATGACGAATATATGGCTTCAGAAACAGCACGTCATCACCGATCTCTCATAATCGAGGGTTTCAATAGATTTTCAGACGTCATGCACAAACACTCTTTTGTTATCAATCAGGTGCAGTGGTGTAGCCAGGACTTCGCTCGGTTGGGGGGGCGGCGCCCCGAAAAGGGCCCCTGCGACAGCACCAAAAGGGCCCTGATGGGGTAAAAAGGGCCCTGCTTGTTACAGAATAGAGTGCTGAAGAGGGCTTAACCCTCGCCCCACCGGGGGCCATCGATGGCCCCTAAGGTTTTTCCGGGATAGCAGAAAAACGACGAGGCGCAGCACCACGGTTGAGGGCTCTACCTCTCACTGCATCATTTTCCCATCATCCCTGAAATTTTTTACCCCGGGTCACCCAAAGTCAGGTCACCAGACGAGGTCAACCAAGGTCACCTCACTTCACCTTTAGAGCTCTGTAAGAGCTACATTTCAAAGTCGATCAATTTGAAACTTCCTACACTTCATGACCCCTCCAGGGTCTACAAGGTGTATATCCGGGATTTTTCGATTTCGTGCCCTGAGGTCAGGTCACGAGGCGACCTCTCCCATTGGAAAAGCATGGGGAAAAGCTATTTCATGATATAAAAGCCACAAAAATGATTGCAAATACTCAGACTGCTCAGAACAACGTTTTTGGACACCCTTTCACGGATCCCAGGGGTCATATTTGCCCTTTGACTTTTCCAAGGTCATCCAAGGTCACCGGAGGTCAAAAACAGTATTTTGACAATAACTTTTGACCTAATTGAGCTAGAGCGGTGAAACAAACACCATCGTGTTTGTCTTGTCACTGGCTTTCATTTGATATACGGCAAGGTCACTTTTTGACCTTTCGTGACCTCAGGTCATATTAGGTCACGAGGTGACCTCTGGCGGTCAAACCACTGGCGGGAGGTCTTTACGTTCCACATAGCGGAAAAAGTACTGGCAATTTGCTATCAAATGTACTTTACCAGGCCTCAATAGCTCTAATGACATAAGAGTTATGCCCAGTTTGCTTAATCATTGCATATTTAAGTGAAAATAGCCGATCTTGACCTAATTTGACCTCTGGAGGTCAAACCATTGACCTAAGCACTAAAACATGCGAAGTAATTTCTTACTGAATTCACGCGAGCTTTCTATTGCACTTTGCAGATTTGCGCTAACGCCCATATTTTCGGAGTTAGAGGGGGCCATCGATGGCCCCCGGTGGGGCGAAGGTGGCGCCAGACCCCCGGTGGGGCGCGGGTTAAGTCTGGTATGAAATTTCAAATTTGCCCACAGAACAGTGCGGGCGAGCCGCGCTTCGCGCGGCCCGTTTCATCAGGGGCCCTTCGGGCCCTCAGTGGGGGCAGGGGGCGGCTGCCCCTGCCACCCCCCCTTTGGCTACGCCCCTGATTCAGGTGTTACTTTTCAATAGAAAAGAAACTGAAAACAAACTCGGTCAAATTTTTTGATACTTTCTATCGAAAGCAGACCCAAATTTTAACCCGCGCCCCACCGGGGGTCCGGCGCCACCTTCGCCCCATCGGGGGCACCGATGGCCCCCCTCTAACTCCGAAAATGTGGGGGCTAGCGCAAATCTGCAAAGTGCATTAGAAGGCTTGCGTGAATTTAGTAAGAAATTACTTCACATGCTTAAGCGCTTAGGTCAATGGTTTGACCTCCAGAGGTCAAGAAAGGTCACGATAGGCTATTTTCACTCAAATATGCAATGGTTACGAAAACTGGGAATAACTCTTATGCAATTAGAGCTATTGAGATCTGGTAAAGTACATTTCATAGGACATTGCATTTGACCTCCAGAGGTCATCTCATGACCTAATATGACCTGAGGTCACGAAAGGTCAGAAAGTGATCTTGCCGTATATCAAATGAAAGCCAGTAACGAGACATACACGATGGTGTTTGATTCAGCGCTTTAGCTTAACTAGGTCAAAATTTATTGTCAAAATACTGCCTTTGACCCCTGGTGACCTTGGATGACCTTGGAGAGATCGAAGGGCAAATATGTCCCTTGGGATTCGTGAAAGGGTGTCCAAGAACGCTTTTCTGAGCAAGCAGAGCATTTTCTATAATTTTAGTGACTTTTAGATCATAAGACAGCTTTTCCCCATGCTCTTTCAACGGGGAGGTCACCTCGTGACCTGACCTCAGGTGATGAAATCGAAAAATCCCGGATATACACCTTGTAGACCCTGGACAATTCATGAAGTGTAGGAAGTTTCAAATAAATCGACTTCAAAATGTAGCTCTTCTAGGGCTCGGAAGTTGAAGTGAGGTGACCTTGGTTGACCTCGCCTAGTGATCTGAACTTGGGTGACCCAGGGTAAAAAAGCTTAGGGATGGTGGGAAAATAATGGGGTGAGAAGTAGAGCCCTCAACTGCGGTGCTGCACCTCATCGTTTTCCTGCTATCCCGGAAAAACCTTAGGGGGTCATCGATAGCCCCGGTGGGGCGAGGGTTAAGTTGGCCTGAGGTTTCCTGAGGTGATCTGGCGCCTTAAATTGTTCTAGGGATCCTTGAGCTAGTTCAAGGCCCTATGAGCCTAACTGGGGCCTATTGTACTAGTCTGATGACACCATTTTTGGGGCCACTGGGTTAGTCTAGTCTAGTCCCTGGGTGAAGTATGAGCTACTCTGGGGGGACCTGACCGACATCAGGACCCCCTGAGCTGACCTTAAATAGACAGAGAATAAGAAAACAAGACCAACTCCCATCACCTCGGGCGGTCCCTGAGCTAGTCTAGTCCCTGAGGGCACAACTGGGGCATGGGGGGCAGCTGCTCTGGATGACTCTGATCCACACTAGGGGACCCCTGAGCTGGTCTTGAATAGATGGGGAATAAGAATGCACTGCAAACTCTCCTTGGAAAATAGAGCTAACGAGGAATGAGCCATCGCTAAATCAGCTTGTGGTACCTAGGCACTCCTGGTTATATAAATTGTTTATTATGCTGGTGGATTCTGGGGGAGGGGTGATAAAAAGGCATGTGCCTCTTAGCTCATAGCATAGTCCCCTAAACCAGGATTTCTACTAATCAATTTAAATGAAGAACTAGTTTTCACAGTTCTCAGCCCTGTCACACCATCCCTATCCAAAACACCGGCCTGTTCTTCTTTTCTTTACTCCAACTGGAACCAATCCTTGAAAATATGGAACCTTATAAACGCGTTAAAAATGTATCTCTCAAACTATTCCGGCAGAAAAAACGCTATTCTTCCAATGTCACTATGCCACTCCTCCTCCCACGGCCATTGTGGGAGCCGAGGAACTTAATCTGCG
The DNA here is from genome assembly GCA_034440635.1 of Lepas anatifera. Classification (NCBI taxonomy): domain Eukaryota; kingdom Metazoa; phylum Arthropoda; class Thecostraca; family Lepadidae; genus Lepas; species Lepas anatifera. The sequence goes on along the minus strand of JAOTON010000797.1, from coordinate 55,667 downwards.
TTCAACCAGGGCTCACTCCTCAAGACAAAAGCAGTGGGCATAGCAAATTAATTTTCGATTCCAATATGTCTTAGCCTGCTCATAGTGACAGCTATCACAGGCCCCGCTGATTTATCTGATGTTAAGTACTTGGATGAGTTGGCTAATTTGTGCTTCGATATATGCCAAACAGTCGTGATTTGGCTATTTTCCTGAGATTTCGGTGATATTTTTCCGCTTTAACCGAGTTTTCCTTCTCTGTCAATGCTTGATTAACATTTTCCTGTACCAGGGGTAACCAAAAGCTGATATAAACTAAGATATAGTAAATGTTTAGGTTACCTTAAAAAGTGCCCATTTTCTCCCGGGGTGCCCCTCAAAGGTGGTGTACCCCCCATACAAAAGCTTTTGTTCCCCCAAAGAGCCCGTAAAAGTACGTTGCGGCCCCTCGAATATATCAGTTTTTCATTAACGTGACGGTCGGGTCAGGGTGGGTGGTGTCGCTCATATGTCAAAGTTTATCCAAATGTAGGGAGAGACCTCTAGTGTAGGGCACTGGATGCTTGTTCGGTAACCAGAAAGTTAAATACATACAATATACTTTTTGCCATCGGTAAGGACCGATTTTCAGATGTGGCAGCCTCCCCCAGAGATTAGTGGATGACACTTTCCTTTTATTCATGGAAGGATTTATCGAAACATACCTTGCTCAATAATGAGACGAACATAAGATGGTATGTGTGCTAGATTCCTCCAAGCTCCAAACAAAGTTCTGCAAAACATGCTCAGGTAGGTGGTCTCCTGAATGTTGTACGTTAGCTGAGACACTGTGGGTCTAATGATACATTAAAACATAAACATTCATAATCTGCTGCCCGGGCAAAAAGACGCGTGAACAGGTTCAAACCCCAAACCTCATTCACTGATGAAAAAACATAAATTCTTCACCAGGGGGGGAACACCATGCCCAAAGATTGCATCATCTGGCCACACGGCGGTTTAGTACTCCTTTTCCATCTATACAAGTCAACCCGAAATGTTTACATCTAGTCTGAAAGCAACAAGGAAGCTCTATCTTTCCAGGCAGTCATGTACAATGATGCATGTTAAATAGGTTCACTTGGATCGGAGGGAGTGGAATGTGAAGTGGCAAGGTCTGGCTTGTAACAGGTGCACTGGTGCCTGCTCGGAAGTATGGTATTTTACCTTTGGGACAGCTCATTTAATACTCCATTTTTAACAATCTTATAGCGTTTTCTGTGTAAGAAACTTAAGCTGCTCGAAACAAGCTTCCCTCAAAGCGAAAATGAGCCATTGCATCTCCACTGCAACCAAGCCTTGGCCTAAATGCTGTGCTCTCACTGACCAGTCGGTGGTAACATAAACTCCAATAAACAAGTTACAAGACTGCATCTTATTATGATACGGTATGGGTAGGGCTAAAATCGTACCCGAACGTCGCTATATAGCAAAGCTTTAGTCTACACAGCTTCCAGTTTGTGCAGATTCAGAGCAGCGATCGCATTACTTCGTCAGACGAGAGCTCGACAGGCAGGAGCACTCCCGCATACCGTGCACCCAGCAGGAGAACTGTGAAGCTGGACTGACAGTCTGGCCGGTACCATCTAGACTCAGGGCGGTGGTACTGAAAGGATGCCCATGACTACCGAAAAACCAGTTCGCCTCACTGCCTTCCGCACGCTTGAAGCGGTCAAAGGGGTTTCAGCTTCTCATTCTTCTCAGTTACATCTTATACCAGAAAACCACTGTCATTCGACGAGGGAAAAGGAGCAGGAGAGCAAGACGGAGCCAAAGCCTTCCCGCGTTGCTTACATCATCTTCTACCTGCTTGGTCTGGCACCAGCGACTCCCTTTTCCTTCCTGCTCACGGCTACCACCTATTGGATGTATAAGTTCAGAAACACCTCTGAGGCCTTCTCGTCAGACGTCGAGCACCACACTGAGCTTCAGAACCGTTGCATTGGGTATTTAGAAGTGGCCACTCTCGTTCCACCGGCACTCTGCGGAATTGTTAACCTTTGTATTGGCCACAAGTTCGACGTGCGCAGCAAGTTGCTGACGTCTCTGATTGCCATAGTGGTACTGCTTTCTGTCTGCACGTCTCTCGTGATGGTAAATACGGACCAATGGCAAGAGGCGTTCCTGGCCCTGAGCATCACAACAGCTGCCCTTGCCAGTGGAATCTCTTACTTAGCGCAGATGGACGCCGTTAAGATCGCAGCTTTCTTTCCCACCAGGTACCTGTTCGCTGCTTTCTCGGGCAAAGCGTTGGCGGGCATGTCCGCTTCCTGTGTGCTGATCGCCTCGCTGGCTACCTCTAGTGTATACGAAGATGCTGAACACTTCACTCAGGTGTCCTCGCTGGCCCACTTCCTCGTGGCGGATCTTCTACTGGTCCTCTGTGTGGCGGCGTACCTGTGGCTGCAGCGCACATCTTTCTATCAGTACTACACCACACTCGCGTGCTGTGATCACACAAGTAAGGGTCAGGCTCTACCGTTCAGGTCCATCTGGAAGGTTGTCTTGAAGGTCCGGTGCCACGCACTGGCGGTGCTGACGCTGGGCTTAGTCACCTTCTCAGTGTACCCAGCAGTGGCAGGCAAGATAGTTGCTGTAAACGGCCAGGCGGACTCCCTTTGGGTGACCAGGTTCTTCATGCCGGTCTGCTGTTTTCTGTCGAAGAACGTGAGTGACTACTGCGGTCGGGCGGTGGCCAGCAGGATGCAGTCTCCACCCACTCGCTCGCGTGCTATCCTTGCCTTCTCCGTTGTACGGGCGGCACTGGTTCCCCTGCTGATGCTCTGCAACGTCCAGCCTCATGTTCACCTCAGCACTGTTTTCAACAGCGACGCCGTATATATCGCGCTGGTCGCTATGCTGGGCTTCAGCAACGGGATGCTGATGATGCTGGCCCTGCTCGGGGCCAAGGCCATGGTGTCACCGGAGGAGAGGCAGACCTCCACTGTTGTTATCATGCTGTTTGTAGCCGTTGGGGAATGTTTCGGCTCGGCACTCAGCAATGTGACTGTCCTCCTCATCTGATAGCTGCTGATAGATATGCAAGCGGAATGACGTGGGATTATTTTTTCCATGAGGTGTGTTATTTTTCAAAATTAAAGGGTTCAAACATTGCCAAAGTAAAGGAAGGTGTTTGCAGAAACCCTTGTTTTTTACTTTTGACCCCGAAATAATGGGGAGTTAGGTCAGTGTTAAGAAACACACCTATACATTATATTCCTTTGCTGATAGTATTGATTATCGTGGTTGTGGCATAGCATGGAGCAATCGCCTTTGCTACTTCAATTGATTCCACAGCAAAGCGGCAAAGCACTTTTTTACACAAATAAATGTATCCCATTATTGAATTTGCACACTTTTTCTGGTCCACGGATCCTTGCAGCGGGAAACGATGTTTCACTCGCACTCATTTTGTGAAATAAACCTACTCTGAGCTTCCCGTGATGTTAAGCCCTGCATTTATGCATTTCAAATTTATAATACTCTTTAATCAATATACATACGTTCTGAGTATGCATATATCACAGGCAATCTTAGACAATAGGCACGTTATGCACATTGCCAATGTAAGTGGAGTCGCGAGATATCCGGGTGGTAGATTCTTAGAATAGTTTGCAAATTATCTGAACAATTTGGATGTCTTGTTGATATTATGAACAAGTACAATCCAGTCAGGTCCTTGGATAGTCTCAAATATTTACCTATGTCGCCCGGGGAAGAACATCATTACCCAACGGTGTGCGCACTGGTAAATCTGGGATCGTCGCAGACCTTTCTTTTTGCCGAATCAGGTATTTTTGCCGATTACTCAGATAATCTGGTTGTCAGCATGTAACCATATTCGTACTCAAACTCATAAGTTTATTTTCAGCATTTCATATTTTTTGTTTCGTACTTGTGAACAAGAGAAAGGAATGCGCTTTGAGATACATAGTTTGGAACTTTACAATGATTTCGGGGAGAATCCGTCCGAAAATGTGATTACCATACAATATCATGGAATCCTTCTTTGGCTAATAGAACAGCTAGTTTGAAGAATTCAGGCGGCCTCTCCGCCGTGGTAAGAATGGGCGCCGCCCTCCGCTGCTGCTATCGCGGCAGGAGTCCTCTGCTGTCTGCCAGAAAACGGCGCTTTGGCTCCACGCAGATAGCGCTGTGGCAGCCGAAGGCCGGCCAAGGTCGTCTCGGGCGATAAGGCCCCTGGTTCTGACAGCAGCACATAAGGTCGCTCTAACGTTCCGCCAGGACAGCTCAGTGATGGCCGTTCATGTGTTGCAACAAAACGAGGTATGATCTTGGAAGGAATCGCAGTTGGGACTGAAAATGCATTTTAGAAGCAGAAAGAGAAGAAGGAGAGCCTAAAACAGTTGAGAAGCGCCCAAAAACGTCCTTAAAACACAAGTGCTGTTCATACTAAAGGATACGATTAATAGAAAAAAACTAAAAGGCAGATTAATATTGATACGACCGAAAATATGGAAATTAAACACTGAAATATCATTATCACCATCATCATCATTTTTTATATGCGTTTTACATGAAGACAGGAATGAGCGAGAGCAGAAAGATGAAAGCAGAAGAGCGGGCACGACAAAATCAAGCAAAAAGGCAATAATGAGCAACAGAACAGAAAACAATAGGATAAAACTGCATTGTTTAGACTAACATAAAGCGGATGAGCACACTATACAACCAGAGAAAAATATAATGTAGCCTGTTAGCGGAACAAAACCAAAACAAAACAAAGCAGCGGGTAGCAAGAAAAAAGAAAAACATGCAAAACCGGGCAAACATTCAAGACGCGACAAACACACAAATACTGAAAAATTGACAAAAGTCGAGTCAACGCAAATACATGAACAAAAGTGAACATATATATGATGGGCATAACATGCAACGAAAAACTAAAGTTCAAGCAACAGACATAAGGAGAACCAAATCATATCAAGATCTAGATCAAACGTCACAGCCCACATACACATACCCATACCCAATACCCAAACAGAGGACAACGAGAAAATCCTGCAAAAGATAAAGGGCGGTATGAAGAAAAGGTAAACAATGTTCCGGTCATAGACCATTCTCAGGTAAAAATATTTGTTTTACCCAGCATGGTCCACATTTAGTCTTTACAGCATCGTTTGAAATTGCTGTGAAATTTTGGGTTACAACGTAGATCCCTATAGCTTCAACAGCAAGCAGATGTTCCCTAAAAGTATTGACCTTTGAGGTCTCAGGGGTGGGTGCATTTATGCAGAGTAAATGTGTAGTACCAGGAGCCTCTTAGGTGCGGACGTGCAGAGGATACAACCTTCCCTGGCCCAGTCCTGAAAAAATATTCGGGAAAGAAGTTTATGGGTGCCAATTGACACATGCAAATATGAAAATAACTGAAAGCTTAAATATTTCATTGCATATAAATGTCACAAAAGAGAAGCAAAAATATGACATTATTAGGGTTATATTTTTCATTTCTGATTTCTGGACTGATCTGTGAGATCATGCTTTAGCAGTCTCCCAGGTGGGAGGGGGTGCTTGAACACCCCTCTTGGGTTTTACGGTTTTATGGCAATAACAAAAAACGAGGTGCGGAATGCCGCCGTACTTGGTGCAACTTATTTTGTTTTCATTTTAATCTTATTTTATTTTGTTAGGGCCACTCCCAGCATGCACACTTGCCCAGTTACAGGAAGTATTCTTGATCATTTATGCAATTTTCCCCAAAATTTCAAGGTCAGGTTATCTCAGGTCAGGTCACCAATGCAGGTTAAGTAACCTCACCACTTAAGAAGTTTAGGATAGCATGAGTAAGAACAGGGTTGATATATCTTATTGAAACTCATATCACATGATGAGCCTACCTAGTGCTACAAATTGTTTTCTGGAATTTTTCATATCTGTATCCATGACCTAGTGTCGGATACAGATCATGACCTCTCCATTGGAAACGCATAAGGAAAACAGGAATTGGACTGTATTTATTTAGATAAAACTGAGAATGCCATCATATTGCAATTCTTGGCCCGCGCCTCTGGAAGGTCATATAGGCTACTTAAGTAGATTTTCAGACTTGGTTCAATAACTTTGCAGGAGAATGACCATAAAACTTCTATTTTAATACCATTACGCTTATATTGTCGTTGCGAGTCGATGTGCATATTGGCTATGCTAGGTCAGATAGTGACCTTGACCTGACCTGAGGTCAGGTCATTGCTGTGTTTTTACCTAGTATAGTCATAGTATATACTCGTATCATTCAATACGTCGTAATAAGAGGAATCGAATGGTGCCTAAAAATTGATTCTAACTCAACTCTATAAGACGCTAGAGCCCAGAAACACTTCTCTAGCATGTCACCTTCTTTGACCTGTCATGACCTCAGTATTGACTTGCGCCAAAAAGTGAATAATATAGTTTCTTCATGAATTTGCATGAGCTATCCACCAGTTTTTGTGTTTTTCGCTATCCCGCATAGGTGCCGAGTTCCAGGGAGGTGTTCGAACACCCCTAACATGGCGAAGATGGCTAGGAGGCCCACCGTGCCGGGGTGAGGTTCAACCCGGAATCAATAAAGAAATGTTTTTTTATAATGGTATAAAGACAAGGACTCTCAAACTAATCGCAGAACCTTGGTTTGATCTATTTAGGCCAAACTATTTTCTGAGAAAAAAGTAGCAAGAACACCAAATTTTAAGTGAATTTTCCTGAGATATAAATTTTCCGATTACAAATTTCAGCCGAATGTTAAAAATGAAATTTTGCGAAATTAGTGTTCCTAGTCTAATTTGGTACTTATACGTCCCACAATACACACATTTTAGCACGACAGACTCGCTTGAATTATTAATCATCCGCTGTTACTCCGAGCGGTACTTAGACAGTCACGGGCTGCATGCCAGAAAAGTTGCGTTATAATCTAATGGGTCAGACCTTCAGGTGCGTCGATACCAACTACACATAACGCCGCTGTTTACTAAGGCCCACCTCCTCCACGCTCCGACAGGAAGCATGCGAACCAAAAGCTGGGCCCAAGTCAGAGAAGGTGACTTTCAACGGGCGATAGGATAACAACTACTGAACACTATTTGGTAATTTAATATGAATATGCAGTCAGTTTTTTTCGAGCTATTTTAACATTCGATTTCGAACTTTGTTATGGATCTTAAGCTGTGACAGTGAGGTTGTAGAGATCATGTCGTCAAGACGAAAAATTCAAATAGAAAAAACTATCAAGCCATAAAACACATGTAGATTCCACAATACTGCACCGACAAGCATGCTTATGGAAGCTTATTTAATACTTGACAGAAGGGCAGACACGAATCATTTCAGCAGTTATTGAATACTGTCCTGTGCACAGTCTAACCACCCCAACATTTTGTTGCAAGACTTTTGCTCAGCTTTTGCTGCAACAGTCGCACTTCCACAAGATTGCCCTCGGGCAATCGGCATGGGCGCACGCGCCAGAGTAATCAGAGAGACACGCGCGTGCGGCGTCCGGCGCCGCCACCGCCGCCGCGGCGGCCGGCCGGCCGATACCACTGATGGCTGCCAGATAGGCGCCGAGGCTCGGCACCCCGGCTCGCCTCCCAGCCGCGCCTGAGTGGGCCCATTATCAGCGGCCTGAGACAGCAGTGACGCCAGCACGTGCCGGTCCCGTCTGCCCCTCAACGCTGTACTTCGAGCCGCCAGCCCCGGCGACAGCGTCACCACGCTCAGAGGTTTTTGTGGTGTCGGAGATGAACGAAAAACGGAAAACTAGAAAAGGTAGGGCCACGTTCTTAGGAGCACGTGCCATTTGCCATTTGGTTTGGTTGCGGCACCCATTAGAATCTATAATGAAATACAAATACTCGGTGTCTCTCTGATATGACTCGAATTCAGCAGTGCAACTTAAGCTCTCGTAGACAAAAGACCAGCGCAAAGCTGCACATGCGTCATCTCGGCTGCATCATTTGTTTTATAAACCACTGTAAATTTAACGGCCAGCCATACTGTCACACTTAAGTACAATGCCTGGGGTGCGGATCAGTTGGGCGACTGGGGTGGCCGCCCCTCCCCCTTGAGGGCCCGGAGGGCCCCTGCGGACACGGGCCGCGCGAAAGGCGGTCCGCTTGCACTATGCACTGTGGCCACCATGAAACTTCATACCAGACAGGGCCCTCTAAAACCCTCTTCAGCGCTGCATTTTATGACAAGCAGGGCCCTTTTTGACGAATCCGCACAATCTGTAAACATTTTTGTTTAATTACTGACCCCCGGGGCCCCCTGTCGACAGCAGGATCCTCTCTGATCTGCTGGGCCCTCTTTATCCGATAAAGCCACAATGGCGATCAGGGCTCTATTGGGAAGCTGGGCCCACTGCGACTCGCAGGGCCAGCTATAGCCAGCAGAGTCCTGTCTGACCAGCTGGGCCCTCTTTAACACGCGCATTGACGGGGGGGGGTATCCGCTCCCCCTCAGGTTTTTCGGAGATAGCAGTAAAACGGCGGCACGTAGCGCAGCCGTACTTGGCATACCTTTTCCCTCATCATTTTACAACTTCTGTTAAGATTTCAAGGTTAGGTCATCTCAGGTCAGGTCACCAGTACAGGTCAAGTGACCTGACCTCAAAAAGTTTAAGATAGCATAAGTCGGAGCTTGTGAACTTATCCGATTTAAACTCATATCACATAATGGGCCCACCGAGTTCTCTAAAATATGTTCCGGTATTTTCGATATCGATGACCTAAGGTCAGGTACGGGGCATGACCTCTCCGTTGGAAATACATGGGAAAATTTGTTTTTACTGTATCACTCAGTAACGGATAGTGATAGAGCGTTTATTTTAGCTGCATTAGACTTGCCTTGGCTTTGCGGTTCTAATGATATGCATTTTATATCATTTGAACCTGACCTGACCTCAGGTCAGGCCAAATCCTTGATTTGACCTAGCAAGGTCAAATTATATATCATTCGATTTGGCTTGCTGCAAGGATTCATATAGTTCAAGTCGTTTTGCTCTATCTTTACTTGTTCAGATGTAATGGCCGAAAAACTTGATTTGCGTGTTATCCCTATTACGGCATGTTTTGACCTCTCGTGACCTTAAAGGGAATGTGGCAACTTCACAACGTGATTTTAACTGAGATAGCCAAGTTGTAAAGCAGGTCGGAAAATCCGGTACTCCATACTTCATTTGTCTTGAAACTCGATATTTCCGTAGAAAAAAGCTAAAACCTGCCTGACACCAGCCCCCTCTAGCCCCCCGTCGCCGGCGGCCATTGTTGTGAGCTACTGGTGTGACGACATATGCTAACGTCACGATGAGCATCAGCCAATCAAAGCCCTTGAAGCGTTTCAAGTATGGTAGTGGTCTGACCAGATCGTGACATCATCCACAGGCTGATATTTATTTCTTTTTCTAGAGGAGTATTTTAAAAACCAAATATTGAGCTTATTGTACATTTTCAGAGAAATCATGAGTGGTTTCATTATTTTTGACTAAAAGTACGCCTAATGACACTAAATTCCAGGATTCGACCAAGGTGCCACATTCCCTTTAAATGTGACCTGAAAAGAAAACGGTTCAAATATTTTCGATGGAGAAGTGGATGGGCTACCCAACACCGTTTACCGTTTTTCGCTACCTACCGTGGTTCTCGAGATCTTAGGGGGCGGGTACCCGCCCTCGTTAAAGCGAAGGTGTCTCAGACTCCCGTCAATGCGCGTGTTAAGGCACAAGGCCGTTGTGGCTGCCCACGGACCCGTGATTCGGTCACTGCCCTAAAGGCTGCTGATTTGAGGCTGATTCCAGCGGTCGTTACGGGAAGCTATGGAATTACTTTCAAATAGGTGGATCACTGAGGTGAGATGCCCTCAGAATAAGTAAAAGAAATATCAAAACTGTCCAAAAACGAATGTTTACCAAAGGCTCAGAGCCATAAAGCCTAATACAATATGCCCTCAAATGAGAACTCAGTGTAACAACTAACAGTGGTTAGAGGTTCAATATTTCAAGCTGGGGGCTTTCACTAGGAGAAAACAGAAGATGCCCTATTGAATCATATTGCAAGGGGTTATCATTAAACAGTGATCATAGCTAGATTTTGCTCACTTATGGTTCTCAGCTGTTAGGGACTTGCCGAGACAAAGGTATTAGAGATACAGCTATCCGGAGGCTGCAGGTACAGGCCTGGTATCAAATTCTGGGAAATAATTTGACATTCCTTCATCTGTCTAAATGTTATCGAAGCCAATTTAAGCAGTCTGTGTGTGCCGCACAACTCAAAACAAGGGGAAAGCTAGGCTTCATTTGTCCCAATCCAACATCCGAGGAAGCTCAGCCAAAGTGGTTTGAAACAATTGACAAGGCTAAACGACCAATCATGGAAATCTAACACTTCTTATTGGGTGATTTAGAGGACAAGGCCATAGCTCTAATGACACCCTTATCCTTTAATGAGTACAGGTGAATAGTGTATCGTCCTTAAACCTTCATAATTATTTTTTCTCTGGAACTTAAAGGCTGCAATCAATACAGATTCCGGCTTTGTCTACTTCACCAAAGTTATACTTGTAGAAGTCGTTAGGCCTATGGCGATGTCGTGGCTTTGTTGAGTTCACCCAATTGAGCTGCTGATGTCACATGGCCGGATTTTGAGTGGGAGCTGGAGCTTCTTGAGACCCCAGAGCCGAAACCATCTTGGATTTTAATACGCACGTTGACGTGGGGTGGGTACCCGCCCCCCTCGGGGTTTTCGGTGATAGAATAAAAACGGCGGTGCGTAGCGCCGCCGTACTTGGTATACCTTTTTCTCATCAATTTTACAACTTCTGTCAATATTTTTAAGGTTAGGTCATCCCAGGTCAGGTCACCAGTACAGGTCAAGTGACCTGACCTCAAAAAAAGTTTAAGATAGCACAAGTCGGAACAAGGTAAGATTATCGGATTGAAACTCATATCACATAATGGCCCTACCGATTTCTCGAATATGTGTTCCGGTATTTTTTTATATCGATGTCCTAAGCTCGGGTACGAGCCATGACCTCTCCATTGGAAATACATTGGAAAAATGGTTTTAACTGAATAACTTAGTAACGGATGGTTATGGAGCGTTTATTTCAATTGACTTAGATTCGCCTTGTCTTTGCAGTTATAATGATATGCATTTTACTTAATTTGACCTTGACCTGACCTCAGGTCAGGTCAATCATTTGATTTGACCTAACAAGGTCATATTATATATCATTCAATTCGGCTTGCTCTGAGGATTCATAGAGTTCAAATCGTTTTTCTTTATATTTGCTTGTTCAGATGTAATGACCGAAAACCTTTATTTACATGCTATACCTATGACGGCATGTTTTGACCTCTAGTGACCTTGAATGTGACCTGAAAAAAAATGGTCCAACTGATTTTCGATGGAGATGTTGATGGGCAGCCCAACGACATTTACCGTTTTTCGCTACCTAGTATGGTTCTCGAGGTGTTAGGGGGGCGGGTACCCGCCACCCCCGTCAAAGCAAAGGTGGCTCAGACCCCCGTCAATGCGCGTGTTAAAACCTTGGAATATCTCAAGCAGGGTCCATACAATATTCAATGACAAAAATGGAAGCATTAACCCGCGCCCCACCGGGGTCCAGCGCCACTTCCGCTCTACCGGGGGCATCGATAATCCCCCTAAACATGGGGGTTAGCGCAAATCTGCAAAGTGCATTAGAAAGCTCGCGTAAATTCAGTAAGAAATTACTTTGGATGTTTAAGTGCTCAGGTTAATAGTTTGACCTCCAGAGGTCAAGTTAGGTTACGATAGGCTATTTTCACTCAAATATGCAATGCTTAAGCAAACTGGGCATAACTCTTATGCCATTAGAGCTATTGAGATCTGGTAAAAACGTTTGAGGGGAAAATGCCAGAAATTTTTCCGCTATGTGGAACGTAATGACCTCACGCCAGTGGTTTGACCTCCAGAGGTCACCTCGTCACCTAATATGACCTGAGGTCACGAAAGTTCAGAAAGTGACCTTGCCGTATAGCAAATGAAAACCAGTGACGAGACATACACGATGGTGTTTGATTCAAAGCTCTAGCTTAATTAGGTGAAAAGTTATTGTCAAAATACTGTTTTGAACCCTGGTGACCTTGGATGACCTCGGAGAGGTCAAAGGGAAAATATGACCCCTGGGATCCGTTAAGGGGTGTCCAAGAACGCTTTTTCTGAACAAGCTGAGCATTTTCGCTTTTAGATCATAAGCGTTTTTTGCGACTTTTAGATCATAAGACAGCTTTTCCTCATGCTTGTTCAATGGGGAGGTCATCTCGTGACCTGACCTCAGGTCACGAAATCGAAAAATCCCAGAGATACACCTTGTAGACCCTGAAGCGCTCATAAAGTGTAGGAAGTTTCAAATCGATCGACTAAGAGATATTTAGCTCTTATAGAGCTCAAAAGCTGAAGTGAGGTGACCTTGGTTGACCTCGCCTGGTGACCTGACCTTGGGTGACCGGAGGAAAAATTCAAGAATGGTGGAAAAATGATGGGGTGAGAGATAGAGCCCTCAACAGCGGTGCTGCGCCTCATCGTTTTTCTGCTATCCCGAAAAAAACCTTAGGGGGCATCGATGGCCCTCCGGTGGGGCGAGGGTTAACAATGTTTTCTTCCCACACATACCTTTGTATACACGGTGACAGGTCCCGGGGCGCTGAGGCGAGGAGCATGAATATAAGTTGATAATGTGTTTACTGGCCTGTCTCCTCGAATCCTGGATAGATATAATGCACATAGGCTTATGTAAAGCCTATTTGTGAAGCCTATGTGAAAAAGCCATGTGTATTATATCTAAGGCTTATGTAAAGCCTATTTGTGAAGCATACATGAGTAACCTATGTGTATTATATCCATTCAACATCCAAGATTTGGTGAGACAAGCCAGTAAACACCTTGTTAACTCATGTTCGTATAAGGTTCACTTACCTCAGCAGACTCATTACAACATATGTTCCCTTTCCACTGAGCATGATTCCCGTCTGTTGTTTCACATAGGCTACCCGAGAGTGCCCAGGGGGCCGACTGAGATAGCCGAGAAAACCCGAGACCCGTGGATAGACTGTGCCGCCTAACGCACAGACGACGGGCGGCCGCCGCCTAGACTGCGACCACGCGAGTGGATTGAGGTGGGTCGGGCGAGTCAGATACACTGTATGGAGATGAGCGTGCTGGTAAATTTGGGGTCGCAGCATGTAATTCATGTCGCCTGTCTCTTTTAGCGAGAGCCGCGGGCTCGAAATATCTGAAAGGATTTGTTGCACTTATGATCGCAAAGTGTTGTATGCATGTTTGTATTTTTCCCAAAGGCACCGTCAGAAAATCATTTGTTCAAATAATACTTCCAACAAGCTAAAAACAACACTGTTAACACCCTGGGCCTCCGAGCCACTTTCGCCCTGATGGAGGAGGGGGTTCAAACACTCCCTTAAACTCGGCTCCTATGCGAGATAGCGAAAAAAACGCGAACTCTGGATGATAGCCCATACGAAGCCTCACGGCCATTTTTTGGCTCAGGTCAATATTGAGGTCGTGACAGGTCAAAGGAGGTTGTATGCTAGAGTAGAGTTTTTAGGCTCTAGCGTCTGACAGAGTTGAGTTAGCACAATTTTTAGGCACCACTTGCTTTCTCTCGCCACGGAAAATCGAACGATGTATAATATTTCTGTATGTTTCATGTAATGAAGCACGTACAACCCAGGCACAGGCAGCGTAGAAAATCTCGCTCCGCATGCGTTGGCGGCGCAAACGTTTAGCACAGGCCACATAAATGCATGGCTCCACTGCGCCGGCAACATACATGCATGGCTCATCATGCGCTGGCCACATGAATGTATGGCTCATTATCGGCTGTTGGGTGGTCCCGTATATGGTGGTATGGTGGGTGGACCACCCACGTAAGTGGGTGGTCCCGCTGGCGGCGTTTGAGGGTGCGGTCTCTTGTGCTGGAGGTATAAGTCCGGTCCCTCAGCCGCAGGCGGTGTTGAGCGTCTGGTCCAGGTCACGACAGAGGTCCTGCGGATCCTCCAGTCCCGCCGAGATCCGCACCATGTTGGCTGTGATCTCCAGGTACTCCAGCTCGTCCCTGGGGGCTTTCGCGTGCGTGGAGAAGCTCGGTCCCACGGCGAGGTTCTCGTATCCCCCGAGACTGCCGGCCATGGTGAAGAGCCGAAGTCGGGAGAAGAAGGTGGTGGCCTCTGGGTGGCCTCCTCGGATGTAGAAGGAGACCATGCCGCTGCACCCATGCGCCTGGCTTCGCATCAGCTCGTACTGCGGGTGAGACGCCAGGCCAGGGTACAACACCTTCACCACGTGCGGGTGTTGCTCCAGGAAGGCCGCCACCGTCAGTGCGCCCCTCATGTGGTGGAGCATGCGCACGTGCAGCGTTCGAATGCCGTGGAACGCCAGGTGACAATCGAACGGACTAGACACCAAGCCAATGTCCATTTGGATATGACTATACTAGGTCAAGACACAAGAATGACATGACCTCAGGTCAGGTAAAGGTCATTTTCTGATCTAGCATAGTCAATATGCACATTAATCGACTCGCAATAACAATCCAAACGTAATGGTATTAAGATAAGAGCTTTGTCGTAATTTTCTGCAAGGTTATTGATCCAAGCCTGAAGACCTGCTTACGTAGCCCAGATGACCTCTCAGAGGTCACAGGTCAAAAATTGCAACATGAACCTGGAAAGAGGCCCAGGATACTACGATTTGGATAATATGAAGGTATTCTCAGCTATATCTACACAAATACAGTCCAATCTCTGTTTTTCCATGCATTTCCGATGGAGAGGTCATGATCTGTATCTGACCCTAAGTCATCGATATGAAAGACCCCAGATTACATTTTGTAGTATTTTTTATGCCCATTATGTGGTATAAGTTTGAATTTTAAAGATTTAACCCTTGCTTACCTATGCCACCTTAAAAATTTTTGGAGGCGAGGTCACTTGACCTGCACTGGTGACCTGACCTGAGATGACGCAGCTTAAAAATTTTTGGGAAAGTTGCGAAATCGATCAAGAACAAGGTGTGACAAGTACGGTGGCGCTTCGTGCTGCTGTTTTTTTGGTGCCGCCGGAAAACCCGAGGTGTGTGTTCAAACACACGCCCTACCGGGGAGAGGGTTAGAATTCTCTTTTATTTATAAACTGCATGGCTAGGATGGTCGATATCCGCTTAGGCAGTGGTGATAAGCTGATTCCAACCGGCCGTTTTGGATAGACACAGCCAGCTCAGAATACGCCGCAGCGTGATGTCATCCATCACCGCTTATGACAGTCTTGCCAACATACAAATCGAGGGTCGGCCCCTGGTGAGGGGCAGTCACCCCTCTCCCTTTCTCTGCGTCTGGTGCTGCTCCAGTAGTACACGGGAGGGGTCTGCCGGCGAACAACCCACCGATGCCGGTCCGGTTATCTGATTGGTCGGTGCTGAGAGGGTCGAAGACGGGGATCGAGAGGTCTCGGGAAAGCTTAGCGACCTGGAGGGATTTATATCTCATGGTGAATAGACCAAGGTAGATGCCTCTCTGCTTTCTGTTTCACTCATCTTTGAGAACAAATATAGACTCCGTCAGGACTCAACTTAGCGGTGAAATGGGGTATGATGTAGATCAGCACAGTCCACACTTACCCCCAACCGGAGTTTTTCTACGCCTGTTAGTTTCTGAGATCTCGGGGGGTCTACCAGTCCTCCATCCAGTGCGCGTTGGTGCCAGGCCCCTCTCGAGTGTGGGTGCTAAGTGAAACATCAACTCAGATGCCCTAAGTACGTCTAACCTGAGGTGATATTTCATTATTTACTCTTGACTCTTCCGGTCTCTTTTAGTTTTTTTCCTCTTGCCCCTTTACTCTGATTGGATCTTCTGAGTTACTTCAACGTTGAGTTCTCTTTCTTTTCTCCGCCATGCACTTTTTTACGTGCCTGCAAAATAAGTAATCCGCATTAGTCTTCTATCTTGGTTTCGAGAGCAGTGGCACAAAAATAATAAACTAATATTGTAACATGAGTTTTAAAGTGGTGTTGAAAATGACCATTATCTGCCAAGTTATTTTGTTATTTTAGACAAATTAAGATTAAAGGAATAGACACAATAATAGGAGCTTCCGACGTCAAGTCATCATCAGCTATGACACCCATCTAGGATGACTTCACGTCGAAAGGTCCTATTATTGTGTCTGTTCTTTTAATCTTAATTTGTCTAAAATAAAATAATAACTTGGCAGATAATGGTCATTTTCAACACCACTTTAAAACTCATAATAGTAATGCTGCTGCCAACACTGATCCGCTTACTTACTAATATTCTAACAATTCCATTACCCTCATCTTTGGTTCAGCAGCATAGAGTCTATGTTCTAGTGAATTCGTTTTTGATTGAAGTTCCAGGACTATATACTAATGATATACCAAATTTATACGAATATTATTAACCGCTGAATGATCGATCGTTAAGTAAATTAATTTGTTGTCAATTATTAAGAAATTAGTCAAAATATTGAATGAAAGAAATATTAACCAAACGAATATATCTATCTAAGATCATAAAAATATGCTAAATTAAACACGCAAAAACGAGCTGACCTTGGCACTGACAAAGCCAATAAAACCAGCCAGATCTGATTCCCTATGCAGAGGCCAGACGGCCTAATTGTGGGCCGTACCAACTCAGTCCATTTGAGCGGGGCAGTTGGGTGAGATACACAATAATGTGCACGGCGCCAGCGCAGACTGGTCCCCGAGCGGGCCGGCGCCGGCGCCGAGGGGACCCACTACTAGAGGGTCGGCCCCCGCCGTCGGGCGGCATTTCCCACCGGGAAACCGGCAGAGCAGGCACGTCCGTCACCAGCCAGGAACACAGCCCACGTGCAGAGGAGGCACATCCGTCACCAGTCCGGAACACAGCCCACGTGCAGAGGAGGCATCCGTACCAGCCCGGAAATAGCTACGGAGAGGAGGCAATGTCACAGCCAGAACACAGCCCACGCAGAGGAGGCACATCCGCACCAGTCCGGAACAAGCCCACGCAGAAGGCACACCGTCACCAGCCCGAACAACCACGAGAGGAGGCACATCCGTCACCAGCCAGGAACACAGCCCACGTGCAGAAGGCACATCCGTCACCAGCCCGGAACAAGCTCACGCAGAGAGGCACATCCGTCACCAGCCCGGAACAACCCACGCAGAGGAGGCACATCCGTCACCAGCCCGGAAAACCCACGTGCAGAGGAGGACATCCGTCACCAGCCCGGAACACAGCCCACGGCAGAGAGGCACATCCGCACCAGCCCGGAACAAGCCCACGCAGAGGAGGCACATCCGTCACCAGCCAGGAACACAGCCCACGCAGAGGAGGCACATCCATCACCAGCCCGGAACACAGCCCACGTGCAGAGGAGGCACACCCGTCACCAGTCCGGAACATAACTCACGTGCAGAGGAGGCACATCCGTCACCAGTCCGGAACACAACTCAAGTGCAGAGGAGGCACACCCGTCACCAGTCCGGAACAAAAATCTCGTGCGGAAGAGACATAAGTAGAGGAAGAGGAGGGAGGCTCCTGAGCCGCCGTCTCTGGCAGCACAGCGCAATGGACATCCGCAGGTGAGATCTGATGAACCATAATTAAACCCGCTGCTCATCAAATCTCATTTTTTTCTAAATGGGACTAACTCTACGGTTGTATACTATAAGCATTAATAATACTGTAAAAAATTGAGTAAAAAACAGAGTCAGTCAATTGACTAGTCTAGCACTACCACAATAGTCAGGTCTAGTGCTGCATATTGTCTGCGTAGTCCAATTAGCTCGATACTTGTTGCATGCATTTGCTTGATCAATAATCATCACTTGTGGTAGCCCTCTCCAGCATAGAATATATTTTAATGTTTGGATGAAATGCGTTAAAACAAACACAAACAGTGATTCCATGAAATGTTTCGAAACGTCACTAGAGCACCAGCGACAACTGACTGAACTGTAGAGACGGCAGCAGGCGGTGGGTGCCTTTAACTGAGCGGACCGCCGTGTGCTGGCAGGGAGGCGTCGGCGGCGCTGCTGCTGCTGCCGGCTGTGATGCTGGTACTCTGCGCCGTGTCAGCAGAGCCCGTCCAGCGCCTACAGCCGCGAGCCCGCAGACTCAGTGACAGCATGTCCTCCCACTCAGCCAACACGAACGTCAGCAGCCGCGCCGCAGTCACCCACAACTTCACCGTCAATCTGAAGGCGCACAGAAACTCACGGAGGGGCCCCAGCATTCTGGAGCAGATGGACATCCCGACGGTGACGCGTGCTTTCGCCTCCGATGCTGATGTCGGCGGCAGTGACGAAGGGGGTGACGTCAGCGACACCTGGCTACCTCCGCTTCCCACTGTGCCTGCACGCGTGCCATCGCCGTACCGGCAAAGAACGACGGCGGCGCGGCTGCACCCCAAGCTGCTGCAGTCCTCCCGGTCCGCCCGGATCATCACCAAGCAGAAGTACTTGAAGAAGGACTGGTGTAAGACGGAGCCGCTGGTGCGGCGGCTGCGCGAGCCCGGCTGCCGCTCCAGACGCGTCATCGACCGCTTCTGCTACGGCCAGTGTAACTCGTTTTTTATTCCGAGAGAAGACGGCCGACGCCACGGCCGCAGGGCCTTCAAGTCTTGTCCCAGCTGCCGTCCCCGGCGGTGGAACACGGTGACGGTGACGTTCCGCTGCAGCGGCCAGGGTCCTCCGCTGCGGAGACGCGCCGTCAGACTGGTGGCGCAGTGTCGCTGTATGAACAGATCGCCTCGGCGCTGAAGATGTCACAGCAACTAACCCACTACTCGACACGAACATGTAGCTGGTACTATTTATGCTTGATTCTTTGTGGCTGGTGTTTAATGAGAGTAATTAGGGGGAGGGTGGGGTAAACGATAACGGACTACAGTATTTCAGAGGAGCGAGTAGCTTTTGAATCAGCAACGAAGAACGGAAATCCGTAAATAATTGAATTATATTGATTCCAATCTTTTTTCTAAGATGATATTTTGCAATTTCCAATCTTCATTCAGATTGCTCCTGGAATTTTGCTTTGCCTAAAGCTATTGGCACGAAACATATCCTTACCTTGAATTTTCATGATGATTATATATTGCGTGGAGGCGTGAGCCTTATTTGTGAGCAGACTGTCAAAATACTGTTCTAGGTTGTCGTATTGTCGGCATTACTTTTAGGTTAGAGGTACCTATAGGGTTGTTGTGACATCAATCTTATTTTTAACGATTCATCTAAAGGCATTTTGTGGAAGCTCAATTCGAGGTCTGGCTATACAGGACGAGAATTATTGATATTTACTCCACGATTCGATGAAGGGCGTGCCGAATATACAATCTTCAGTGTTTTTCTTTCGGATTCGAGGGGAGGCCAGGGAACATCAACAACCATGATTATATATTGTTTAATGCTACTCCCAAAGCGTTACATAATATGAATTTTCAACCCGAATACTACAATAATATTTTGATAGCATTCTGTCTTCAAAGGGGTATCTACAGTTTGAATAGAAAAGCATAAATTAAACATCAGTCTTTATTTCACACAGTGGTGATGCAGAGACATTTTGTATGGATGCTGTACATCAGTGGGAGAAGCCATCTCTTATTTCATAGAAAAATGATAATAAAACATAAAATAGCACGCCCAAAAACCTGCAAATTTTGATTTTACTATTTCGCTTGGCCCTCTGTTCCTCTAAAAATAAATAAAAATCTGCAAAACAAGAAAATCAGAAAAACTGAGATTCGGCTGGATGATATACGGATATCATTTATACTTTAGAACTGCTTGTCATAGGTGCCCACTTGCTGAAAAGGTAGTTTCTCCTCGGGAAATAGGCATAGAAACCACTCAAGCTCAGACGCATCGATGCTTTTTGCTTGAAAAAAATATATATGGGTCATTTTTTTCATAAAAAGCTCTTTTTCTAAGGCAAATTCCTACAAGGAGATGTGGTTGCAGAGTATAAGAACCAGCACACTCAAACCAATCCAGAGGATTGTGCATTTTGTCCAGGCGTGAAGCTAGTCAGATTATCAGCCTTAAGGACAGTCCAGTAACAGACGCATGCAAGCTTGTCCACTTTGCGACACTTGTATGCGCAGGATTGACATAATTCACATGCGAGCGCACCCGTCAGGTGCGGGTAGACCCACGATGGATATTCAGTGGCGAGGCTGCTGCGTATTCACTGCACGTGCACAGAACACAAGCTGTGCAGAGTTGTACCTCGATGCTTTGGTTGAAGGGCCAGTTTGGAAGCGTGGCATTGTTCGTTCAAGCGGCACTGAATCTGGCAGCGAATCTTTTCTGTTGTCAGAAATCGCCGAGCCAACTCTTTAGGTGTGCTGCAACATTCCTGTAGTGCCTGAGCCTTCACGTTGAGGAAAAGTCTGTGTTTTAATACGTACGCGATGCTTGATTGATGTGTTTTACCGATTGTGATAAGCAGTGTAGTTAGAGCAATAAAAGAGCTATGTGGATACATTTGGAATAAAGGCTTCGAGGAATGACTTTTATCTTTTCTTAGGAATACCTATTCTAAGTGACACAAATTGCCTACCCGGATCCTAAGTTTGATGGGAATGTAAAAATATTTCAGATTTTAGCGGCACTCCAACAAAAATAACTGTGGCGTGTGTTTACGGCAAGAAGGCAGCCTCTACTATCTGTCTTCCGACGAACAAAACGCAATTTTCCGAGTAACGGTGAACAGACTTCCCGTACAACACTTTTTTCATTCGTGTTATGTTTATGCGGCGCAATGCAGTCTCCAAAACCACAGTCATGCAGTTCCGCTGCTCTGCGGCACAGCATACGCTGCAGTGAGCCTACCTACAGCTTGTGTTGCATCTCTAAAGGGAGTACGACACATGCATTTGCTTGGAGTCGAAAACATAGACATTGAAGGGGAGAGAAACAGAAGATGTTTCTACCACCTGGTGAATTGGGGGACCTCCCAGTTTGGAGGATTCCCCCAAGGGAGCACCCGTGCTCCCTCGATTAGTCCCAAAATGATCGCAGGTAGTCGTCTCGACAGCGACCTTCCTCACAGCCACTGCAGGCATCGGGCTCGGTTTTCACCTACCCCCAAACGTCCCAGGTCGTAGTTTGCCCCGTAGTAATAATCTGCAGATGATTAGGATGTTTGGGGTCTTTGGGCGTACCGACAGCCAAGGTCATTTGGCGCCCATAACAATTAAAGGAAAATTTAGTTAATAGGCGTACTTACAAAATAAGAAACACATGATTTCAAATACAAAAGCGCAATATTGATTTTAGAATACTCAGGAAAGAGATAATACTGACGTGGATGATCAATCAAACCACACCATAAATGCTCAAGGGCTTCAATTGCATGCTCATCTGACGTCAGCAAGTCGTCACACCACACCAAACAACCCCCGCAGGAGATGGGGAGGTGTCAGGTAGGTTTAGCTTTTAAAATATCGAGTCCAAACAAAATATAAAGTACCGGGTTCCGACTTCTACAAGGCTATCCAGTTAAAATCACGTAAGGCCACATTCCCTTAAATATCTGCAGAGATGCCCCTGACTGAGCATCAGTCTAGAAGAACATTACAAACTCTGACTTAATATATTTGTCCCAATAAATCTGGGAAGTCCCAAATCTCATATTTTGGAAAGAAATAGGCGCATCCAACGTATAGTTCTTCCAGATCACATTGCTCTTCGCGCCAGTCTAACGGCCCGTCACCACCGTCTAACGGCCGGATGACGGTACGCAGCAGGCCGCGAATACGGCACGGGACCACGGGGGGGCAACAGGGTTAAATTAAGTTTTGAATAAAGCTCTTCCGTCACCATAAATCGGTACTTTCCAGCTTTTCTGACATGATTACTCTTCTTAACAGTCAGTGGGCTATATTAACCCACCTTTGACATCCATACCACTTATGAAAAGTGCCATTAACCTTTCACGGCCCGGGGGTCGAATCGGACTCGGGTTTTTGCCAATTATTTCGAGCCGATTTAGATGAGCCGCTCGTCGCTTTGCATACCTTTAGGGTAATCAATTTCACAACTTATGTAAAAAAATGGCATCAGGCCCGGTCAGGTCAATGAGTTATGGCGTCATATCTAAACCCATGTAAGGCGTTTGTGTGCTTCTGAAATAAGGCTGACAAAACCAGGGTGTAACTCGGCTTCTAGACGAGCAAGATTAATCTACTAAACATCATTCGGAAGCTCTTCAATTCATTATGAAAAATGTGCATGCTGCTATACATTTTGAGGTCAGGTCAACACCAAGCTCCCCAGAAGTTATCAATAGCCACGGATTTTGATATTTTTTGCGTCCTGAACTTCTGAACGAACTAGGTAGTACCTACAGTTTTAAATTAGGTACCTCACGGATGAGCAATATCCAAGGATCCAAATGATATGCAGCAAGGCCTTGAAATACCATTAGTTGACCAGGTCATAATTTTGTTATAGGTCAAATGGTTCACGGATCATAAAATATTTCTTCAACGGGTCCAAAGTTGACCAAGTTTTACCCACTGAGACGTTATGGATCAAACTGGGCTTCAAAGAAGTAGACGGTAAGAGGCACTCGCCCACATTGCAATTCCTCCTAATCACTTTCGGTTCCTGAGATCGTAGGGATGGAAGTGGGAAGTCTGATTGGACCCCCAGGTGGTGACGGTGCCGGGTTAAGTTTTTACCAAAGGGATAGTTTTGCCTATATTGAAACTTTCTCTGCAGTAAGTACCGTGTTTACTAGAGTGAAAAGCATGTTGATTTGATTTTCGGATACAAATATCAATAATTAGAGCCTGTCTCCACCGACCCTGCTATTGCGCTGTCACGATCAGTTGCGCGTCGCTCCGAAGTTTCTAGCCGGAGCACACGCGAGACCGAACCCGATTTTCTAGAACTCCCCAGAGTGCGAGCATAGCTAGGCAAGTACAGTTTTAGTTTAATGGAGGGGGGGTAGAAGCCTGGAACTGTAGGACGAGTGACAGCTGGATAGATTATATTATGACAGTGCATTAGGGAAGAGGAAAGGTAAGGAGCGCATTCAAACTGTCAGAAGCGTAATCTAAATCGGCCATGATGTATTACTGTCTGTTTTACGGAGGTTCTCAACCCCTTACTTGCGTGCTTGTAATTGAGGTCTAAAAATCCGTGCCAACGGGGACCCCAAAATAATTGTACCTAATGCAGATTATTTTCTCGGATCGTATTGAATTATTCTTCAACTTCCTCGAATGACCACAATTGTTGAAAAAGTAAATAGACGTAAATGTGGCTTCGGGAAACTCGGGCAATCGGTCAATGGCAGTTGTTGTCGAGGATGGTTTTCGTTCACCACAAGATGTATGTATATGTGCAGTGACATATCTGGACTGGTAGCGTGTGAACAATTGTCAGGTGGTTTGAAAAACAGTGTTTAAGAAATTCGAAGGGTTTTGGGGAGGAAATTTTATTATAGCTTATACCTCCTTTCACTTCCACTAGTGAATGTTTCCTTAATAAAATATATGGAAGAACATGTGTATTTGCATGCTAACTCGTGCCCCGGTGGGTTCCCTGGCATGACACGCCCCTCTGGGGGGGCGTATTTCGGCCTCCCTCTGCATCTCATTTCCCAGGAAGGCCAAAGAAAGATTATGGACGGCGTTCAAAAGCCCATGACGAGACGAAAAAATATTCGAAGTATTTCTATGTCAGGTCAATATTGAGGTCAGCATAGGTCAAAGCAGGTTCCAAAGGGCTACAAGAGGGCAGTGCTCATTTACCCTCTAGGTTTTTACTCAGTGGGAGCTATAGCAAATAGCATGGGGCCGGGGTGGCCTAGTGGCTTCGTTGCCCGTCTTCGGATCGGATAGTATGGATAAACGTGGGTCCAATCCCCACAGCGGAAAACTGCCCTCCGTGTCCGATCTGACCCGGTGGAGAGGATCCTTAAATACCCACGCCAATACTCTCTGTCATTGAGCAAGCGTGCCTGTTGGGAGAGGCCCTAGTAAAAAAACAACTTTAGGACTCTTCTTACCCTAAATAGTGCCACAAGCACACCAGCGGTTAATGGTGCATGAAAACGTGTTTTCTGTGCATGCTGGCCATCTTCTGATGGAAATGGTAGATGCACCACATATTTAATTTACCCTTATTGACACCGAACACGGCAGTGCAACCAAACAGCGCTAAGACATAAATGTGACTTCGTCGTTGGTAGACATATTTTCAAAGATCAAAAGACAACGTGCATTTTAAAGTAGTTTGAAATGGTTTGAAGTTACTCACTGTCAGTGTCACTCAGGTCACTAAGCGCCACTCAATATGTGACTACATTCTGAATCTGTGTTAAATTAACACGCTCCCCGCTGGCGTCGGGGGCGAAATTCACCCCCTCCTGGTTTTCCCCAGATAACGCAAAAACGAAGAAACGCAAAACAACGAAACCTATAGTACCTTATCCCTGATCAATTTTACGCATTTGACCATATTTGTTAGGTCAGGTCATGTCAGGTCAAGGGGCTATTCAAGGTCAAGTGACCCGACCTCAAAACCCAAAATAACGACTTTGAAGCAGTGCCTAAGGTACATCTGTCAACCGATCAGTCTCACACATTCACCATATGATAAGGTCATTAGGTTCTACAAATCTGCTATCTCGGAATTTCGATACTGTTGACCTAAGGTGGGGTCAATTTTCTGGCTACCCCATTATAAGCCTAGGGCGAAAAATAGAAAGGGCTTGTTTTCGGTAAAAGCTAGATAGATAAACCTGAAAATCCTCAAAACGTGTATTCTTGCCACAATCTTGACCATAAAGTTGAGTTTTTGACCACCTGGCATTTCAAAGGTCAAGTCAGGTCACAGGAACATACCGTGATTTTTTTGCCGATAACTTCTCACTGAATTGAGATAAAGCTACCATTTTGCTTGCATTGTGCTTATATTGTCACGGGGAGTCGATTGATATGCAACATGACCATACTAGGTCACCATTTGACCTTGATCTAGCTCGATGTGAGGTCATTTTCACCAGTTGACCTAGCAAGGTCATATTATACATCATTCGATTCTTCATGATGAGAGGAATCCATTGATACATAAATATTTGCTGTAGCTTTGCTGAGGACAAATCTAGGGGGGGGTTAAACGTACACCACCCTGTTGTGTAAGCCTATGGAACCTTCTTTGACCTTTGCTGACCTCAATATTGACCTGAAATAAAGATGCCTCTATAACTTCTATTTGTCTCGTCAAGAGCTTTCGAACGCACTCCGTAATTTTTCTTTAGCTTTTCTAGGAAATGAGATACGGAGGAGGGGCAAAAACGCCCCCAGCGGGGCGCGTCATGCCAGGGACCCGAGCGGGGCGCGTGTTAACACACCATTAACGCAACATGCTTTTCGACGCTTGAGTCGAGCTTCACAGCAACCAAAACTTATCGAAAATGCCAAGATATCAAGCTAGGGCCTCATATGCGGAAAACACATAAAGTTAGTTTTCTGAACGCGTGTCCGGAAGTCGTTTTTCTTCAAAAACTTCTTCCTCATAGCTGACACTAATGGACAGGCCTCTTGAGCGAAACAACCTCACTTCTTTTCAGCATGCAACCTTTACAAGGCAGTGAACTTTGAGTGACAGCCTCTGTCTCATTAAAAAGTGTCTCGATATGGCCAAGGCCTGTCGGAAGACTGCAATAAAGCTTAGACATCAGCATGCCGACAGATGAAGTCCGCTCAGCCCGAGCCTGACACCGGGTTCCGCTTGTGAGTTAGTGGTCCATCCTGAGACCCACTACCGCGTTAGGTTGGTGACCTTTGCAGTAGCACCAGACATCGACCCGCGGGTCAGGTCATTGAACTGTACCAAAGCACCGGACATGGACCTGCTGATCAGGTCAGTGACCTCTAGACATTGACTCTTGATCAAAATCCCCATAGATGTGATAGAGATCCACATAGATCCACATAGATACTGTAAGAGCTCTCGAATACCGCCCGTAATTTTCCTTTAGCTTTCGTGGGAAATGAGATACGGAGGGGAGGGGGCGAAAGACGCCCCCTAGCGGGGCGCGTCATGCCAGGGATTCCAGCGGGGTGCGTGTTAAATCGCTAGCTTGAAACCTTTCCAAATGCAGTTTTGTAGTGAGTTTTAGCCCATGTATTCCAAAACAGGATTCATGGGGCACGATACCTTTGCTTCTACACATGGCGCTACCATGTAGAGGATATATTCTCTATTGTATATGGTATATGACCATGGTCTGGGGATGGGAAGTAGATCTCGCACAACTTAGACAATCGGTTCCACCCTTTCTGTGCCTATTTCAGTCTTTATTTTGGTCGCCATGTGTAAAGGCATCTTAGAAGTGAAACACGGAAATAACACGGTTTGGCTCAAGGGCGTGGACTTGCGAAAATCATTGGGGATGCCAAAATTTTAAAAGAAATACCAATAACCATCACGCAAAAAAAACATGATGTTATCTATGTTTTGGCTCTTCACATAGGCCTGCTGAGCAAATAAAATCAGTTTCAAGTCCTGAAAGTGATAATAATATAAATTAGATTTAAATGAATTTGTAATACTAAATCAACATTTCACTGAGGGGGTCAGGGCACCCCCAACAGATATAAATCCACACCCCTTGTTTGGCTGTTCATTTAATCATAGTACCAGCAAAACTCATGATAAACTGTTCGATCATTGTTTTCTAGACTGTATATGGATTTAGCAAGTTAGCTCACCGCCTGAGGTGTCCCACCGGACCTCCTCCTTTTTGCAACTATTCTGAACCGATTTAACCTCGCCCCACCGGGGGCCATCGATGGCCCCCCTAAGGTTTTTCCGGGATAGCAGAAAAACGACGAGGCGCAGCACTGCGGTTGAGGGCTCTACCTCTCACTGCATCATTTTCCCATCATCCCTGAAATTTTTACCCCGGGTCACCCAAGGTCAGGTCACCAGACGAGGTCAACCAAGGTCACCTCACTTCACTTTAGAGCTCTGTAAGAGCTACATTTCAAAGTCGATCGATTTGAAACTGCCTACACTTCATGACCCCTCCAGGGTCTACAAGGTGTATATCCGGGATTTTTCGATTTCGTGCCCTGAGGTCAGGTCACGAGGCGACCTCTCCCATTGGAAAAGCATAGGGAAAAGCTATTTCATGATATAAAAGCCACAAAAATGATTGCAGATACTCAGACTGCTCAGAACAACGTTTTTGGACACCCTTTCACGGATCCCAGGGGTCATATTTGCCCTTTGAATTTTCCAAGGTCATCCAAGGTCACCGGAGGTCAAAAACAGTATTTTGACAATAACTTTTGACCTAATTGAGCTAGAGCGGTGAAACAAACACCATCGTGTTTGTCTTGTCACTGGCTTTCATTCGATATACGGCAAGGTCACTTTTTGACCTTTCGTGACCTCAGGTCATATTAGGTCACGAGGTGACCTCTGGAGATCAAACCACTGGCCGGAGGTCTTTACGTTCCACATAGCGGAAAAGTACAGGCAATTTGCTATCAAATGTACTTTACCAGGCCTCAATAGCTCTAATGACATAAGAGTTATGCCCAGTTTGCTTAATCATTGCATATTTGAGTGAAAATAGCCGATCTTGACCTAATTTGACCTCTGGAGGTCAAACCATTGACCTGAGCACTAAAACATGCGAAGTAATTTCTTACTGAATTCACGCGAACTTTCTATTGCACTTTGCAGATTTGCGCTAACGCCCATATTTTCGGAGTTAGAGGGGGCCATCGATGGCCCCCCGGTGGGGCGAAGGTGGCGCCGGACCCCCGGTGGGGCGCGGGTTAACTGAAACGCTTTTCGCTGGGCAGGCATCTAGGATGCTGAATTTGAAAACTTATGACAAAAAATTGATCACGGCTCAGGTCAGGTCAACGAGAGCTGACGTCATTTTTAAACCGACAAAACCAGGCTGTAACTCGGTTTCTAGAAGAGCGAGATCAAGTTTATAGCCAGCACCGCACACCGGGTCAAATGGCCTCCAAAACTGGCCAAAACCCCCAATTTTGACATCTTCAAAATTTGACTTTATCGCTTGGTTCTGACTGAAAAATGTTCAAAACCTTGGAAAAGCACAATTGTATGCATTTTTCTCTTCTTTAGCCGCTTGCATGGATGCTGAAACACAGCGCATTAAACACGCCGCAGCCCGACGTCAAGTTGACTCGAGATGAGGTGCACTTTCCGATGCTTTATCAACCATGGTCGCAGTCACAAAACCGTTATCGCTTTATACCAATGGAAAGCTGGGAACACCCTGAAGACACTCAATGTTGAAAAGTACGAAATTTTATTATAAGAGCCTGATAGTACTTGTATCTATTAGGACATGTAAAGCTTCTAACTTATTCTCAAATCGTAAACTTCGTTAGACCCTCGAAAAAAACGCACAGCGAGTTTCACATAGAAATGTATATCTAGTGATGCAGTGTTGTGTCCTCTAATCAGCCGTGAAAAATTAGGACGGCATCAATTGTCTCAGGGAAGATATTATACTTTTTGTGCGGCAATGTAGTACAAGTAGTGCGGTGGGACCGGCGGCTGCGGCGGCCGCCGGCTCATGTTGCGCGGCAATTGGACTAAGGACGGCTGACAGGGCGCCGTGGTCGAGTCGTGACAGGGTAAGGCGGACATGCGAGACGCTGGGCAGAGAGATAATCTTTGCATAAACCGATTTCAACATGCACACTGAGGACGAGGGAGGATCAGAGAAGTGTCCCCCATTTGTTTATGTAGAGCTCAAAGCTACGACCAGAAGGATGCTGTTAAAAGACAGAAATTAGTTTTATAGGAACGTTTTCGTGCTACCATGAGTCTGGTCGTCAATCAGCCAAAGGCGGGAGGGGGGGCAGCGGCACAGCTAATGAAGGAAACACAGTCCGCCGTGCTTTCGGGAACATCCGACAGTTCAGCGAGGTCACTGGGGTAAGCCTGGATCTGCTGCAAAGGTTCTCGGTAATATTAGCCGCGCTATCATCATCATCAACAATCGACATTGAGAAGTATCCGGCCCATGTTCTAAAGACAGCGAGGCTGTTTGTAAACGTGTTTCCATGGTACAACATGCCGGCAACCATACATAAGGCGCAAATACACGGGGAAGATGTTACTGAGAGCCTGAAGCTTTCCATAGGAGCATACAGTGAGGAGGCCCAGGGCGCAAGGAATACAGATAACTTTACATTCAGGCAAAATCATGCCAGGAAGACATCCACAGTTGGTACAATCACTGATCAGTAGCAGTACCTGCTTATCACTAGAGACCCCGTGGTAAGTAACATGATCTCCGATGATATCAACAAACCAGAAGGCCCATGACATCGGAGGTTTCGAGTCTGGCAGTAACCCTCTTTATAAGCTGGAAGATAGTGACACTAACCATGAATATTACGATGGTGCATGATTGGGCAATTGCCTTGACTTCCTAGAACTTACCTCGGACGCGGAATGTTAAATAGGAGAGTTATACAAAGGTGCTAAAGAGGTCGTATGATTTAATGAACCTTCCCTGTGAGTTTAATGTATTGTCTGTTTCCGCCTGTTCGTGCTCATTTTATGAGAAGAGTGACGGTAACCATTCCCTGAAATCGTGCTTAAAATTATTGTGTCAATAAATGCAGATACTGAACATGACCCGAGAAGTTTCGATATGGTTCGGTAACGGATTTAAATATGTGAAAAGTGAAAGAGTGAATTTGTGCCATTCCTTATCGTGTGGTAATAGTTAAACCAGAGTCAAGGTTCAGCAGGACCTCTGACCTATGATGACCTTGAATATGTCGGATCGGTTTTTAAATATTACCTTTTTCTTACATTTTAGCCGTCACTGGACACGCCTTATCTGATTCTGTCTCATCGACTGTCTGAAAAATGGAAAGAACGAAACCAAATTCCGACATCTATAAGCCTTGAAAACTAGTTTATGTGATATGACCTGGTGCAGATACCCAATGTTTTGTGGCTG
This sequence comes from Lepas anatifera, assembly GCA_034440635.1. Taxonomy (NCBI): domain Eukaryota; kingdom Metazoa; phylum Arthropoda; class Thecostraca; family Lepadidae; genus Lepas; species Lepas anatifera. The sequence goes on along the minus strand of JAOTON010000797.1, from coordinate 25,601 downwards.
AGGAATAAAGTTCAGAGCAAAAGCTTTCGTTTGATCACAAAAAGTCTATCTAATCAGGGTATTTTTTTTAGTAACGAGGTTTTGGCCTATTTTGAAGCCCGCTTGCCACCGTGCACCGGGGACCATCGATGACCCCCCTAGGGTTTTTTTCGGGATAGCAGAAAAACAACGAAACGCAGGACCACGGTTGAGGACTCTATCTCTCACCCCATCATTTTCACATCATTCCTAAAAATTTTATCCCGGTTCACCCAAGGTCAGGTCACCAGGCAAGGTCAACCAAGATCACCTCAATTTAACTTTTGAGCTCTATAAGAATTACGTTTCTCAGTCGATCGATTTGAAACTTCCTACAGTTCATGGCCCCGCCAGGTCGTACAAGGTGTATATCCGGGATTTTTAGATTTCGTGACCTAAGGTCAGGTCACGAGGGGACCTCTCCTTTGAAAAAGCATGGGAAAAAGCTGTCTTATGATCTAAAAGCCACAAAACGTTTACAAATGCTCGACTTGCTCAGAAAAGCGTTTTTTGACAAACTTTTACGGATCCCAGGGGTCATATATTCCCTTTGACCTCTCCAAGGTCATCCAAGGTCACCAGGGACAAAAAAGTGTTTTGACAATAACGTTTGATCTAATTAAGCTAGAGCATTGAATCAAACACCATCGTGTATGTCTCATCAGTAGCTTTCATTTTATATACGGAAAGGTCACTTCCTGACCTTTGCTAACCTAAGGTCATATGAGGTCACGAGGTGACCTCTGGCGGTCAAACCACCGGCGGGAGGTCATTACCTTCCACATAGCGGAAAAAGGTCTGGCATTTTGCTATCCAATGTAGTTTACTATATCTCAATAGCTCTAATGGCATAACAGTTATGCCCAGTTTTCTTAAGCATTGCATATTTGAGTTAAAATAGCCTATCGTGACCTAACTTGACCTCTGGAGGTCAAACCATTGACCTGAGTGCTTAACCATGTGAAGCAATTCTTTTTACTGAATTCACGCGAGCTTTCCAATACACTTTGCAGATTTGTGCTAACCCTCATATTTTCGGAGTAGGAGGGGACTATCGATGGCCCCCCGGTGGGGTAAAGGTGGCGCTGGACCCCCGATGGGGCGCGGTTTCAACAGTCAAACGATAGTTTTTATCACTAAATACAATCTAGTTGCATTAAGGTTCAACGGCGTAAAGTACTAAATTTCAAGCGGCACGGCCCAAAAGGGGTACACAGCCTAGCGATAAAAGGGCACCCCGGCACCGATCGGAGGGGGCACGTGCCCCCTGTGCTTCCCCCCTGGCTGCAGGCCTGGTCGATAACCCCCTGAATTATTATCTCCTGGAATAAATGTTTTATGCATGGCTCCAAGAACGCAATCCATACTTTTTTGTAAATATTGACATCTACCGATATCATTATACAATCAACATTGATGCCGCTAACGCCGCTCTCCATACAGGAGTGCATACTGTTTTCAATGGTAAGAATTGTCTCCACAATAAATGCCGGAATATTGCCTCCCCCTAGGTCCACCCCTGAGTGGCGGTGGATTCATTTCGTCAGTTACAGGGTAAAAGGAAAAATTCATTTCAGCCTGGACACCCAGTTAACTTCCTATCCCTTAGTGCACTCCGCAGACTTTTTGTGCTTTTTGGTCATCTAGCGGCACAGTTATAAACCAAAGGTTACAAGAGACGTCGCAAGAACTTTGGCTGGTTTCATTTGGGGGTAATTTAATATGTGGGCAGTTTGTTAATTCGGGTGGATGTTATGCACCAGCTGTGGGCGCCTTTAAGTGTGGGCGATTTCAACTATAGTCATATTTATCTCTCCCTTTCAGAGCATTTTGTAGCCTTTTTGAGCTGTGGGCCGAATTATATGTGGGCGATTTAAGTCGTGGGCTATTCTGTTGGGAACCATTTTGACGGTGGGGCAATTTAGCCGTCGTCGAATTAATCTGTGGATGTTTCGTTTGTCGGCAATTTGAGGCCAGTGACGGATCTAGCCGGTTGGTTTGGGAGGGGCAAGCCAAAGTCGAAAAGCAAAAAAAAAAAAAACGTCGCACAGTGAAAAATTGCGCTACAATATGCCTTTTTCGGTAGGATTTTGGGAACTGAAGACGAAAAGCAAAAAAAACGTCACGGGGTGAAAAATATCGGCTCAACATACATTTTTTCCAATCCAAGCCCCAATATTTACACTGAACTTCTCTAATTCTGTTTGAAGTTGAGAGTTGAAGCACCAAAATTTTGCTTACAAGCTAAAAAGGAGTCGGGGGAAAAGGAGGTCGATCGCTTTGGGGGGGCAAAAACATAGTTTTGCCCCGAGCTTTTCCGTTTGGGGGGCAATTGCCTTTTTGCCCCCCCTGGATCCGCCACCCTAGTGAAAAAATCCCATGGGACTGTCCCATGAAAATGCATGGGACAATCCCATACGAAAGTGAAACAGGGATTTGCATGGGAATCCCATGCGCATTCCCATGGGAATCCCATGCACATTCCCATGGGAATCCCATGCACATTCCCATGGGAATCCCATGCGCATTCCCATGGGAATCCCTTGCGCATTCCCATGAGAATCCCATGCGCATTCCCATGATAATTCCATGCGCATTCCCATGGGAATCCCATGCGCTGATCCATGGGATTCACATAGAAACTCTGCGCTGGTTCCATGGAAATACCATGCAGGACCCAAGGAAAACCAGCCAGTCCAAGAGGGGTTTCAATGCCAATTCCAGAAGACTGTTCGCCATAAATTCGACAGCATCTCTACGCCGGTCCTGAAAGCATCATCACTAAGACGTCAGAACTAAAGACTTTTGGTTTTCAGATTCAACTATATTATATTCAGTTAAATCCTTTGGTTTTCTCTCACTACGCACTACTGGTTCACTTCACTCCGCCCTTCACTTCTTTTTAACATCTTCTGCTCGTCATGAATTTTTCTGCGGAGGATTTCCTTTGTCTTCCCATATTCAAGTCCCGTCTTTTTTCGGACGAAATCTGAGGACAGGCAAATGTGTTAGTTCATCATCCAAGAATAGACAATATAATTCATAATCAACCCTTATTTTTACTTAATATTTAATTAATTATCAACCCTTAATATTTACTTAATTAGCTGAGGCATCAAGCTCAGACATGCAGAGACTTGGTATTATTGTTTTCAATCCTTACCTTGGCATCCGGAGATTTTCTCAGGCTCTCCACCTCGAAGTCCAGAAACTTTCTGACCTGCTTCACTCTATGACCTTTGCCATACGAGACATGGTCATCTTCAGTCTCACTGCCAGAGAAGTCAGTGCTGTCCGAACTCTCAGCCTCTATCTCCTTCATCTTGCGCTCCATCTCAGATGCAGTGCCTGGTTTGTATCAAGCACGGAGCAGAAGTTAGTCCCTCAGGTTGCAGAAAATAAATTAAGTGCAAATATACATGCACATTGTAGTATCTGGAGAGTTATAATTTCCTAATGTTATTTAGTGGTTTTGTTCCGGTTGCTTCTGGCATCTATTGTGTTAAGCTAAAGGAAGGATTTGCCTAAAGAGTTGATGTCAGAATTACCAAGGGTTAGCAAAATCAGTTCAGTCTTGAACTCGGTAGTGTTAGCATGTGATTGTGTGTTCTTGTTGCTGATGGTGTGGATAATCATGTTGTTACTTTATTCCACATTTTAATCGGATCGTTCAAGGTTGTGACACTACACACATATACATAAACAGCATCAGAACCATATGGCAAAAAGCAGAGGCAGGGGCCTTGGGTAAAATCATTCTTCCCTAAGGTGAGGGCTCAAAATTGAGTAGGATAAAGGCAAAAAAAAACAGACCAAACACCAGGGTGTGAAATCACTTTGGATTCCTCACATTTTGTTGAAAATAAATCCCAGATGTTTCTGGTTTGATTTAGCTTATTTCAGACAGCCGGCTCTCATGGTCAAAATTAATTGCCGCAAGAACGTTTATTGACTTGGGGAGCTTGCATCTGTGACTATCAAGTGCAGCTCAGCTTGGGCCATTGAAACCACTGCATGACCAAAGCTGCTCCATGCTAGGTATTGAGGATACAGTACTCCCCAGAGCGCTGTTAAAGCGGCTGTGTCTCGACCTTGAAAACAAGCAAAGAAATGAAGGAAGTATAAATGTCTGAATGAACATACCTGTTTGGTAGCAGGTAATTGAATATGTACCTACCTAAGTATATTTGTGCTAAAAGGCTAATAAGCTGGAAAAGAAGAACAAAAAATTGACATCAAATGGAAAAGACGTACCACGTACCTTGAGCTCTTAGAACTGCAGGAAACCACCGTTTCCCATGTTTCGCTTCCACCCGAGCACCAAGCGATAGACCACCAAGACCTTCTTTGATAAACTTCACGGGTAGTACCGAAAATGAAGGCGGGTTTTCCAGCCATTCCACGACAGCACTCTGGTTTGAAGCTTGACTCATCAGTTCCGATCCCTCAAAATACCAATAATTTCGAACAGTGACCTTTTAGAAATAACGAGCACTAACCACACGAAAATCCAACTGGGATTTCAAATATCAAATCAAACCGATTTTCGCAACGGTTGAAGGAAGAGGGGTGCTGCCAATTTTGCAAAAATACTTTCACCAATCGAAGGAATCTCTGTCTTGAAAGACTACTTTACCTACTAAAATATAAAATATACATAAAAATACCCTAAATAACTCTTAAAATTAAATTAATATACATTCTCGATAAATAAAATTCATCTGAAGAGGCCCAAAGAAAGGTAAAGTAAAGGAAATTATTGGCCTTTGTTTTAAATCGGCCATGTTTGGTTTGGATGCGGCGGCAATTGCGGCAATGGTGGAGGGAGTCATAGTAGTACACACAATACTCAGGCCGGGACCGTCGGCTGCGAAGCTGGGCAGGCGCAGTCAGCTGATAATGATTGATGCAAATTGCTGTTGTCTCACTTCAAAACCCAACTAGAGATGAAAATCTATCTGGCAGTACCCCGAAGGCCGTAATGAGCTCGGTTTGGTGAATTAGGTTCGGTTTTAGTATTTCAAGTGTGGAGACCATGGTGTTATTAACAGGAACTTGTAATGTCGGATCCAGGTTTTCTCTTTGTAGGGGAGCATTCGGCCCGGACATACCCTAGCTGGTTCTGACAATGGGCCAGATGTCAGGCATGGATGGTCACCAAAATTGTTCCAATAATATTTTGGGTAGGGGTGGGGGATGGGTTTCTTACCACAAGACACCAATTCTCGCATGCCAGGAGGGAGGGTGAGGAGACATTTCTGTTGCCATGGAAATAGTAGGGGAAAGTCCCATGGGACAAACAAGTCCCGTCGATATCCCGTGGAGACAGTCCCATGGGACAGAAAATCCCATCGACGTCCCATGGGACAGTGAAATCCCCTGAAATCCCAGGGGAAAGTCCCATGGGACGATGAAATCCCATGGAATTGTCCCATGGGACAGGTCAGTCCCATGGGAATTTTCCATGATCCCATGGGATTTTTTCACTAGGGCACTGTTTGAGGCCTCCCCAAATAAATGTAGCACCTGCCAAGGCCCTAAAAGATACATTAAAAGGCACCTGCCAAGGCCCCAAAAGATACATTAACACGCGCATTGACGGGGGTCTGAGCCACCTTCGCATTGACGGGGGGCGGGTACCCGCCCCCCTAAGATCTCGAAAACCACGGTAGGTAGCGAAAAACGGTAAACGGCGTTGGGCTGCCCATCCAGTTCTCCATCGAAAACATTTGAACCATTTTTTTGTCAGGTCACATTTAAGGTCACGAGAGGTCAAAACATGCCCGTCATAGGGATAACACGTAAATTCAGTTTTTCGGCCATTAACCCGCGCCCCACCGGGGGTCCGGCGCCACCTTCGCCCCACCGAGGGGGGCCATCGATGGCCCCCCCTCTAACTCCGAAAATATGGGCGTTAGCGCAAATCTGCAAAGTGCAATAGAAAGCTCGCGTGAATTCAGTAAGAAATTACTTCGCATGTTTTAGTGCTCAGGTCAATGGTTTGACCTCCAGAGGTCAAATTAGGTCAAGATCGGCTATTTTCACTCAAATATGCAATGATTAAGCAAACTGGGCATAACTCTTATGTCATTAGAGCTATTGAGGCCTGGTAAAGTACATTTGATAGCAAATTGCCAGTACTTTTTCCGCTATGTGGAACGTAAAGACCTCCCGCCAGTGGTTTGACCGCCAGAGGTCACCTCGTGACCTAATATGACCTGAGGTCACGAAAGGTCAAAAAGTGACCTTGCCGTATATCAAATGAAAGCCAGTGACAAGACAAACACGATGGTGTTTGTTTCACCGCTCTAGGTCAATTAGGTCAAAAGTTATTGTCAAAATACTGTTTTTGACCTCTGGTGACCTTGGATGACCTTGGAAAAGATCAAAGGGCAAATATGACCCCTGGGATCCGTGAAAGGGTGTCCAAAAACGTTGTTCTGAGCAGTCTGAGTATTTGCAATCATTTTTGTAGCTTTTATATCATGAAATAGCTTTTCCCCATGCTTTTCCAATGGGAGAGGTCGCCTCGTGACCTGACCTCAGGGCACGAAATCGAAAAATCCCGGATATACGCCTTGTAGACCCTGGAGGGGTCATGAAGTGTAGGAAGTTTCAAATCGATCGAGTTTGAAATGTAGCTCTTACAGAGCTCTAAAGGTGAAGTGAGGTGACCTTGGTTGACCTCGTCTGGTGACCTGACCTTGGGTGACCCGGAGTTAAAAATTTCAGGGATGATGGGAAAATGTTGCAGTGAGAGGTAGAGCCCTCAACCGCGGTGCTGCGCCTCGTCGTTTTCCCGCTATTCTAGAAAAACCTTAGGGGGGCCATCGATGCCCCCCGGTGGGGCGAGGGTTAAATCTGAACAAGTAAAGATAGAGCAAAACGACTTAAACTATATGAATCCTCTTAGCAAGCCGAATCGAATGATATATAATTTGACCTTGCTAGGTCAAATCAAGGATTTGACCTGACCTGAGGTCAGGTCAGGGTCAAATTATATAAAATGCATATCATTAGAACCGCAAAGCCCAGGCGAGTCTAATGCAGCTAAAATAAATGCTCTATCACCGTCTGTTACTGAGTTATTCCGTAAAAACCATTTTTCCCATGTATTTCCAATGGAGAGGTCATGCCTCGTACCTGACCTTAGGTCATCGATATCAAAAATACCGGAACATATTTTAGAGAACTCGGTGGGGCCATTATGTGATATGAGTTTCAATCGGATAAGTTCACCCTGCTCCGACTTATGCTATCTTAAACTTTTTTGAGGTCGGGTCACTTGACCTGTAATCGTGACCTGACCTGAGATGACCTAACCTTAAAATTTTCACAGAAGTTGTAAAAATGGTGAGGGAAAAGGTATACCAAGTACGGCGGCGCTACGCGCCGCCGTTTTCCTGCTATCTCCGAAAAACCCGAGGGGGCGGGTACCCGCCCCCCCGTCAATGCGCGTGTTAAAAGGCACCTGCAGACAGTGCATTTAAAACAAAAATTTATAACACATGGTGCAAGAGCCGTGAGCAGACAAGTGGGAGATTAGTGTACGATCACCCACCATAGCAACAAACACCCTTTTTTGTCTGGAAGCTACTAAAGCTTTCAGATTGTCCAAAATTCAAACTATCCAAAGCTCAAATTATTCACCAATTAATTGGTCCAACGCTTTAATCTTCCAATTTGATATTATCCAAAAAGTTAAATCGTCCACTAACGCATCGTCCAATCATGGATAAGGAGTCCATGGTCCAATGATCAAAATGTCCGAAATTCCACCTTTCAGGCGTTGGTCACAGCGTCTAAGAACCAAACCGCCCAATGATCATACCGTCGAAAAACATATCATCTACTGATCAAATTGTCCAAAGTCAAATCGTTCAACTATCAAAAAGTCCAAAGTTCATACTATCCAATACTCAGAGCGTCAACGCCTCCTAACCTAAACTAACCTAGCCTAAACTAACCTAACCTAACCTAACCTGGCTTGTCCAAAATGAAGCCTTACAGGCGGCGGTTAGCTTGTTAGCTGGTTAGTGGGAACATAGGCGGATCCAGGGGGCAGGGGCGGCACGTACCCCCGATCGACCCTCGGCGCCCCCTGAAAGGTCAATGGCGCCCCCCTGAAATGTCGCTTCCCACCTCCCCCAGGATACGAAAGTCGGCGCCCACCAATAGGATTTGGCGCCCACCTGATAGGTTTTGCCGGTCATAAGTGGCGCCCCCCTGGTCCGGGTGGCGCCCCCCCCGGGAAGGTGCCCCCTCCGATCGGCAGTCCTGGATCCGCCTATGAGTGGGAACTAACCTGTCCGACTGGTGGCTATAGGGGAATTAAGCTTTAGATCATTTCATCCCTGGACGCTTTGATTTTGGACGATTTCATTTTTGGACGCTTTGTCCCTTGGACGATGTGAACTTTGGGTAATTTGAACGTTGGACCATTTGAAACTTCCCCATGGTGCCAAAGTTGGAGATTCTGAGCATTGGACAGTAAAATATTGGACAATTTTACCCCTGGATGCTTTACCTTTGGATGATTTGATCGGTAGACGTACTTACTATTCTTGGATGATATGATTGCTAGACGACTTATCCGTTGGACGATCTGATAGCCCCCAAAGCTTGATTTTTTACTGGGTAAAAATTAGTTTTTCAAACACAATTTTGGGGAACACACTTTTGCAATTTTTTTAGGTTTGTATTTCTGTTTGTTTTAGTGTATTTATTGCGTTGGCTTGTTTGTCGCATGGCGACGACGACAAGATGGGGTGGTGGTGAAGAAGTTATGAAAACTTTAGCTCATGAGTTGTGTCTGTCTGTCTGAGGGACGTGAAATGTATTTTTAGTAGTCATTTTCACCACTTTAAATATCCCTAAGCCGATGGCTGGGAGATTGGGATGGAACCTTTTTGTGCCTGCGTATCATATGTACCTATCATAATTCTCTTCTGTGCTGACCAGCATGGTTTTCTCACATGGAAATAATGTGATTCCCAACTCCTCAAAGTAATTATTACCCGTGTTATTCTGCCTGCTGTATGGTATCATGGATTACATGATGCCATACTGTACATGCTTGTAGCATACTAGTATACTGCCAGCAGAATAACAGCTAATGATTGGAGTCCAGTCTGCCAAGCATGGTAGTAGGTCAGACGAGTCACACCAGTTAAATACATTTTTTTGCACTACCAGCCGCTTAAAATTTGCACCAATCCACATTATACCAGGGAGAAGAACACATTCATCCCTGCCCACTCTATGTAATACTACCTGTCTTATTAGTTACTTTGTTTTATAAGGCCCCCTCCTGTGTCTTTATAACCTTCAATCCATTATTTGTTTGGTTTTCAGTGTCACCTCCCTTATTCCAGACCACAAAATTTGCATGAAGTTAATACAATTCACACCACTTGCTTATGTGTGCAAGGTCACTCACTGACCTCACTGACCAGATCTCATTGAAAATGTGATACTTTGCACACTGGATTGGAGCCATTGCATAGAAGCTGGCAACTAACAAGACTGTGTTTATGTAGACTTTTGTAAAGCTTTTGATGTGGTGCCACATGTAAGGCTTCTCATCAAGTTCAAGGGCTATGGCATCTCAGGTAAACTGCATTACTGGATTGAGAGTTTTCTCACTGGTAGACAACAACAGGTGCTCATCAATGTCAGTGTGTCAGGTTGGGTTGGGTCCTTGTAATTGGTGGCATACTTCAGGGCTCTGTGCTCAGCCCACTCATATTTCTGGTCTTTATCAGTGACTTTCATCATCATCATCATAGTCGTGTATGTATATTCAACTAGGATAGGAAGACAGCAGAAATGAGGAACAAGGAGCAAACAAGACTAGAGTGAGCAAGACAAAATCCTGCAATAAAGCAGCAGAACAAGCTGGACTACAAGGCAGAGCAAATCAGAATAACAAACAAGTAACTCAAAGTACTTTCTTACCTTATGAGATAAGCTTACCTGATAAGATAAGCTCTACCACTAAAATATTCATTGATGATGCCAAGATTTACACTATCATCACTGGCAGGCCCTCTGTGGCTCAGCTGCAAGAGGGTTTCAACAAAGCTTCTGTGTGGTCTGAAAGAACGTCAAAAAGTTCTGTGTGGTCTGAAAGATGACATATCCCTTTTATGAGACCAAGTGCACTGTCCTTCATGTGGATCATGCCAATTTCCACCAAGACTATTCAATGAGAGCTAGAATACTCCAGGGCTCTAACATGGGAAAGAACCTTGGAGTGTACATCAACAGCTCAAATTCCAGAAACATGTAGCCACAGCTGCCTCTGAGGGGAATAAAATTCTTGCTGTTATATGCAGATTGTTCAGAAAAATTGATAAGTAATCTCTACCACTCCTGTTCAAGACGCTCGTGAGACCTCACTTGGTGTTCGGGGATCTGACCTTTAGTCCCTGGAACTGAGCTGACCAAAGGAAGATAGAGCAAGTCCAGAGACACTCTACCTGAATGGTTCAGGAAATTCAAGAAAAGTCCTTCTGTGATCGCTTTAAAGAGTTGGACCTGCCCTCACTATATTTTAGATGTAAATACTGTGGCATGATCCGCATCTACCAGATCTTGCAATCATAGCTCAATCTCTCTTTAGAAATCTTTGAGCGCAACAGGAATTTTCACACTAGAGGTCACCCACACAAGCGTGTTAATCTACACATTTTTCGCCCAACGGCACAGTATTAAAAGGCATGAGCAATGGAGCACTCCTCCCGGTCAATGGAAGATGGACATTAAAAGTGGTGTGGGGGGAGGGCACGGGAGGAAGCTGGCAGGGACCGCCTCCCAGCTCCACCGGTTTGCTCGCCTGGGCGCCCTCGGGCCAAAGCATTGGCACACTCTACGCAACTGTACACCGCGCGAAACATTGGATTTATCGCTGAAGAGCGGCGGTCTCACCATAGAGTAGTTTACCTCGTGATCGAACCTGAGGTGAGCGCGACGCAGATCGGGGCCCCGTGGTCGTTCCCGAGTGGTAAACGCAACGCAGATACGCTGGCGGAGCTGTAGCCCCCATGAACGAGGTGGTTGGTGCGCATGTTAGAGGGAATGTGGCACCTTGGTCGAATCCTCGAATTAAGTGTAATTAGGCGTAGTCTTAGCCGAAAATAATGAAACCACTCATGATTTCTCTGAAAAATGTACATTAAGCTCAATATTTTGATTTTTATAATACTCCTCTAGGAAAAGAAATAAATATCTGCCTGTGGATGATGTCATGATCTGGCAACCACTACCATACTCGAAACGCTTCAAGGGCTTCGATTGGCTGATGCTCACCGTGATGTCAGCATATGTCGTCACACCAACAGCCTGACAACTGTACCTGACTGCTTGAGGTACATGAGAGGTACATTTCAGGTAGGTTTTTAGCTTTTCCTGTGAAAATTTTGAGTTTCAAGACAAATGATATATGGAGTACCGGGTTTTCCGACTTGCTTTACAACTTAGCTATCTCAGTTAAAATCACGTTATGAAGGTGCCACATTCCCTTTAAACCCACAGCAACCTCCCGGGCCCTATGATACGCATTCACGGTCAGAGTGATCAACAACTTTAATAGTCTTCTGGCAGATGCTGTCACCGCACCATCGGCATTGCTTCAAGGCTATACTGGACTCCCACTGGTCTGACCTTGAATTACAATTGCAGACACATGCTAAACCTTGATAACCCTGGTAAAGAGCTCGTCGGTGGCCAGACTATAGGCTTTCAGTACCCTCCTTCAATCTGATAATTACAAGGTACAAGGTAATTGTATTGGATACAGTGTGCAGTAGTGTGAATTAAAATTGTGCATGGAAACTAGGTTTGTATCGTTGAAAAAAGATGTAAAAACGGCTGTCTTATTTAATAGTCAAGGAAGTGATAGAAATTACACACAACAATGTGGTTTCTATTGGTTAAAAATTAAATAGTGGTTAAAAAACCAAGCGACGCCACAGCTACCGATCAGCGAAAATAGATGGTGCTATACGGTTTCATTCCGATTCCAATCGAAACCACATCCGGTCAAAGTTTCATCCGATTTAGCGGGATTCACTAGTACACGCTCCGGCATCAGTGCAAAAACTTTGGCAAAAACTGACACTTGGGAAGCACTGATACACCAAGGCGGATGCAAAGGCACCTAAAAGAACAAAAAATGAAATGGTGATTATTGTTTAAAGTGGCCCTCTTTAAGGATATAATAAGAATGTATGCCAAGGTGGAAGGAAACTCTGCCCCAAAAACAAAATTTATGCCCTGTTTTGGACAGGATTTGAGCTCCCCATAAACCTCGCCGAGGAGCCTGCCTCGCTCTGCAGACTAGCTTGTAATTCCGTATTTTATTTTCAGAAAGAACGATTGGATCAACTGAAAGAAGTCAGAAGCAAGATGTACAGTCAGACATTAAGAAAAACTGTGCTTACCAATCCAGAGCTCATGTTTCCATTCCATCAAGGTAAAATAAGATTACGTGTCTGCTGTGTGTGAGAGAGGAGAGAGAGAGAGAGAGAGAGAGAGAGAGAGAGAGAGAGAGAGAGAGAGAGAGAGAGAGAGAGAGAGAGAGAGAGAGAGAGAGAGAGAGAGAGAGAGAGAGAGAGAGAGAGAGAGAGAGAGAGAGAGAGAGAGAGAGAGAGAGAGAGAGTGAGAGTGAGAGAGTGAGAGAGAGAGAGAGAGTGAGAGAGTGAGAGAGTGAGAGAGTGAGAGAGTGAGAGAGTGAGAGAGTGAGAGAGTGAGTGAGAGAGTGAGAGAGTGAGAGAGTGAGAGAGAGAGAGAGAGAGAGAGTGAGAGAGTGAGAGAGAGAGAGAGAGAGAGAGAGAGAGAGAGAGAGAGAGAGAGAGAGAGAGAGAGAGAGAGAGAGAGAGAGAGAGAGAGAGAGAGAGAGAGAGAGTGAGAGAGAGAGAGAGAGAGAGAGAGAGAGAGTGAGAGAGAGAGAGAGAGAGAGAGAGAGAGAGAGTGAGAGAGAGAGAGAGAGAGAGAGAGAGAGAGAGAGAGAGTGAGAGAGAGAGAGAGAGAGTGAGAGAGTGAGAGAGAGAGAGAGAGAGAGAGAGAGAGAGAGAGAGAGAGAGAGAGAGAGAGAGAGAGAGAGAGAGAGAGAGAGAGAGAGAGAGAGAGAGAGAGAGAGAGAGAGAGAGAGAGAGAGAGAGAGAGAGAGAGAGAGAGAGAGAGAGAGAGAGAGAGAGAGAGAGAGAGAGAGAGAGAGAGAGAGAGAGAGAGAGAGCGAGAGAGAGGAGTTCAAAATTGTGCATTGCATTGTATAGACTGTCCTTTGCATATTTGCATTGTGTTTGTTGATGTCTGAGACAAATAAAAAATACGTTTTGACTCATGCCACTATTGTAAGTTGCGGATTATTTCTAGTTTTAGAAATAATCGCTTCTAAGAGACGTGATATCTAAAAAGAAGGTAGTTAATTGCAGCAGTATCGCTGCAACCCATCAAAATACGTTACATTTCGCAGTGTGGGGTGTCTAACGTAAGCAGCTGGTTCCCTTGCTATATGCCAGTTCTGTATTAAACGCTCCCACATTAGCGTCTGTACCTGGCCCTCTCTCGTCTGCCCCTCACTTGATGTGGTTTCCTCCGAGCTGTCGTTGCAGTGATGTCGCCGTCGGTGTCCTTGCAATGACCGCTGCTGCCCGTTACCAGGGTGGCGACGGGAGCTGGTGTACCGCAATACTCCGGCCCCAAACGGAAGGAAAATGGGTGACACTTACTACTACACACCGGAGGGCGTCAAAGTCCGCTCAAGATCGGAGATCCAGTCTGCCTGTAAGCACTCAAACGGGATCCAGTCTGTCTGTGGGTACTAGTACGGAAGTCTGTGTGGGTACTAGTTTGGGTTTGTGGGTGCTAGTAAGGGGATCCAGTCGCTAGTTATACCCAGATCTAGTCGCTAGTGTGATCACGTGACTTTGACGTCGCTAGTGTGGCCACGTGGCTTGGACAGTGGCTAGTGTGACCACGTGGGTGGGATAGTCTGTGTGACCCCGCGTAGATGATATGGCTGCAAGTGTTACTCTCTCGTGGCTGGTGTGGTTGCTAGTACGCCTCCCTCGTTCGTATATTTTGTGTGAGGTTCACCGTGGGTGGTTTTTCACTTACACGTCATTTTGGGTAAAATGGACACTTGGAATTTAGGCTAAAATCCACACAGAATAGACTTAGATGCGAAAGTATAGCACTAGAAGTGAAAATACTAAAAAGACTAGAGCTTAAAGTTAAAAGAACTGAATATCGCGGTAAAGTTGAGCCATAGTAAAAACAGACAATAAGCGGGTTCATTTGTGATTTGACAGAAGCATGTTTCTTAACCATGATCAAAAAGGTACACTGTCGTCCACTGTAAGCTAGTTGTACCGTTGTACGCCTCGGTAGATAAGCAACCCTGCTTCCGTGCAACGTACGTGGCAACGTAAGGTTGTACTCGTGGCTGGGATAGTCGACTAGCGCGACCCCCATTTGGTTTGTATAGTCGACTACTGTGACCCCCGTTTGGTTTGGATAGTCGTTAGTGGACCCCTGGTGGCCGAGATAAATTTGGTGTGACCCCTACGTGGCTGGCATAGTTGCCAGTGTGACTCCAGCGTGGCTGGAACAGTCGCTAGCGTGACCCCCGTTTGTCTGGAATAGACGTTAGCGTTACTCCCGCGTGGCTGGGATGGTCGCTAGTATGACCCCCTCGTGGCGGGGATAGTCGTTAGTGTGACTCCCGCGTGTCTCACATTGCCACCGTTCTAACGCCCTGCGATTTCTTGTGGGCAGTGAACCGGCTGAATTGTCAGCTCTCCCTGGACAACTTCGACATGAGCCGTCACCTGATCGGCGCTGGAGACCGGTTCGAAACCGAGCGGGCAGCGCGCATAGACAGGCATGCGCTTTCAGATAAGACCAAGACGAAGGTGCGGCATGCTGGTGGGAAGAGCTCTCCGTCCAAGCGCCGTCAGGTGAGCTGGTACTGCCGCTGGTCACCGGCTGCTGGCACGGTGTCTGCACCGGTGTAGATACCCCAAGGCCGGGCGCTCCATTATTGTAGATTTGTGGGTTTTGCGGTATCTGCTTTTTTGGGAAAGTAGGGAGGGTTGATATTTCCCCGTTCCCATGCGTGTGTGAATCTGCACTGCGTTATTAAGTAATTATAAATGTTGCTTCTGCTGTTTTTCTGCTCATTTTTTCCGTCTTTAAAGAAAAACATATACAAAACAGATTGAAGAAGACATGAGTACGATAAGAACGGCCCCAACAGCGCCCCGTATTCACGACCATTATGAGAAAATCGACAGCATGTGCGCGAATAAAAAGACAGAGCAGGCCAACGCACTCCGTGCTGAGACACAATGTTTTGTGTCTGGTTTCAGTTGAGTTCCTAACCGTTTTCTGTTGGACTGGGTATATTTAGAGGTTTTTGGAGGTTTTTAGGCTGACAGCCTGTTGTAAGACAACAGTCCCGCGACTTACTACCTGCGGTGTAGCAGCAGTCCCAGAGCTGATTCCTCCCTTGTGGGTCTGCTGACAGGTCATTAAACCGTCGCAAAGACCCACCGCCAAAAACACCGCCGGCGGAAGGCAAGATCGGCCGGCCCCGGCTGTACCAAAGGCTCCAGCGCAGACCAGTGATGTACGACTGGCCAGCCGGCCGGGGAAGAACGAGCCGGAACAGAAGAACGCCGGTGCCGGTGTACAACAGCAGACGGGCTGGGTAACGAAAGGGTGCAGAGTGATCACAGTGACGGGGCCAGGTTTAACGGGACGCGAGGAGAACAGCGTCAGGTCGGCTAAACCACGGCAGGTGGTGAAGGTGCAGCCATCGGCTGTACCTGCAGATGCTCAGGGCAGTAAAGCCGGGAGGACAGCGCCCGGGGATGGCCGAGAGCTGCAGAATGTCACCGTCACCAAGTCGGTCATGGCTGTACACATCCTGAAGAATAAACCTGTGCACGGGAAGCAGAGCGGCACCGCAGACAAGGACAGAGAGGCCATTCTGAAGCACGGACTGGACCGCAAAAGGGCCGTGGTTGGTCTTAAAAGGCTGCCGCCTAGCGTAGTCAAGGCAGCTCGTAAAGGAAAAGTGAAGTTCCGCTATAGCACCCTGGTCAAGCCTCGGATGAAGGTAGGCACTGAACTGTGTTGCTGTACCGTTCCGCTATCCCAAATCTTCGTAAATCGTGCAGTGCTAACTTGCCTTGCCTGCGGGCGTTCTTACGATAGATTGGCGCTTGGCTTCAATCTCCCTGTCGCTAAAATAGCTTTTGAAATTAGCTGAAGCACAAATACTGTCGGTGGCGATTGGTTCGTAGCATCTCTGGGGAAATGTATTTTACAATTCTCAAAAACATTCCTCACCTTCATCAGATTCGGAGTTCTTCCTGCGTAACGTCACCCGTCACGTTGGTTATTAAGCCAGCACCAGCTAATTACGTATTATTGCTACATCTGGAGTCTCCGAAAGACGCGCCAGGACTTAAAGGTGCCATTCTCCCTTAAAAACCTGACGTTTTGGGTGATCTTACACGACCCCTAAACATTCACTGATGTAGTTAATAGCGTATCAAGGCATCCTATATGGTCCAAAGATGGACCAAATGATAACCGTCCCGCGATAATTTTCAAATCATCGTAAAATATGCGGTATTGGGAACTGATATAAACTTTTACCAGAATAAGTGCATGCTACGACTCCGATTTGCAATCAAATGTTACGTTTACAAAACCGTTAATAAAAACCGGAATCGAAAATTAATTTTGTCAATATAGCTTAATGGACACTATTTCGTTATTTTCATGATTTTTGTTGCTATTAACGGAGCGCTGTTGTAACGGAGTTGTTGTTTTCGCGGAGCGGCGCGGGCGCTGAGCACCGTGAGCTAGGGCTTTTGTGGGCTCCCCTGGGTAATGAATGCATTCTTATCTTGTTCCGGTTCCGACCTGTATGTAGAACCTTTTGGCAGTTTTAAAGTCCATGTTTTAGCATACACCCGTTCACCCCATGCACTTGCAGCGAGCTAGTGCTATCGCCGCTGTAGGTTATTTTACACCATGTATTTTCTCTAACTTTTAGTTCCTGTTTTGCCCGCATCATTAATACTCTGTATGGAATATCCCAGCCAATGATGGTGCATCTTATTGCTCCAATGTAAGATGCGTGTCATTTACTTGAGTCATATTGTGTTTATTTTTATGCTCTGGCCTCGCTTGTAAATGGATATTCATCTGTTGGCGTTATGAACGAATAGATAAATATAACCAGTCAGCCTATTTCACACTGTCTTCCATAAGTTGTTGTGCTCTGTTCTCTGTGGCAGCGTCTGTACCCTGTCGTCCTCCCGTTTCAGGTGATGGTGAAGCAGACGGAGGCGGCGTCGTCTGCGAGGCCGAACCTCCCCTCTGTCTCCGTCTCTCCTCCGGCGTGGGGCAGCCAGAAGCCCCCCTGGCGGCTGGTCGTCACCGAGCTGTCCGGCTCCTGGTGCATGATTAACCGGCCGTCCAACTCCTGGGCTCTGTCCTACCTGTCTGCCCTCCAGCACGCACCGCTGTTCTACCGCCAGCCGCGCCCCCTGCCCGTGGGGTGAGACGTCGTGACTGGTGCCCTTTAGGAAAGGTTACAGCTGGCTAATCTTATATCAGCTGCCAGTATAGTTATGTCGCTGTAGCTGTCTGCGTGTTTTGATAGCTGGATTTGTTTAGGTTTTCTCCGTATTGTTTGTTCATAAAAAGGTGCATATTTCTTGATAAATATTGATTTGAACTGTAGAACTGAGTTTTCCCCGTATTGTTTGTTCATTTAATAGGTGCATATGTTTTTATAAATATTGATTCTACTGTAGAAGTAAACACACCCTCCGAGGAAGTACTTGATAACTATGTTAGAACAACCTGTAGGTCTTCAGAAACAGAAACGCCCTGCGACTAGGAAGCACCCCAAATGCCTCTGTCGATGTCAGCACGAATCACCGAAGTTTGTTGTGGTCTGTAGATATGATAGGACTGCTCCTGCGCAAGCAGTCGGGGTTTTGTGAGCTGCCGATTCTCGTCAACGTTTTCCACCGCCCCACTATGGGCCAGCAGCCTCCAAAATGCGGTCATAAATCGGCTGGCAGGAATATTGACCCAAATTCTTGTCTCCAGGGGTAAGCATGGCCGAAGAATCAAGAAAGATGTCAACGTGTTGTTGTTTGTGTATTTTCCCCGGCCGCACGCGGCGTAGCCTGGCGGCCTGGAGGGTTGCGAACGGCCGCAAGGCCGCCACGACGTCCCCACCGCGTACCTCTCCGGTCTCGGCAGTATGTTGCCGAGGCAGTCTGGTCCTCATCAGACAGGACACCCCAAGACGACGGGCGTATCCGCCTCCCCCCGCAAACGGGGCACCGCGCCGCCAACAGCGGACGTCGCTGCATTGTGGCGTGCGGGACGGATTCCGCCCGATTCGGTGAGGTACTGGGCCGACCCAGACCAGTGGCCGGCCCTCAGCTGTGGATGGTGATAGCTTCGGCTCTATTCGCCGACGACACTGGAGGCGGCGGGCGGCAACCCACCAGGTCGCTGTACCAACCCGGTGGCCAGTCGCGGACCGTCTGTGCGCGGGCCGCCGATGCTGCCCGGAGGACTGACGGTACGTCCAGCGGGGTGTCTTCCCGGTAGGGCTGCCGCTTCTTTAGCTAGGTGTCCGCCGCCTCGTTCCCGGGGATGCCGCGTGAGGATCCACTGCAGTAATATCTCGCGGGATCCGGCCAGGCGAAAAGGGTACCCAAATGGCCACTCCTGTAGTCGAGGTCTGACAGCGGGCCCGCGCGGAGGGCAGCGAGGGCCGATCTGGAGTCCGGCATACCACGATGGGATCATTTCCAGGCCTGGGTGAGTGCCAGGAAAGTCAGGCGGTAGGAGGGCCGT
Organism: Lepas anatifera; assembly: GCA_034440635.1. Lineage (NCBI taxonomy): Eukaryota > Metazoa > Arthropoda > Thecostraca > Lepadidae > Lepas > Lepas anatifera. Next base: position 6,680 of record JAOTON010000797.1, on the reverse strand, counting down.
CATCTCAGCTCGAAAGCTGAGCATAGACTGCCGGCTGCGCGCGCAGCTCTGGCTCTGGTCGTCGGCGAAGACGATGGGCGCACCCGCACCTCCATCACGTACGCCCGCGCTGGCAGAGCCGTCGGTCCACACCCAGGTGGCGCACGGGCAGCGACGCTAGGTGAAGAAGCGTCGTCTGACGTTTTGTCTCGTCGGAAGAGCCCGGCGGCAGGGGGCTCCCACTCCCATGTTGAAGTTCACCGTCATCGGCGTGCCGGTCCATGGGGAGCCGCGCCGGCAGCGCGGGTCCAGGGGCGGAACCCCCAGCGATGAGGAGGTCCCCGCCAACTTGCCGCCATCCGGTCACCGCCGCAAGGCAGAACCCCGCCTCTGCTACCAATCGGAGGGGTCGTCCCTGGGAGCGCCAAGGCCCTAGCCAGAACGGGCCGCAAGCTCCCGCCGACGGGTCGCGACGGCTGTAGGCCGGCCTCTGCCATCAAGGCATGGGCCGGGGTGGATCGGGACAGCCCGTGATGGTGCGGGCCACCGCTCTCATTTCTCTCCGACTTTCTGCCTCCCGACTGGAACCCGCCTTCACGAGGTGGAGGTGCGTGGCCTCATCCGAGGCCCACCGGAGCGCCCACATCTCCGGAGACACCAAACGGGTTCCACCCAGTGCCCCTCAGTGGGGCTGCGAGGGCGTTCGTCGCCGTCGCCGTGTCGCCCCGCGACCTCTTCCCATGGAAATGATGTCAACTCGATAGATACTACGCACCCCGCTGGGGGGGCGAAATTTTCCCCCTCCTGATTTTCCCCAGATAACGAAAAAAACGAAAGAGACGCAGAGCAACGAAACTTATAGTACCTTATCCCTGATCAATTTTACGCATCTGACCAAATTTTTTAGGTCAGGTCATGTCAGGACAAGGAGCTATCCGTGGTCAAGGGACCCGACCTCAAAACCTAAAATCACGAGTTTGAAGCGGCGCCTAAGGAACATCTGCCAACCGATCAGTTTGAAACTTTTACAATATGATGAGGTCATTAGGGTCTACAAATCAGCTATCTCGGAATTTTCATATTGTTGACCTAAGATGGGGCCAATTTTTTGGTCACCCCATTATAAGTCTATGGTGAAAAATTGAAAGGGCTTGTTTTTAGTAAATACCGAATAGATAAAGCCAAAAATGCTCACACCATGTATTCTTACCACGATCTGGACGATAAAGTTGAGTTTTTGACCATCTGACATCTCTCAAAGGTCATGTCAGGTCACGGAAGCTTACAGTGATTGTTTTGCCAATAACTTCTCACTGAAATGAGATAGAGCTCTTATTTTGCTTGCATTGTGCTTATATTGTCACAGGGAGTCGATTGATATGCAACATGACCATACAAGGTCATCCAGTGACCCTGACCTAACTCAAGGTCAGGCAATTGTAACACTTTGACCTATCAAGGTCATATTATGCATCATTCTGTTCCCCACCATGAGAGGAATTCAATGATGCATAAGTATTTTCTCTAGCTTTGCTGTGTAAATATCTAGAGGTGGAAACGTACACTGCCCTGTTGTAAGCCTATGGAACCTTCTTTGACCTATGCTGACCTCAATATTGACCTGACATAACAATGCTTTCTAGAATTTCTTTTCGCCTCGTCAAGAGTTTTCGAACACTGTTACCGTCTGCCTGGCCCGACACCGCGTCCCGCTGGAGGTCTGGGCACATGCCATGCTTCTGCATAACGTCCCTTCCAATTATCAAGCCTACAGGACTTTCCGAGCTGGTGTCTGTAACAGCACTGATGACTTTCCCATCCACCAAATAAACAATCGACACTGATAGCTACGTCCCGCTTCTCCGAGTGGTTCACTCAACTGACTTCACCCAGTGCAAATCACAGACTGAACAACGAAAAGCCCTTAAGGCCTCATAGCCTCCTCCCACGTTTCAATCTTATTGCCTTCTCAAACTACATCAATGGTGACACCGGAACTGTTCGGTTCATATTCTCATAAACTCGGTTTGTGTGTGTTTTTTATCTCCCATTCGTACCGCCCTCAAGCGTGCGCTCGACGCTCGCCGCCGCTGCCCGCGGACGCCGCCGGGAGGTGAGAGGTCCCACTTAAATCGGTATAGAAAAGTTTCGCGTACTTATGCGCACCAGGTCTTTGTTGTGAACGGTAAAATAAAGTGCGGTGATTAAGTTCCAATACATTTCGGCGCGGATCCAGGCGGATCCCATCGGAAAATCTTCCTCTGAAATGTTTGTTAGAGTTAATTTTTTCCGTATAAATGGTTATTTTTCATTGCCTGTTAAGGAAAAAATGGCAGGATTTTGACATTAAAGAACATCACCATGGGAAGCAGAAGGTTTTAAACTCTCGAAAAAGTGTCTTATATTAATAGTTTTTCATCAAAATTGTTGTCTCAAAAGGATGCAAAACCGAGCTTCAAATGTATGAAATCTGTTGAACGTGACCCATCACAACCTCTCACTTTAGTAAGCAATACAGCCCAACGGGTGATAGGTGCGAAGCAATAAAAGCCAGATTCGAATTCAGGGGACAATTCTGTATCAGATTACATGGATCGCTGGCCCCATTTGACAAAATCATTTTCCGATTAATGACCGCATTTTGGAGCCCGCTGGCCCATAGTGCGCCCGTGGCGTCCTATCCGCCGCTCGCTGTTGGAGGCATTTAGCTGAAGCAGCTTCAGAGCTTACTATGCCGTACACGACGATGATCGCCTGCTTCCCCTCGAAACACAGCAACCTGGCGGTGGCCGCACTCGCAGGTAATCCGCCAAACAGGCAATCGGTCACAGACACAGGCAATCCGCAAAACACAGTCAGAGACAGGCACTCCGCCAAACAGAACCACACCAGCAATCCCAAAACACAGTCAGAGACAGGCACCCGCCAAACAGGCAATCGGTCACAGACACAGGCAATCCGCAAAACACAGTCAGAGACAGGCACTCCGCCAAACAGGAAATCGGTCACAGACACAGGCAATCCGCAAAACACCGACAGAGACAGGCAATCCGCAAAACACCGACAGGACCGGCAATCCGCAAAAACACAGACAGACGCAGACAATCCGCAGAAACACAGACAGATACAGGCAATCCGTCAAACAAACGCTGCACCCCACCAGCGCGGGCCAGGGTTGAGTTGTTGACGCCAGTTTCTGTGCGGTCGGCAGGAGGGTCCAGCCGGAGTCTCCCTGCCACCTGTTCTGCTTCGCCAAGGAGGGCTCGGCGCGGTGGGCGGTGCTGCCGGCGCTGCAGTGTCTGGCCTGCTGCTGTCTCTTCCACCAGTACTGTGTCGGCCTGCCCACCCAGCCCACGCCGGATAACTTCCTCTGCAAGGTGGGGTCCCACGGCCGACGTCGGCCTGGTGGGTCATCGTCGTCCTGATTGGGGTTTTAAGGCGCGTGCATATGGTGAGTGAGTCAGGCAGATGTGCTGTTGATATCCACCGGTTTGGTAAATGGTAAAGCCAATGGCTTGGTAATATCCCATGCCGTATTATGTTCGGAGTTGGAATGTTACCTGATTACATCTCCTTGATTACACCTACCTGGTTACACCTCCCTGACACCTCCTCCCCCTACACCTCACACCCCGATACACCACCGTACACCCCACATCCCCGATTACACCTCCGGTACACCCCCGACACATCCCTGATACACCTACCTGGTTACATTTCCCTGACATCTCCCTGATTACACCTACCGGTTACACATCCCTGACACCTCCGATTACACCTACCTGGTTACATTTCCCTGGTTACACCTCCCTGATTACACTTCCCTGATTAAACCTACCTGGTTACACATCCCTGATCACCTCAAAAGTCACTCGTTGAGGCGATTGTGTTGTGGACGATAAGCTCACGTCTAATTCAGTAATGTGCCGCCTCCCACCTGACTGCCGTCACCTCTTCTCACTTCCATTTCTCTGCCGTGCAGGAGTGCAACGATCTGTTAGTGCCTGAGTATGCCCGGGTACTGGGCGAGACTTGGGCCTGGCCGCGTGCAGACGGCCGGACGCCGCCGACCCTGGTGGACATCAGCAGTGACGAGGAGAACCACCCTCCTCTGCCGGCACCCCCTCGCCGGATGGATATGCCCCTGTTACCGCCACCACCTCCACCGCCGCCACCTCTGCTGCGGGGCAACGACACGGCGGCACTGGCGAGAAAGGCTGAGATGGGCCCTCCCCAGCTGGTGCGGGCTGACTCAACGCCTCCCGTCCCGCCGCCTCCACTTAGCAGAAAACCGCCCCAGCTCTCTCGGCCCGGGGCACCGGAGCAAGGTTAGGGAGAGAGAGAGAGCGCTGCTCTCGTTCTGCCATCTGGTCCCGACCACATAACAAACCCTGCCACAAGCCACTACATAGTACTGTTCGCGTTATTTTCATCTTTCAACAAGCGGTATCCCATGTGTACTTGCTACGTTTATGATGGCTAAAGCATTGACGATTTTCACTAGAGGTACGTTTCTCGTCTCTCAGTCCCTTTTTGCTGACGTCAGTGGGTCGTGCTCCTCAGGTCGCGGTGTGAAGGTCATGGTGAAGGGCAGCTCCTGCGCGGCTCTCTCGCCGCCTGCAGTGGGAGCCTCTGCCGCCCGGCTGCAGACCTCAGCTCCTGCTCCGCCGGCGCCGGACGGCGGCGACGGTGTCCGGACTGTGTCGGTGTCGGTGCGACTGCCGTCAGCCAAGCTGCCCGCGCTGCGGGTGGCGCCCGGCGTCAGGCTGGTCTCCCCTGCCGGCGGCCACCCCGCTGCCCGGCGGCGGCAGTCGGACGGTGAAGGTGAGGTGCGGTCCTGGAGGGGTGCAGGCTTTCAGCGGCGTGCTTCAGGCGTACGGCGACAGTGACCCGAGTAACGTCCAGGTGGCGGAGCGTCACATGGACGAGGGCCCGGCTGATGTGGTGGACATAGATGTCGTAGGCTCGGACGCAGAAGGACACAGAGACGCGGAGGCGGACGAGGAGGCGGAGGCGGAGGCGGAGGCGAGGGAGACTGAAAAGCAGAGCAGCGATGCGGGAGTGGCTGCCGGGGTTGGAGAGCCGGCCCGTAAGGAAACGGAGGCCAGTGAAACGGCGGAGGACCTGCGCCAGAGAGGACGCCGAGCAGGACGGAGACGGCGAGCTGTCCCCGAACAGCATCACGAGCGTGTCGGAAGAGGAAACTCCTCGGCCCAAACTTAAAGTGGGAACTACGCCGGAGCTGCTCGCACAGGCACCAGTAGTGGCTCAAGAGAAAGTGGGTCCCCGGTGGCGGTGGAGGCTTCCGCCGGAACGGTGGAGAGGCGACGACTCAAAGGACGCAGAATCGGCAGGGGAGGATGCCTCAAAACGCTTCAGGAGTCGGACCGAAGAGGAAGATCAGCCGCCTGGACTCAGGGTGAAGACCACGGAGGAGCTGATTGCCGGGGGTATGGAAACACCTGAGACGAAAATCGAGATAGTGGAGGAGCCGATCTCCGAGTTGCCGGTACAGCCGCTGTGTGAAGTGGAACCTCCAGCCGAGCCGGAGAGTGCACAGGCGCCGGCAGCCGCCGAGGTCCAGCTGAGAGGCACAGACTCGCCCGTCCTGCCCAGACTCAAAGTGAGGACCGCCGAAGAGCTGAATGCCCAGGTGGAGTCACTGACCCAGCCGACGGAGCAGCCTCCAGAGGAGCCGAGTCCCGAGTCGCCAACGGTGCCACAGCTCAAAATTACGAAGGTGGAGACATTGAAGCAGTACACTGTCGGAAAGCGGCAGGTCCAGCTCCGTGCTGCTGGCGGACGAGAGCCGCGCAAGTCTTTGCTGAAACTGAAGAGCATGCCTGGCTCAGAGAGTGCAGCGGGAGCCCAATCTGACGGCGGGGCTTCCACTGGTCCACTGGGTTCGAAGGAACAGGACTCGTCCCGCCCCGGGCTCAGAGTGAAAACCCGAGGGCCACGGAATGCCAGGGTGCCCGGATTGCCTGAACGTAAGGCTACATCGCCACCTGAGGTGGGTCCAGAAGCTGCCCCGCTACTGCCCCGACTGAAGGGCGATACGACAAAAGAGCTTCCATTAAAAGTAATGAAGGCGGTCCCCACGGAAGCGCCGGGTGTGTCGAACCGGCTGTCCGCTGCAGAGGGGAAGCGTCTCGTAAACGCTGAAGCAGAGCCCAGCCCGCAGCCGCCGCCGCCGTCCGGTCTGAAGGGGGACTCTCGGAAGCGGCTCGGTACGGACGGACTGATCTCGCGGTTGTCGGCGCGGCCCCGACTCAGAGTGAGAGTGCTGTCAGAATCAGAGTCTGAGGCCAGGCGGCTGCCTGGGGCGGGTGGAGCCAGTGCACCGGGCGATCCTCAGCTGGATCGTGGCGTGCGACTCTCCGGAGCGGAGAAGCCACGCGTGGCAGTGCCGAAGCCGGCGGGCAGGGCCCCGGGCTGGATCAGAGTGAGCTGCACCTCCGCTGGCCGTAAGGGCGGCACAGTCGGCAGCACCGGTTCAAAGGTGTTGGTTGTGCGATCGACGTCTGCAGTAGCTAGCCGCTCAGTTACCATAACCAGTCAGCCACCGACCGAGCAGCTGTGTAAGCCTCCCACCGAGGTCGTCGGACGTCAGTGCCGGGCAGCAATGGTGGTGCCTGTGTCAGGCAGTTCCACCGTTGTCTCTGGCTCGAAGAAGTTCTCCTTTATTCCACTGAAGTCTG
>JAOTON010000796.1:0-155147 GCA_034440635.1 Lepas anatifera | reverse complement strand
TTTTAGGTTTTGTGTTCTCATTATGGCTCCATTCAATCCCCTGTCTAGGCCCATGTTTTCCTAAATTAGCATGTCTCTGCATACTGCACCACGCCTGCCCTCTGTTCATATCATCAAAGAAATAAACACACGCATAATGTTTGTTTTGTTAAGCAAAGACTGGGCATAACGAGAAGAAAGGAGATACGATATAAAATATGATGGGTTTTCCGACGGTATTTCACCTATACCTGCAGATTTTCATCCAATTCTGTCTATTTGTTACCGAGTTATGCCCCAGCTCGAGACCTCAGCCCCACCCCCGAACTGATGTTCTTGATCCGCCTTTACTCGAGCTCCGGAACCCCACCCCCATACTGATGTCCTGGATCCGCCTATGCTCGAGCTCCTTAGCCCCTACCCCCGAACTGATGTCATGGATCCGCCTATGCTCGAGCTCCTTAGCCCCACCCCTCGTACTGATGTCCTGGATCCGCCTATGCTCTAACTCCTTAGCCCCTACCCCGTACTGATGTCCTGGATCCGCCTATGCTCTATCTCCTTAGCCCCACCCTCCGTACTGATGTCCTGGATCCGCCTATGCTCGAACTCCTTTAGCCCCTACCCCCCGTGCTGATGTCCTGGATCTGCTTATGCTTCGAGCTCCTTAGCCCCACACCCTTACTGATGTCCTGGATCCGCCTATGCTCGAACTCCGTAGCCCCACCTCCGTACTGTCATGGATCCGCTTATGCTCGAGCTCCTTAGCCCCACCCCCGTACTGATGTCCTGGATCCGCCTATGCTCGAGCTGCTTAGCCCCACCCCCGTACTGATGTCCTGGATCCGCCTATGCTCGAGCTCCTTAGCCCCACCCTCGAACTGATGTCCTGGATCCGCCTATGCTCAAACTCCTTAGGCCCATCCCCGTACTCATGTCCTGGATCCGCCTTTATGCTCGAGCTCCTTAGCCCTACGCCCTTACTGATGTCCTGGTTCCGCCTATGCTCGAACTCCTTAGCCCCACCCCCGTACCGTCCTGGATCCGCCTATGCTCAAGCTCCTTAGCCCCACTTCCGTACTGATGTCCTGGATCCGCCTATGCTCGAGGTCCCGAGTTCCAACCCCGTACTGATGTCCTGGATCCGCCTATGATCGAGCTCCTTAGCCCCACCCCCGTACTGATGTCCTGGGTCCGCCTATGCTCGAGCTCCTTAGCCCCACCCTCGAACTGATGTCCTGGATCCGCCTATGCTCGAGCTCTCTAGTCCCACCCCCGTACTGATGTCCTGGATCCGCCTATGCTCGAGCCCCTTAGCCCCACCCCCGTACTGATGTCCTGGATCCGCCTATGCTCGAGCTCCTTAGCCCCACCCCCATACTGATGTCCTGGATCCGCCTATGCTCGAGCTCCTTAGCCCCACCCCCTACTGATGTCCTGGATCCGCCTATGCTCGAGCTCCTTAGCCCCACGCCCTTACTGATGTCCTGGATCCGCCTATGCTCAAACTCCTTTGCCCCACCTCCGTACTGATGTCCTGGATCCGCCTATGCTCGGGGTCCTTAGCCCCACTCCCGTGCACTGATGTCCTGGATCCGCCTATGCTCGAGCTCCTTAGCCCCAACCCCGTCCTGATGTCCTGGATCCGCCTATGCTCGAGCTCCTTAGCCCCACCCCGTACTGATGTCCTGGATCCGCCTATGCTCGAGCTCCCTCGCCCCACCCCGGTACTGATGTCTTGGATCCGCCTATGCTCCAGCTCCTTAGTCCCACCCCCATACTAATGGCCTGGATCCGCCACTGCTTATACAGTTGATTTAAGCAGGCAGTGCAAGGAGTCACGTGTCATGGTATGAGCACAAAGAAGTTTATTCGGCTGGGAAAGAAATTGTGTGCAACGGTGGATCCTTTAACCAGTGTTACCTATGGTTAGAGAATGCATTAACTAGCGGGTAGACAGATAGATAGATGTTAAACTTTTATTGGACGGAACAATATGACAGGTATAACAAAGAGATTGACGCAAAAGCCCGAAGGCTTAAGTGGTGGGGCCTCTCTTATCTCTCTCATAAAACACATCACTTTTACCGGACGTATCACACACATACACAGTAACATTCGGACACACGTAAAGAAACAAAACACAACAAACCAAACAAGCAAACCAGTTCCTGACCACCATTTTGATTTTATTCGTCGCAAGTCGCCACAGCGCGCAGTTTCCTACCGCACGGCCGCCACCCGGCCGTCCGACTGATATGAATATCTAATAGACAACGCGCCCGCCGCACGAGTAGAGGAGCCGAAACGAGACTGACTACCCTGCCACCACCGGGCATTCGCGCTGGTCTATAGCATGCGTACATAGCTATGGTATCTGTCTCGCATAGCAGCTACCAGTGCGCCGCCCGCAGCGACGCTACGGCAGAACGGCGGGGTGAGGTTTCGAGCTGGAAACATACTAGCATGATGTATTACATTTAAGTAAAGGTAGACTGGTGTTGCAATGATATGCAACCTATTGAAATGGCAAGATATGTCTCTTTCCTAGCTGTTTGCAATATTTCATTTCCTTGCAATGACTCTAACCACCCTAAACCCCGGTGTGAAGCAAAAATGAAACGATAAAATTACCACTTTGAAATGTGTTTTACGACTTATAGCTCGGACGCCGTAAGAGATAAGTGGGGAGTATGAGCGAGAAAAATGACGGCACCGAAGTTTGCTATCCAGCCGTGTTAAGTTCAATACCCTAGCTATCATGGTCTGGAAACCAGGGGGCTGAGAATAAAAATTTTAAAAACTTATATTTTCTTTTTGCCTATAAGATAAAAAAGTTTTAGTCTGAAAGTTTTTATCTCTAAATATATAATAAAGGAGGCTATTCTCTCTTATTATCTGAAATGGGAACTAATTTTTATCAATTAGATCGGAAGATATAAGGGTTTGAATGATATTTTGGGAAATGCAGGCCTTCACGGAATGGGCCAAAAAGGACCCTTAAATTTCCGTTTTTGTTTTGTTTCTGTGTTTGTGCAGTACTGCACAAACCGGCCTTTAAGTTGATATTTGACTCAGAACCTGAACTGCTGTAGCTTCAGATATTTCGAGCCTGTAGTTTAGACCATGAGTTTTATGCTAAATTTAGGGTGCAAAGTTTAAAAGCTAATTTAGAGCCCTAAATTTAAAGCTTTTTCTTTCCAACTTTTTGTGTGAACTACAAATTTGACTGATGTAAAAGGGTGCAAGTTTGAAGACTCTAGATGACTTAGCAAAAAATAGAAAAATAAAAGTTAAAAATCACATAATGCAAAATTCTGGGAAAAATTTTGAAAATTTTGAAAATTGACAACCGTGGTGCTTATTCATTTGGAAGTGCCTTCTATCCACAAAAGTTTTAGGTCTCTGATACCAGCGCTCAGAACAGACAACAACAACAACAACAACAACAACAACAACAACAACAGACAACGACGACGAGACCGAAAACACTGTCAGAATAGAAGCCGTTTCTTACTGCGTTCGTCACCGGCTTCTGACAACAGACAACAACGACGACGAGACCGGAAAAACTGTCAGAATAGAAGCCGTTTCTTACTTCGTTCGTCACCGGGTTCTGACGGCACAACAGAGAACGAAAAACTGTCAGTATAGAAGCCGTTTCTCACTTTGTTCGTCACCGGCTTCTGACAACAACAACAACCTCGGCCTGCGGCCTCGGCAGGTGCCGCTCCGGCGCAGGAGAAGCCGGTGACAATGTACGTTAGGCAAACAGTTCGATTGACAGACGAGTGTTTTCAGCAGTATGATACTTGTACCAACGATATTTTCGGACTTCTAGGTCTTGTGTTCTCATTATGACTCCATTCAATCCCCTTTGTAAGCCCATGTTTTCCTAAGTTAGCATGTCTCTGCACACTGCGCCACGTTTGCCCTCTGTTCATGTCATCAATAATAAATAAACACAGGTATAATGGTTGTTTTGTTAAGTAAAGACTGGACATGACCAGAAGAAAGGAGATACAATACAAAATATGATGGGTTTGCCGACCGTATTTCACCTATACCTGCAGATTTTCACCCAATTCAGCCAATTTATTAACGAGTTAGCTTCGGTTACCCTAAGTCCCAGTCCGCATGCCCAGTAACGTTTGCAGTGAATGAGAGCAAAGATACCGTTATAGTTGACTGAAGCATGTTAATATGCCGTTGATTTGCCTCCTGGTCTAAATGATCCCTTATAGCCTATCATTCCTTAGAATTCCTACTGCACATGCGCGTAATAGTGCAGCGTCATAATGCCATCAATTAGAATTAGCAGATGATATTCTGCTTTTACTCGCAAAAATTTGAGCCAAATCGGTCTATTGGCTCCCGAGATAGCCTCCATGACCATAAGTTCTAATGCGCATGCGCACTGACCTTTATTGTTACCAAGGGTGACAAAACATTCATGCTAAATTTAAGCACGTTGGGTTTTCGTCTGTTCAGGTCCTCCTCTGAAATATCCTCGCCTTCCAGGCTTATCTTCATAATTTCTTCTGCGCATGCGCAGCGCAGTGCAGCTTCAATGACATTTTTGACTTTTATTTCGTGCTATTCTTTTGTTCACAAAATTTCAAGAAATTCGACCAATAGGTTGCCGAGATAGCCTCTGTTACAATTAGCTCCAGTGCGCATGCGCAGTGACCTTTTGTTGACCTGAATACCACATTCGAAATCTGCAGGGTCGATTGCCTCTCATTGATATTGTTCGGTAATTTGGTACGGAGTGCAACGAAATCTTCAATCTTTCATATGCTTATATACATACATGGTGGCTATTCAAATGGTGGTAGATATAATGGGCGGAGCTAGGGGCTGAACTTGCCCCGCCCCCCCAATGCCAGAATATCTATGGTTAATACAAACACAGAAGCTGTTCCGAGGCAATGGCGGGGAAGGTTCCAGTCCCGTACCAGCCCCCATCCCCACTGCTCCCCCATCCGAAATGTTTCCCATGAGCTATCTCAGCACGCCTCTGGACCCTGCTACCGTTCCCTAGATGCCTGAGGGCATCACTGCTCACTTCCTCGGATCTCTAAACACGCCTCGGCACCCTCTGCCCTCTAGTCAGGTTCCTGACCACCCCGACCGGCTAGCCACCCGGTGTTTGCACTCGGATAGTAATGTTATGCCTTTCTTGCACGCATTTACCGGCTGCAGCCTACTGCCGCAGCACAGAAGGCCCATGCAAGAAGGGCAGAATGACGTCACTACTGCTGCAGGAAAAACGGGACCGAAGTATTTTACCCCTCAGTGGCGAACTGGTCGTCGGAGCGCCATGAAACAAAAACGGCAGAGCTGATAATTTCCCATACTACAAGTATAGAGAGAGCCATATATCCCAGTTGAATATAAAGGCACTTTATCACGTGATGAATCTATTACCACCTATGAAAACCGCATCAAATTCAGTCTTTATCATCATATAGCTCAAAACCTATGGGAGACGCGCGGGTATGGTCAGGCAGACGGTTGTAGAACTTGAGCTGAGCTTTTTTTGGTACCAATTTCGAAAAGAATATTTGGAAATATATAGTCATAAATTCCCAAAAAAAACAAAAAATATTGTATTTTTTGCAGAAAAATATTTCCCATTAACCCAGAAATTTGAGTTTAGAATATGTTGTTGTAATGACAATACCAATCTCAACAAAGAAAACTGCGTTCAAAAATGTCCAGAATTTTGAAAGTTATATGGTTTTAAAGTTTTAGGCCATAATTGCAATGTTTTGGAAAAAGGGTCAAAACTGACCTTCAAAATTATGCTTTTGGTTCAGTTTAGTGTCTATGCAGCAATGCACAGTCCATTCTGTCTGTAAAAATCCAGTTTGGAACACCTAGCATCATATCTTCAGATATTTCGAACTTATAACTTTGGTAATGCATTTCACTACAAGTTGGAGGTAAAAGTTTCAAAAAATCATTTTGGAAGTAGAAATTTGGATTTATTGCTTCAAACTTTGAACAACAACTGGTAATTGATTGTGTGTAAAAGAGTGTAACTTTGAGAACTGTAGACTAAAAATAGAAAAATAGAAAAATAAAAGTTGAGAAAAATATAATCGAAAATTTTGGAAAAGTTTTTGCAAAATTCGAAAATCTGCAGCCGTCGGGATTTTTTATGGGTTACTGTTTTTCATCCCTGCAAGTTTCAAGTATCTGATACCAGTCCTCAGAACAGACAACAACTACTACTACTCACTACTACCTCGGCCTGCGGCCTCGGCAGGTGCCGCTCCGGCGCAGGAGAAGCCGGTGACAATGTACGTTAGTCAAGCAGTTCGATTGACAGGCGAGTGTTTTCAGCAGTATGATACATATACTAACGCGATGTTGGGACTTGAGGTCTAATGTTCTCATTCTGACTACATTCAGTCCCATGTGTAAGTCCATGTTTTCCTAAACTAACATGTCTCTGCACACTGCGCCACGTTTGTCGTCTGTTCATGTCATCACATAAATAATCACACGTATAAAGTTTGGTTTGTTAAGTAAAGACTGGCTATGCCCAGAAGAAAGGAGATACAATATAAAATATTATGGGTTTGCCGACCATATTTCACCTATACCTGGAGATCTTCACACAATTAAGCCTATTTGTTGCCGAGTTAGCTTCGTTTATCCTAAGTCCCACTCCGCATGCGCAGTAAAGTCTGCAGTGAATGAGAGCAAAGATACCGTTATAATTGTCTGAGGCATGTTGGTATGTCGTTTGTTTGTCTCCTGAACTAAACTATCCCTTATAGCCTAATATTCCTTAGAATTCATACTGAGCATGCGCAGCACAATGCAATGTCATAATTCCGTGAATTGGGATTAGCAGATAGTTTTCTGCTATTACTCTCAAATTTTTAGCCCAATCGGTCTATTGGCTCCCGAGATAGCCTCCCTGACCATAAGTTCTAATGCGCATGCGCACTTACCTTTGTAGTAAGCAAGGGTGTCAAAATTTTCATACTAAATTTAAGCATGTTTGCTCTCCTCTGTCCATGTCCTCTTCTGAAATATCCTCACCTTTAAGGCTTATCTTTAAGATTTCTACTGCGCATGCGCAGGGCAGTGCAGCTTCACTATGACATTATTTGTGGTTTTCACTCCGTGTCATTTTCTTGTTCACAAAATTTCAAAAAAATCGACCCGTAGGTTGCCGGGATAGCCTCTGTTACCATTAGTTCCACTGCGCATGCGCAGTGACCTTTCATTGACCTGAAGACCGGATTCAAAATCTGCATGACCGATTTCCTCTCATTGATATTGTTCGACAATATGGAATAGAGTGCAACGAGATTTATATATTATTTACATGTCTAAATACGATAGCGGATACAAGGGGTGAGGCTAGTGGGCTTAACCCTCGCCCCACCGGGGGGGCCATCGATGGCCCCCTAAGGTTTTTCCGGGATAGCAGAAAAACGACGGGGCGCAGCACCGCGTTTGAGGGCTCTACCTCTCACTGCATCCTTTTCCCATCATCCCTGAAATTTTTTACCCCGGGTCACCCAAGGTCAGGTCACCAGACGAGGTCAACCAAGGTCACCTCACTTCACTTTAGAGCTCTGTAAGAGCTACATTTCAAATTCGATCAATTTGAAACTTCCTACACTTCATAACCCCTCCAGGGTCTATAAGGTGTATATCCGGGATTTTTCGATTTCGTGCCCTGAGGTCAGGTCACGAGGCGACCTCTCCCATTGGAAAAGCATGGGGAAAAGTTGTTTCATGATATAAAAGCCACAAAAATGATTGCAAATACTCAGACTGCTCAGAACAACATTTTTAGACACCCTTTCACGGATCCCAGGGGTCATATTTGCCCTTTGACTTTTCAAAGGTCATCCAAGGTCACCAGGGGTCAAAAACAGTATTTTGACAATAACTTTTGACCTAATTAAGCTAGAGCGGTGAAACCAACACCATCGTGTTTGTCTTGTCACTGGCTTTCATTTGATATACGGCAAGGTCACTTTTTGACCTTTCGTGACCTTAGGTCATATTAGGTCACGAGGTGACCTCTGAGGTCATACCACTGGCGGGAGGTCTTTACGTTCCACATAACGGAAAAAGTACTGGCAATTTGCTATCAAATGTACTTTACCAGGCCTCAATAGCTCTAATGACATAAGAGTTATGCCCAGTTTGCTTAATCATTGCATATTTGAGTGAAAATAGCCGATCTTGACCTAATTTGACCTCTGGATGTCAAACCATTGACCTGAGCACTAAAACATGCAAAGTAATTTCTTACTGAATTCACGCGAGCTTTCTATTGCACTTTGCAGATTTGCGCTAACGCCCATATTTTCGGAGTTAGAGGGGGGGCCATCGATGGCCCCCCGGTGGGGCGAAGGTGGCGCCGGACCCCCGGTGGGGCGCAGGTTAAGTCCCCTCCCATGTGAAAATGCCTAGAGCTATAGCATGAGCAAAGGATGTTTGGAGGCAATGGCAGAGAGGCTGGAGCTAAAAGGTGAATTCAGGGTAGCGGGGGGGATAGGAGGCACGTGCACCCCCCCCTCTTTGGTCGATCCTCAGCACCCCCTGAAATGGCCACGGCGCCCCTCAAACATTCGATGGCACCCCTGAAATGTCACTTCCCACCCTTTCCCCTAAGATGCAAAAATTGGCGCCCATCGGAAGGATTTTACGTGCCAAAAGTTGCGCTCTATGCTCCGGATTACACCCCTTGCCCTCCGGCCGGTGCCTCCTCTATCGGTAATCCTTGATCTGCCTATGCTCAAGCTCCTTAGCCCCACCACCGAACTGATATCCTAGATCCGCTAATGCTCCAACTCCTGAGGCCCATCCCCGTACTGATGTCCTGGATCCGCCTATGCTCGAGCTCCTCAGCCCCACCCCCTTACTGATGTCCTGGATCCGCCTATGCTCGAACTCCGTAGCCCCACCTCTGTACTGTCCTGGATCCGCTTATGCTCGAGCTCCCTAGCCCCACCCCGTACTGATGTCCTGGATCTGCCTATGCTCGAGCTCCTTACCCCACCCCGTACTGATGTCCTGGATCCGCCTATGCTCGAGCTCCTTAGCCCCACCTCCGTGCTGATGTCCTGGATTCGCCTATGCTCGATCTCCTTAGCCCACCCCCGTACTGATGTCCTGGGTCCGCCTATGCTCGAGCTCCTTAAGCCCACCCCCGAACTGATGTCCTGGATCCGCCTATGCTGGAGCTCCTTAGCCCCACCCCGTACTGATGTCCTGGATCCGCCTATGCTCGAGCTCCTTAGCCCCACCCCCAAACTGATGTCCTGGATCCGCCTATGATCGAGCTCCTTAGCCCCACCTCCGTGCTGATGTCCTGGATTCGCCTATGCTCGATCTCCTTAGCCCACCCTCGTACTGATGACCTGGGTCCGCCTATGCTCGAGCTCCTTAACCCCACCCCCGAACTGATGTCCTGGATCTGCCTATGCTGGAGCTCCTTAGCCCCACCCCCTACTGATGTCCTGGATTCGCCTATGCTTGAGCTCCTTAGCCCCACCCCCGTATTGATGTCCTGGATCCGCTTATGCTCGAGGTCCCGAGTTCCAACCCGCTCCTGATGTCCTGGATCCGCCTATGCTCGAGCTCCTTTAGCCCCACCCCGTACTGATGTCCTGGATCCGCTTATGCTCGAACTCACTAGCCCCACCCCGGTACTGATGTCTTGGATCCGCCTATGCTCGAGCTCCTTAGCCCCACCCCCATACTAATGGCCTGGTACCGCCACTGCTTATTAAGTTTATTTAAGCAGGGAGTGCAAGGAGTCACGTGTCATGGTATCACCACAAAGAGGTTTATTCGGCTGGGAAAGAAATGGTGTGAAACGGTGGATCCTTTGGCCAGTGCTACCTATGGTTAGAGGATGCATTAACTAGTGGGTAGATAGATAGACAGATGATAAACTTTTTATTGGACGGAAACAATATGACAGGTATAACAAATAGATTGACGCAAAAGCCCGAAGGCTTAAGTGGTGGGGCCTTTCTTATCTCTCTCATAAAACACATCACTTTTACCGGACCTATCACACACATACACAGTAAGATTTGGACACACATAAAGAAACAAAACACAACAAACCTAACAAGCAAACCAGTTCCTGACCACCATTTTGTTTTTTATTCGTCGCAAGTCGCCGCAGCGAGCAGGACCCTACCGCACGGCCGCCACCCGGCCGTCCGACTGATATGAATATCTAATAGACAATGCGCCCGCCGCACGAGTAGAGGAGCCGAAACGAGACAGACTACCCTGCCACCACCGGGCATTCGCGCTGGTCTATAGCATGCGTAGATAGCTATGGTATCTGTCCCGCATAGCAGCTACCAGTGCGCCGGCCGCAGCGACGCTACGGCCGAACGGCGGGGTGAGGTTTCGAGCGGAAAACTTACTAGCATTGTGTATTACATTTAATTAAAGGTACACTGTTGTTGCTATGATATGCAGCCTGCTGCGATGGCAAGATATGTCTTTGAACTAGCTTTTTGCCGAATTTCATCCACTTCCATCTATATTAACCATTCGAAATCCTGGTGTGAAGCAAAAATGAACCGATAAAATTACCACTTTGAAATGTATTTTACGGCTGTTAGCGCGGAAGCCGTAAGAGATAAGTGGGGGGTATGAGTGAGAAAAATGACGGCAACGAAGTTTTCTATCCAGCCGTGTTAAGTTCAATACCGTAGCTATCATGGTCTGGAAACCAGGGGGCTGAGAATAAAAATTTTAAAAACTTATATTTTATTTTTGCCTCTAAAATAAAAAGTTTCAGTCTGAAAGTTTTTATCTCTAAATATATAATAAAGGAGGCTATTTTCTTTTATTATCTGAAATGGGAACTAATTTATCTTAATTAGATCGGAAGATATAAGGGTTTGACTGATATTTTGGGAAATGCAGACCTTCGCAGAATGGGCCAAAAAGGACCCTTAAATTTCCGTTTTTGTTTTGTTTCTGTGTTTGTGCAGTACTGCACAAACCGGCCTTTTAAATTGGTATTTGACTCAGAACCTGAACTGCTGTAGCTTCAGATATTTCGAGCCTGTAGTTTAGACTATGAGTTTTATGCCAAATTTAGAGTGCAAAGTTTAAAAGCTAATTTGGAGCCTTAAATTTATAACTTTTTCTTTCAAACTTTTTGTGTGATCTACAAATTTCCCTGATGTAAAAGGGTGCAAGTTTGAAGACTGTAGATGAATTAGCAAAAAATAGAAAAATAAAAGTTAAAAATCACATAATGCAAAATCCTGGGCAAAATTTTGAAAATTTTGAAAATTGACAACCGTGGTGCTTATTCATTTGGAAGTGCCTTCTATTCACAAAAGTTTTAGGTCTCTGATACCAGCGCTCAGAACAGACAACAACAACAACAACAACAACAACAACAACAACAACAACAACAGACAACGACGACGAGACCGGAAAAACTGTCAGAATAGAAGCCGTTTCTTACTTCGTTCGTCACCGGCTTCTGACAGACACGACGGACCGGAAAAACTGTCAGAATAGAAGCCGTTTCTTACTTCGTTCGTCACCGGCTTCTGACTACGGACAACAGAGAACAAAAACTGTCAGTATAGAAGCCGTTTCTCACTTCGTTCGTCACCGGCTTCTGACAACAACAACAGACAACGACGACGAGACCGGAAAAACTGTCAGAATAGAAGCCGTTTCTTACTTCGTTCGTCACCGGCTTCTGACAACAACAGACAACAACGACGACGAGACCGGAAAAACTGTCAGAATAGAAGCCGTTTCTTACTTCGTTCGTCACCGGCTTCTGACAACAGACAACAACGACGACGAGACCGGAAAAACTGTCAGAATAGAAGCCGCTTCTTACTTCGTTCGTCACCGGCTTCTGACGGACAACAGAGAACGAAAAACTGTCAGTATAGAAGCCGTTTCTCACTTCGTTCGTCACCGGCTTCTGACAACAACGACGAGACCGGAAAAACTGTCAGAATAGAAGCCGTTTTTTACTTCGTTCGTCACCGGCTTCTGACTACTACTACTACTACTACTACTACTACTACTACTACTACTACTACTACTACTACTACTACTACTACTACTACTACTACTACTACTACTACTACTACTACTACTACTACTACTACTACTACTACTACTACTACTACTACTACTACTACTACTACTACTACTACTACTACTACTACTACTACTACTACTACTACTACTACTACTACTACTACTACTACTACTACTACTACTACTACTACTACTACTACTACTACTACTACTACTACTACTACTACTACTACTACTACTACTACTACTACTACTACTACTACTACTACTACTACTACTACTACTACTACTACTACTACTACTACTACTACTACTACTACTACTACTACTACTACTACTACTACTACTACTACTACTACTACTACTACTACTACTACTACTACTACTACTACTACTACTACTACTACTACTACTACTACTACTACTACTACTACTACTACTACTACTACTACTACTACTACTACTACTACTACTACTACTACTACTACCACTACTACCACTACTACTACTACTACTACTACTACTACTACTACTACTACTACTACTACTACTACTACTACTACTACTACTACTACTACTACTACTACTACTACTACTACTACTACTACTACTACTACTACTACCACTACTACTACTACTACTACTACTACTACTACTACTACTACTACTACTACTACTACTACTACTACTACTACTACTACTACTACTACTACTACTACCACTACTACTACTACTACTACTACTACTACTACTACTACTACTACTACTACTACTACTACTACTACTACTACTACTACTACTACTACTACTACTACTACTACTACTACTACTACTACTACTACTACTACTACTACTACTACTACTACTACTACTACTACTACTACTACTACTACTACTACTACTACTACTACTACTACTACTACTACTACTACTACTACTACTACTACTACTACTACTACTACTACTACTACTACTACTACTACTACTACTACTACTACTACTACTACTACTACTACTACTACTACTACTACTACTACTACTACTACTACTACTACTACTACTACTACTACTACTACTACTACTACTACTACTACTACTACTACTACTACTACTACTACTACTACTACTACTACTACTACTACTACTACTACTACTACTACTACTACTACTACTACTACTACTACTACTACTACTACTACTACTACTACTACTACTACTACGGATAACAGAGAACGAAAAACTGCCAGTATAGAAGGCGTTTCTCACTTCGTTTGTCACCGGCTTCTGACAGACAACGACGAGACCGGAAAAACTGTCAGAATAGAAGCCGTTTCTTACTTCGTTCGTCACCGGCTTCTGACAGACAACGACGAGACCGGAAAAACTGGCAGAATAGAAGCCGTTTCTTACTTCGTTCGTCACCGGCTTCTGACAGACAACGACGAGACCGGAAAAACTGTCAGAATAGACGCCGTTTCTTACTTCGTTCGTCACCGGCTTCTGACGTAAAGTAAAGGATGCAGTTTGATGTAATTTTAGCAATGCCATCAGCGGACACTATTCTAGTGCACTGAATTTTCACCGACGCTTGATAAAAAATTGGAAAGGTAATAGTACCTTGGAAACGTAGCATTCGCATAGAAATAATATGCGGAACGGTGGAAAAAATATATATTCCGACGGATTTCTACCATACTCAGCGACGGTGGAACGTCCAAATGTAAGGGGCGGGCACCATGAGCTTTTCAACCCATAGGCGGATGCAGGGGTGAAAAGGGGTGGGGTAAGTGCCCCCCGATAGACTCTCGCCCCCCTCCAGGATGCGAAAATCGGCGCCCACCGATAGAATTTTGCGCCCATCTGATGGGTTTTTCCGGTCAAAAGTGGCACCCCACGGGCCGGATGGCGCCCACCCGGAAACGCCCCCCCGATCAGCAATCCTGGATCCGCTTATGTTTCAACCCATTTCTTTCCAGTCAACGCCATTGGATTATTGTTAAAATTTATTATTTAAGGGAGGGCACCGTGCCCCGGTGCCCCCCGCATTCCACCGCCAGTGACCATACTCCCGTCATCATATAATCGGGTAAAAGTAAAAAATGTCCGGAGCAGCGACGGATCCAACTTCCAAGGGGAGGAGAATGAACAGAAAATTACCCACCCTCCCCGCCCCCATTGGCAGACGCAGACAGGCTTAGGCAGATTCAAGATTGTCGATCGGGTGAGGGGGGCACCATCCGGACCAGGGGGTGTGACTTTTGACCGGCAGAACTTATCAGGTGGGCGCAAAATCATATCCGTGGGCACGGATTTTTGCATCAATGGGGGGGGTGGGAAGCGACGTTTCAGGGGACACCATTGGCCTTCCAAGACGACGCCGTGACCATTTCAGGGGTCGACGAGGGTTGATGGGGGCACCTGCCCTCCTGGATCCGCGTACGGAGGGGGCAGAGGCAATGCCCCCAAAAATGACAATTTTTACCGATATTTTAACAATACTATGTTTTTACTATTTCTCCTGCGTTGCCCCAACTCCCCCCCCGCAAACGGCTCTCATGCGTCGGCCACTGCCCACCCCCACCTACACATATGAAGCTCGATCATCGATGACGGGCGCCGCAAAATGTGAGACTGCGGTGCAGAGGCAGGGCCGTCGCCACGGAATTTTTACTGCTGGGGACGGACCATGACTCGGGACGACCAGAGGCGGGGAGGGGCGCTGGGGCGCAAAATTTGGAGCGAATGGGCTGTATCTGAAAACGATACTGGCAATACACTTCACCGACAAACTTAGCGAGTTGGTTTGCAGAATTCCACGCAATTAACGAAGGTAAACGCAAGTAACAAGAGGATCCAAATAAAGACCTAGGACGAGTCACCAAGTTTTTGCGGGACCGTCCCCCTCTGATCCGCGAGTAGGACGCGTCTCATCATCCCCCGCTTTCGCCGTCCATGTGTACGTAGGCAATCCAAATCTTGTCAAAGGTTGAGAGGCCATGATCTCCTCAAATGACTATATTCTAGCTGATTTATAAAACACCATGCTTGCGGCAATTTATCGCCGAACACCTTTCTCAAACGTGTTGCCCCTGTGCCTACAAATGGCTTTAGATATTGGCACCGACAATGAACGGATTCAGAGGGTGAGGGAGCAATTGTTGGCCGATCTATACGAAGCTTCCTGAAATGCCCATCAAACCACTATGAAAGGTCAATGGCTCTCCATTGGCGGAATGGCGAATCCAATGGCGGGGAGCCGGCGCGACATACGAAAATATAGAAATTTGGCGGTGCAAAATGAGTCCATCGTAAATGTGCAATTATATTGGTAGGCCACTGTTCTACGATACGTATAACTCAAAGTCACTTTGCCATCCTAGGTAGATGACAAATCTAGAGGAGTTGGTCGCTGAGCAAGGCCAAATGACAAGAACAGTGAAGAGTTCCATTGCAGTTATCAAAAGTAGGTATTCGAAAGTTTTGCGAGCCAAGTCCCGCATGGCACCAATAGATCTTCTGTGGGAACTGGGACACAGTATCAATAAAAATACTCATCTAATCTAAAAAGGCATGGGATAAATGTTCACCCCGTTAGTGCCACTCGTAGCTTATTCAATATCTCATTTGTATTTATTTTAAACATTTCTTGCAAACGCAGAGACAAGAATCCCAAATTGATTGACAAATCCAGCCATCAATTGAACTGCGGCTACACGCCACCATATCAGAGAGAGCACTGGTAGCACAGCGCCTGGATGACGGCTTTGCTGCACGCGAGCTTTGCCAGCGCTGCTGCTCGCCGCCGAAGGGTTTCGCAAGTCCAGGCTGCCTCCGCCGCACGCTGCTGCTCGCGACCGAAGAGGTTTCGCATGTCCAGGTTACATCAGTCGCGCTGGAAAAGAACACAATACAGCACGATTACAATGGGTACGAAATGGGCGATAATTAATCTTGGTTCGTGCGCCCGAAAACCCAAATAACTAACAATCGGTACTAAGGGGTATTATAAATAATCAAATCATTTTGATGAATAAGGCTTTTGAAGCCTGTCCAAATAAATTAATGAAACGGCTATTAGTGCCCCACCAGTTGACAGGACTTGAATTCTTATGAAGCCAGGCATCAAATTTTAACACCCCGGGCACGGTGCCCCCACCCATCGGTGATCCTGGATCCGCCTATGACGGGAATGTCAGTCAAGGGCTGATCTGCAGAATGTGGCAGGAAACTGGAAAATATGCTTGGGGTAGCTCAAATCCTACCCCAATTGGGGAAGAAATTCAGCAGCTGGGCCAGAGTCCTCTGTACACTGAAGCAGAAATTTTCTTTTTCATCATATTTTACCTGTTTTACTAACTTATTGACACATTTATGACTTTTAACAAGGGTCAGCACTGTCCAAGCTGTCACACTCAGCTCCAACATTGTTGTACCTGCCACAAAGAATGACAAGAGTTGCCCCAAACCAGTAATTCTGCCCAAAGGCTACACCAATGAGATCTTGTGTAAATCTGTAAAAAATCAAGGGGCAGTCAGTCAGTACTGATAAGAGGACACCATCCAGTAAGACGGCCAGTTGGCAAAGTATGGCAGCATGCCAAAGAAGTTGCACCAGCTATTGAGAATGATCGTACCACCACTCACCTAACATTGAAACCAAAATGGGCATAAAATCACACTGACCTCTACTTATTTCTAAACAATTTGGCTGGTACTCCAACCACACAACTGGTACTATATCCCCAGCTGCCCTAGGGCATGAAATATGAATGTGATTAATTCTTGTTTAACTTACAATAACAATATGGTATTTTATATTCTTTCGTCCAGTTTCTACACGCAGCAAATTCTATGTGAGTTCAGTATTGACAACTGCCACTTTCATTTATACACTCAGTACTGGTAAATACTGGTCAACATTTCATTTTCTCCAAAATTTGCTTTGCGTGGACCAGTCTTGAGGTACACTTTACACCAAAAACTGGTCAGAATTATCATACTTTGCAGACTGGCAAGGAGGAGAGCCGCCCAACTTCCACAGCCCCATAGGCAATTTTGAAAAGTGTAAAATCATTTTTTGCCATATTTCTTACCTAGTTGGCTTCTTTGGGACCCTGAAGAATGGCAGATCACGATCCTTTTCCTTGGTCTTCGTACATCCAGGCATTGAGCACACATCTGTGCCTGATATGATTCTTGGGCACCGCGGTGATCACAGCGCTTGTATCACACCAAAGAAGTTGGCACTATAGGTAGGTAATTTAAAAAGTTAACAGCTTTCCGTCCATACACAAATTCACACACACAAACAGAAAATCAATCCATCCCAACGTCTCAAATTTATTTCAAAATAAGACACTGGTAGATGTGAGAATAACGGTACATGAACGTTGTTTGTAAATTGTCTCTTTCACGCCAAGTTGTACGCCAAAAAGTCCCTATTTCTTCATCACACCGCCAGCTCCATAGATAATACACACCGCCAGCTCGGGACCTGGAGGCATTCAGTTGACAATAAAATTTACTGAAACTCTTTTTGTGTCTATAAAATAGGATAAATTAATATAATAAAATATTATATTCACCTGTAACTTCCTCAGTAACTCTTTTTGTGTCTACAAAATAGGATAAATTAATATAATAAAATATTATATTCACCTGTAACTTCCTCAGTAGGTATATGTATTGATGGAAACTTTCTGGCTCTGCAGCCACCCTATACTTTTCCAGCAGTCAGCTATCCTGTGCCAGCTGTAAAAATTGCTGTCATTGGCCATGGCTGAGCGGCCCGCTCCGTTTTACCTTTACTCTATTGCCTTGCATCGAACTGCATCCTTTACTTTACGTTTACGCCCTTTACTTGTCCCATTTGAGTATCTCCGGAATAGGAGGTTCAATCATCAGCTGGCATGAAACTGTTTTGATGTCACGTGACCGTGCCTCCCTGGGTCAAACTGATAAATTTGACCAGCGCCCTAATACAGCTTAATTCAACAAAAGGTTGCCATGAAAACGATCTAATGTACCACGAATCCTCGCAATTGACCCCGGTCACGCTCACCAGTGGCGCTAGTGTGCCATCCAAGATGGCCGCGAAAGAGGGACTCCGAAAGGTAAACAACGTTAGTGGGCCCGGGAATAGCATGGTAAGCGGTGAATTATACGTGTTTTATGCCTGGTATGTGGCAGTGGCATATAACCAGCCGCTGCAGAAGGCAGTGAGGAGCCCAAAATTCGAGGAGTTTTTGGTCCCAAGGAGCAAAGTTTGTAGTCAGGATCAGGTTAAAGTTTGCTGCAACCCCCCCCACTTTTTTGCCGGTGGCGACGCTTATGTTTGGAA
Source organism: Lepas anatifera (assembly GCA_034440635.1). Lineage (NCBI taxonomy): Eukaryota > Metazoa > Arthropoda > Thecostraca > Lepadidae > Lepas > Lepas anatifera. Next base: position 136,741 of record JAOTON010000796.1, on the reverse strand, counting down.
ACGCATTTTCCATCGTACATTCAAACTGGAATTTCAGACAGCTTGAAACGAATAAAGTCGTATATCTACCGAATTATTTCAAGATGTCAGTTTCCCGGGCTAAAAAGGAATACAGCCATAGGCGGATCCAAGGGGACAGCAAAGTCGGCATGTGCCCCATAGGCAGATCCAGGGGCAAAGGGAGTATGTGCCACCTCGCCATTGACCCTCGGGCCCCCTGAAATGGCCACGCCCCCTGAAATTTAGCTTCCCACCCCCCCCCTCCACCCCAGGATGCGAAAGTCGGCTCCCACCGATAGGGTTTTGCTCCCATCCGATAGGGTTTCTCGGTCAAGAATGGCGCCTCGCCCCCCCCGGGAAGGTGTCCCCGATCGGCAATCCTGGATCCGCCTTTGATGACGGCCCAAGGATAAAGGCCTACTCCTGCTAGAAGCAGGCTCAAGGGAGTGGAAGGAGGCATAAGCGGAAGTGGAGATTGCCCCACAGCCAGTCTGCAAAGTATGGCAGCAGGCCAGACGAGTCGCACCAGCCATCTAAAATTCTCGCACCACCATCATCCAAAAATTCGCACCAATATGCCACATACCAGGGGAAAAATGCACCCATTCCTACCCCTGCAATGCAATGATATCTCAATCATTAGTCAGTTAATTAAGGGCTTTTTATAAGGCCCCTCCTGTGTCTTAATAGCCATTCAGCCATTATTTGTTTATTATAAGTGTCACTAACCTTGCAAATTCGCACCAGGTTGATAAAATTCGCACCACTCGGTCCTGTCTTCAAGGGCACTCGTGCCGAGATCTCGTCTTAAAATGCCATACTTTGTACACTGGCATCACAGCCGCTTACCAGGTGGATGTCAATGGAAGTCAGATGGCTGAAAATGTCTGCAACAGACAGCAGCATTTGAGCCTATCTTCTTCCCAATTCTCAGTTTCAACTTCCACTGCTTGGACAGCACCTTATCCTGAGGAAACTTGTGAAAGCTGAGACTTCGACACTTTCTTCGGAAGGATACACACTGAGGAACGCAGCATTTCTGATTGGATCTAATGGTTATCCGTCTCTTCTCCATTTTCTTTGAACTTTCCAAGATTATAACAAACAAGAAAATAACGCCAGTCTTCAATATTCACGTCCACCCAACGTCACGTATAACCACGCTCTCTCACAACGAGTTTACCACGACTGAAAATCCGTTACCATAGGAACCGTGTAGGAACCGAGGAGATTGTTTACAAATGCGCCGGATATGAAGCAGCCGCGCCAGACGTCAGTCCCTCTACTGGCGTTTCCAAAAAAATCCGCCAGGTGCCAACACTTTCGATGACCGAGGCCAATAAATAATGACATTCTCTGCCAAAATTATTTAGTGGTGGGCTAAATCCAGAAGTTCTCGTTGAAATTAGCACGTGATTCTCCAATTAAAGGGAGATACGCGAAAAAAGTTTTATTGGCTATATCAAAAGGATACAAAAAGTTGTTTCAGAAGTCCTATTCTCATTTTTGCGAATTCGCCCTGCAAATGCCTTAAAATTGCTTTCAAAGTCAACATTTTTAGACGACTTCACCGGTACACCTCATATCAATGTATATGACGTACACACGGATAAGGCTATCAGTTTCTCTAAGAATTAAGTCATATCTATCCTAAACAGTGATGTAAAACTTCGGACCACTACAGAAAAAATTACTTAAAAAAACAACATTCCAAAACTCTTTTGAAACAGAAATATAGGGCTTAAAAGAAATCACAATTAACCAATCAGAAGCCTAGGAATTCTCAAATCGGGGTCACGTGACCTATTTGACGCAAAAGTTTTGTCATTCTGGGGTGGAAGCAGAAAATGGCTCAAGACCCGAGGTACGAAACCGATGAAGACTTGACTAATTATGTTTTTTCCGTTTGTAGGTCAAACTAATTCATTTTGTAGTTCTTAAAAGCTCTTTAAAATTAATTCAAATACAAATACAGGAAAGCAAACATTTTTATTATAAGAAAAACATTACTTTTCAACTTAAAATTGTTTTCGAAAAGTAAGTGATGGGTATAGGCATGGGTAATTGATGGGCATTTTATCGAAACTGTTAACCTATTTCGCTAATAAATGAGTGGCCTCCCAAAATTTTGCCGAAGATACAAAAATAATTTATAGTTTTGTGATCAGGATTTTTCAAATAGCAAGAAACCACAATAATAATTTTTCGCGTATCTCCCTTTAACTTGGCCAAGATTTGTACTAACAAAACTTTCAATTTTGACGTCGGGGTATTGCCGTTTTGTACAGGATGTCCGCTCTAGTTATAGTAGATCTCTATGGATTTAACAACCCAGTACTCGCGTCCCTCGCGTTCGAATGAATGAGGTATTAGAGATGTCAATCAAAAAGCACACGTTACGTTTGCCATGAGGTTAGGCAGATTCAGCGAAATCGCGAAGTGCCTAATCTCACACTCAGAGGTCGAGAAAAGCTGGTACTCTGGTACGAGCGTCGGAGACAGAAATCAACCGGACAAAGTTCAAAGGGAGACACTCACGACGTTTCCCCCAATCTGTGTCCGAACCCGTCCCGCCGCCTCATTATTGTCTCCTTTCGAGAAGAAACAGTGGATTAAACACTCAATGAACGTTTTGCAATTACCTGTATAAAACTCTTCATTAAATGTAATCACCTTCAGAAATACTAGAGGTTTTATGCCCGATTCCTCAGCCTTCCTCCATAATGTCTCTAGCTGTCTCTAGATAGAGCCGGAGACAGCCGAATGCTGGTACACGAGTCGATTTTGAGACACTGATGAGACAGCTTAATATTTCTTGAGTCAGCAAATTTTTTCGCAAAAATATTTCAATTCTCTATTCAGAAAAAAATAAATATTTTTTTTAAGTAGCTTTGTCTTGTATATTATATGTATAAACTCCCTGTAAAAAACATTAGAAAACTCGAACGACTCACGCAGATTCATTTTAATAGTTATGCCTCTCTAAATCAGATTGCCCGCGCTTCCTTTCGAAGCCAAGAACGGATGGGGTGCGGGCGTGTCTGTGGCCGTTCCTTGTGGTTTTTTGGTTTGGAGTGCTAAGAAGGCGAGATTAAGTGTATATAAATTTTATTTGAGTGTATATCAAGCTCGATTAAGTGTGAATACGAAACTGGCTGGACAAAATGCCTTTCCCATCGCGTATGAAAGTGACGTGTGGGCATCTTCATACTGGTAGGCCATGCACGTTCAATGGTGAGGCCCGCAACTATTCGAGGCACCTCAAGATGGCTCATCCTGGTCTACCATCTAGGATGCTGGGACAAGATTCAGTTGCGTCATGGACAAATGGATTCGTGAACATGGTAAGTTTCATAATTTCAACTTCAACAATCCAGCACATGGTTCTGTCTGTAGCAGGCTTACAGGTGCTCACACATTCAGGGACCTAGGAGCCAGGGGAGCAGGGGGCAGCTGCCCCCCCCAATTTTCATCATTCTTAACCATTAACCCTATGGCGTTGACTGGAAATAAATGACTTAAAAATTCCCGCTGCCCCCCAACATTGAACATAGTTCCGACGCTCCTGCACACTGACACATTGCTATTTATTTAGCTGAATTGCAAAGTCATGGATTGCTCAAAGTGACCTATACCTTGCTGGGATACCCTGTATCCTGCTGTATAACTGAAAGATTTGAGGGCAGTTTGTCTGTTCACATAAGCCTAGGAATGCCCAGAATATTGGGGAGGTCAAGGCGCATTTTGAAGTCATTTCTTTCCAGTCAATGCCATATGGTTAATGGTTAAGAATCACAAATATTGGGGGGGTATGCCCCCTGGCCCCCTTGTTCCTATGCCTATATCTGCTCATTTTAATCATACACTTGAGTAGGTACCTATGATGTGGACACTTGGGAGAAATTTGTATGCTAGCTGTTGCTTCCTCTTCAATGCCATAGCGTAAATTTTGATTAACAGTGCTTGTGCCACCACTGGGCTACTGGAAATTGGAATACATATTTTTGTATTCAAACATTTTATAGTGTGGACCCCAAGTCTTCGATATATCAATAGGCATTGTCAATTGCCAATTGACCTGCCTTCAATCCTAGATGCCAAATTGGCAAACTGATAATTCTCTCAGTATCCTAATGCAACTCATTTTGTAATGAAGAGCCTGTTTCCACAGAGTTAAAAATATTTTGTTTTTTTGTTTGCATTGCTTTGCATTGCTCCCAACAATGTCATGTACAGCCTGTGTTTGCAAATGCAACTGTTAATGATTGGTAGGTACCTACAACCTAAAATTTATGATCGCTAGTATTGGGTAACATGGGATGTGTGCTTCTCTTGGTAAAACTGCATACAAATTACCATTCATTTTGTTATTCAAATAGATGAATTTTCAAAGTGTGCTTCTTAAACCTGGAAGCAGTCATCTTGTAGGTATATTAGGTATTACAAATTACAATTCATATTTCCCTTTAAGGTAGGTAGGTAATTTGCAGGCTTGGATGATGTTGGCTTACTTTGGTGTCCTGATATTTTCTAAATTACTGTTAATCCGTTTTGCGTCTACCTATTTGCAACTTCTATGCTTTCTTTTGCAATTTCAAATATAGTTATAGGTATGCTGAGATATGATTGGTCAAAATATGAATGATAGGCAAATTGGTAGTTCTTAAAAAAAATTCTTGAGTTGCTCTCATAGAGCTGGATGTTTTTGTCTGAATTGGAAGTGAGCTATTTACCTAAGGGGGCACATCTGACAATATCCATTCAAGTTTGGCTAAGAATCAGATAATTTTTCAAAATAATATGACACTACTTGCTCACATTATGCTTATGCTGTATGCATCTTGATCTCCAAAAGCCAGTATGGTGATAAAAACACAGAACATTGATTAAAAGATAGTACTTGCTTACAAACAAATCAGGCAAACATAGTAGGTTTGGATGAGACCTTGTTGGGGCAGCATGGAGGCAGGCCTATCAGTTCGGGGTAGCTTTTACTCGTGTTTTGGGGCATAGTGGAGCAGGAACTGGGCAGTAGCTACTGACCCACTGGGGCATGTAATTGAACACATATAATTTAAAAAAATTACAGGTGAAAATGTGTACCCGTGAGGTAAAAAAGTCTGCCCAGGTGACCAAATTTCTGCCCCAATTGGGCCAGAATTTGAGGTGCATCAAACCCCTTATTGAATCACTTGTTGCATTCTGCAGAGTAGTCCACAACATAGCAATTGAAAACCTAATTCCATGTACCCAGGTGATCTTGCCAAGGGGAAAGTCAAAACCCAATTATTGAGCAAGAGAAGACATTGCAAATTGGAGGATTGAGAGCAGATATGCATCTGTCCTCTTTCCTAAATTAAGCATTGGAGTGTATCAAAAATCAATATCTCAGCAGTGAGTGGAGGATCAAACTTGCCAGGACATTGCTGTCCATTCGAAATGGACATTAAAGATTACCTGAACAAGGATCTCAAAATCTCAATGTTCTTTTTTGTAATCATGAAAAATGTGGAGAGAACATGCTTAAAATATTTCCCATGCTGATGTACATTTTGGAAAAGCATGCAACAATCTGACAAAAAATAATTCGAGTCATGAAATTGGCAAATTATAATTATTTGTCCTTTCACTTTTACAGAGGACTTTTGTTGCGTGAATTGTCTTAAGCCCATATATTCTCTAAGGACAATGTGTTTGCTTTGCAGCTTTCCAAGGCGGGTTCAGTGGCTGGCGCGAGTGCCACTACCAGCGTAGACGCCTCGTCTGCACCTGCAGTAGATTCTCTCGTTACAACTTTGTCAACTGGAGTAGCGACTGCAACATCGGAGAATCATTCTGCTAGTGCTTCCAACGCGGAGATCGCGTCTGCAGTGCCCTGTGGCATAAATGATGTAAATACGGTCGGTGAACATCTGGAAGATGGGCCTGCAACTATCCCAAAATCAGCAACACTAGCCTCCAGTCTTACAGAAAGATCGGTTGATGAAAAGGGAATGTCGGTCACCAGCCTTCTGCAGGAAATCATAGCTCGGCTGCAAGCTGTGGAGAAGAAACAGGACATACTGGTTCAACAGTCCACAGTAAGCAGGCGCAAAAACAAAACAAATGAGAGTGTAAGTACTCGTGACATTCTGCTGCGCTCCTGTCGTAGTATTGACAGCTTGCAGAGTGCCACAGAAGAACTGCTCGTTGCTGTACCGGAACGCAACGCGCTATACTGTGAGATATGCGTTCCTGGCTTCAAACCCTCTGAACACATCCATGAAGGAGTGAAAGTCTTGGGCGTTAAGTATGACTTCAGCTGTGGCAGTAGCTTCCTCTTCAAGGATCGCCTTCCCCAAGAGTTCCGGAAACTGAAACAATCAGTTGGAGGCCATTTCAGAGGACTTCACCACGAGAAGAACGCGAAGAGAGCTGCGACTGTGGCAGCACAAGAAAAGGCACGCGCAGAGAAAGATCGCAACTCTGCTCTGCATGTGGTTCGGACGGGCTACTTTTGCCTAAAGAAGTCGCTGCCCCACCAGACATTTGAAGAGCTGATCACTCTGCAACACATGAATGGGGCAAGAATGGGCACTATCAACCATTCAAGCGGCTTGATGCCGCGACTGAGGGTTCAGTTCTGCGATGCCATGCGAATCATGCTGGCACAACACAACGCCCAGCAAGCATGTGTGTCAGTTTGTGCGGACAAGGTGACGGTGGCAGGGCGCACCGTAAATGTGATTGCTGTTGTGTGTGCAGTTCCTCAAGCTCATCCGCAAGATGCCCTTCAGGCATATGTGCTCGGGGCACCAGTGGTCAAAGCTCACGACGGCAAAGCTCTGGCGCAGGAGATCGTTGACTCTCTCTCCCAGATTGGAATAACTCATCCGGACCAACTGGCGGCGGTTTGCATGGACGGCCAGTACCATAAAAACCACGTTCCAGAACACATGATGAGGCTCATGTCATCTGCGGACCCACATAGGAGTAGGCAGCCCACTGTCGTGTGGCTGTGGGACGGAGCTCACCTCCTTAATCTAGCTGACCAGGACGCGCGACGATCGCCCGGATGTGAGTGGGTGGGAGCTACCATCGACGACGTGACCAGGATCACCAAGCGCTTCTACCACGGGAAAGGACTTGAGGGGCTGCTGGATGCTGGTGAAGCGATCGGGACACCTGCTCTACGGCCGAAACTGTGGTCAGATACGCGGTTCGCTCCGTATGCAGCTAGAACATTCACGGTGTTCCAGCGGAACGCCGGCGCCATGATCCACGCTCTGTCCGAGGAAGTGACCGCTGGAGAGGCTGATGCATCGACGAGAGAAGATCTGAAGCTTCTCAAAGGTGGGAATTTTTTAGCTTGTAAATTTCATCTCTTGATGTGAATGAAAATGTTTATTAAACAGATGTCGTGTGACGCAGGACATGAACGTACAAAATTAAAATTTGATCGCTCATACTTGATTTCTATTCAAGATTGGGAAATTGCTGCTTCACTTGCGTTTCACAACTGCGTTTCATTTTTACCATTTGAAATACCAGTATATTTGTGTTTGTGCTTTCCAGCATATTCACTTTCCTTTTAGGCGCAATCAAGTTAGTTCATCATGTGATTAAATCTGATATAGGTGGCTCGTCTAAGAAATGCCAGTTTTGTATGTACTTAATGTAGGTATTGACTTAAATTGCAACGTCTTGAATTCATCCATTGATCCTCACCAGATGCCATGCCTGGTTTTTATGGCTTTATCATACGGCTCAAACTGTCCAAACACACTACTCGTTTTTAAAGCACGTGTTTTCGTTTTTCGTTTCTGAACTGGCCAATTGCGTTTGTGCACTGCAGTGTAGCACACCCAACGCATTTTAATTGAGTAAACTTGACCTGTGAGGAAAGACGTAGTTAAAAAGAAAAAAAGGAAGTCGTCTTTTAAAAATGGATTTGTGTGTTGTCCTTAAAAAGTGCCCAATATGCTGAAGTGAAGATCCTTAGCATTGTGTAGGTAGTTTTCCGTGCTTAGTTTTCGTAGATATGAAGGAACTGGCTACTAATTTGAACAAACGGTTTCTCGCCAGGCCGAGTCTTCCCAGCACGAGTTGCAGCCCTCAATGACGTGTACACCGTCGTGGCTGAGGGCAGCAAAGCTTTGCAAGATTTGAGCTTGCTGCCCTGGGAGCGCGAGGGCAAACTAGATGGCATGAGGTCGCGGCTCTACAACATGGCGGAGGACCTGGCTATCGACGAGGTCACACTGGAACTCTGGCCTCAGCTGGCCAAAGCTGAAGGTGCTCCATACGTGGTAAGTGTTCCCTGGCCCTGCTAGTATTCAAGCAGATGTAATGTTGAAGCGTGTTTTTTAACAATATTTGCATTCGTGCTGTGCAAATATTTGAAGAAAAAATTGTTTTAGAAAGGATGAGATGGTCCCATAGAATAACAAGAGCTTTAGTTTAATGTTTGATAAAACATTTCATTCGGAAGGGCGATTTGAGTGTAGTTGCGTTGTCAAACGTTTGCTCAAATTAAAATAGTTAGTTCCAAACAAACTTACAAGGAACCCAACTTGTACCTGTTTTCCATTCATAATAAAGGGATTATCCGAAATGTTGACAGAGCAAAATATAACTGAGTGTACAAACCAAAACTAAAGGAAGATAATGTGATATCAGAGTAAAAACTGGCAGTTGTTGAAACATAGTATAATACCTTACACTGCAAACGTTCTATAGAAGTGTTTGGGTAAAAAAGTGTACTCATGCAGTGTTCATGTTTTGTTCTATGACGTGATTCACTTAACATTCGATTGTTCTAAATGATATGAACGCTGTTCAATCTGCTTGACAGGCGGATGACGTGGAGAAGTTCGTGCGCACGATGGACACCCGCTGCGGTGTACGGCATGGGGGAGTGGATGTGCGTGGACGCGCCCATGGTGCAATGAACACTGAGCTAAGTCGTCACATGCAAAACCTGAAGCAGGTAGGAGATCTCAAGGGCATCCAGAATGTGATGCATGTTGACTGCCTACGCTGCGTGCAGCGCAGTACAGATGCTCTCATCTGTGCGAAACTTGTGCCTCCATCTTGTGCTATCACGATGAGTGAAATCGAGGCAGCGTGGCAGGTACTCAGAAAGGAGCGTCAGGGTGCGAGTAATCAGGAACTTATGAAAGTCCTCTCCAGTGCAGCTCAGTCGAGCGCGCCCATACATAGGTTCTGTAGGCTGGTGACCCGAATGTGGTTGATGAGCCCGCCGGAGTCTGTCGTTGAGTCCATGGCGAGCGTTGTGGAAGATGTGTTCGGCACACATCGGCAGCTCGACCATTCAAACGCAGCTCTGGAGCTGCAAGTCAGATGGAATGGCCCGACAGTGTTCAAAGCGAATCGCATTGTTGAGTCAGTGCTGGCAAGAAACCCACATCGCTTTGTCAGAACAAGCGTGGACGTGACTAGCTTTCTCGAGGGCACTGTGATTCGAAAACATCTAGAGGGTAGGGCTGATCGTGTGACATGTTTTTCGCAATGAGTGTTTTCGTTGGTAGCCTGCTTGGTTTTGTTTTGTTGCCAGGTTTTGTTGCCGCGCCTGGCCTACTGTAATCGTTGGAGACGTAACATCTGAATCGGGTATGTAAATGAGGGATCAAAAAGCATTTGCATGGCCGTTCACACCAGCTAAAAATGAGGCGTCAACCAATCTTCCTGGATGCTGACTAAAAACTTTCCACAGTACGACAAATAATTCTTCGGATTTGAGCCCTCTTTGCTTCCGCACAGCATGGTTATACTGTGCTGGTTTCCTGCCAACTGGGCTCAGACAATATTTTTTTACAGAAAGGGGGAGGGGGCCTGGCTCCCTTTCCGACGCAGATGAGCATTGGGATGCGTGAAATAACTAGGTTCGAATTATTAAAAACGTTTTACGGTGGTTTCCTGAAGCTTTAGCAGAAGATCTCACATGTTGCGCCGGCTATTGCTAAACTGAATTTCGCTGTTAGAAGTCCAGGCCAAGCTTATATATGTTAGGTCAATTTGGTGTGGTATAGTTTTAGGCGTTATTTTGAAGTATAATTTTCACTTTTTGGACCTGGGGAATTCGAAGGATTTTTCATGCATCCCTTCTGGGGTTACGGTTGTTGGTCTTATTACAAAATGGTTGAAATCAAGAGTGACTTATTGTTGGCTGAGTGTGCCAAAAATGAAACTGATGCCAGCTCGGGCGTGTTTATGTGGTTGCACATGCTTCGCCTGCAGTAGATACGGACATTTTGATGACTTGAGTGATGGAAAATCATTCTTCTCCCAATTTCAGAAAAATAACTTGTTTTGCCATGTTCTTGCTGTTGAATTAGACGCCCGTTTACCCTCCGATCGCATTTATGTAAAATCCCACTTTAAACCCTTGCAATGGGAAGCTATTTCATGTACAATGTTCTATTTCTTCAAAAGTTTAGAATTTTTTGGGTTACAACTTTTTGCCTTCCAACATCAGAATTAACCCATGGAAATTTCAACGGAAGTATCGCTACTGGAGGACTGTGTCAGCTCTCTTACATGACTTGCATGACTAACAATGGTGAACTAAGGATGCGGGTGAACTGGAGCAGTTGATGGGTGAAGTGCACTAACAATTAGTAAAAAATATGGCTAACAATCTGCCCACTTGGAAGTTATCGATTTTCATCACTAGGATTGCTTAAACTCATGGGATCATTGCTTAAACTTCAGTCTCACTTTTGAATAAGGGGTACCATTCCGCACGTTTCGTCCAGTTTTACTGTGGCTGAGTTTAAGGAGTGTATTGGTGAATACAGTGGTAAGAAGTCTGTATTTTAACCGTATTTTTCTTGTCTGATATTCTGATCATGAACTGGAGCTGATAAATAAAATGTGCAAAGTGGGTGAAGAGAAAGGAGGAGTGCTGGGGAGGGAAGATCCATTAACCATTAAGCGGGACAAACTGAAAAAAATTAGAGCTTTTCATCAGCCAGATCATGTCTGAATGTTGCAAGTGGTGTTTGATCAGCACGTGCGTCGGCACTGGGGGGGGAGGGGGGCTCTAGGAAAGTCGTGGTGTGGAAGCTCCTCACTTTTGACTGGTAATATCATTGAATATGCTGAACATGAGTTTCATCATTGGGCGCGGTCACCCGCCTTGGCTCCGATCACTCACTCGAAATATGTGGCGACGCCTTTGGTTTTACGATTCTCTGTCCGTAAGAATGCATAAAATGACCTGAAATGTGCAATACATGAGCAGTTCTTGCAACGGCTATGATGTAATTTATTATTGAATTGCTTGCTATTATGAAATGAATCGCCAGGAAAAATGCGGGATATGAAAGTACGATGGCTAGATTTTAGTAGAAAGTAATTTTGAGAAAGTAGGATAATGACCTCGCGGTATGAAATGGGACAGTCAGGTAAATATCGGCACTGGAATCGTGAGACATTTTTTGGCATAGTTATTCACTCAACCGACCTACTCTTCCTAAGGAGACACTTCCAAGAATTCTTTATCTGTGAAGGAGACAGTCCAGACATTTTTAGACCTCTGCTCACACTTGTTGATAGTAAAAGCTGTGAACGTGGATTGTCAGAGATGCAAATCATCGGCTGTTTGACCCAGTGATCTGAAGAAGGAAAATTCTCTGTAACTTAAACATCGATTCAAATTATATTTATTCCACATAAAATCCGTACCTATTCTGACATTTAACACGCGCATTGACGGGGGTCTGAGCCACCTTCGCATTGACGGGGGGGGTACCCGCCCCCCCCTAAGATCTCGAGAACCACGGTAGGTAGCGAAAAACGGTAAACAGTGTTGGGCTGCCCATCCACTTCTCTATCGAAAACATTTGTACCATTTTTTTGTCAGGTCACATTTAAGGTCACGAGAGGTCAAAACATGCCCGTCATAGGGATAACATGTAAAATTCAGTTTTTCGGGCATTACATCTGAACAAGTAAAGATAGAGCAAAACGACTTGAACTATATGAATCCTCTTAGCAAGCCGAATCGAATGATATATAATTTGACCTTGCTAGGTCAAATCAAGGATTTGACCTAACCTGAGGTCAGGTCAGGGTCAAATTATATAAAATGCATATCATTAGAACTGCAAAGCCCAGGCAAGTCTAATGCAGCTAAAATAAATGCTCTATCACCATCCGTTACTGAGTTATTCCGTAAAAACCATTTTTCCCATGTATTTCCAATGGAGAGGTCATGCGTCGTACCTGACCTTAGGTCATCGATATAAAAAATACCGGAACATATTTTAGAGAACTCGGTGGGGCCATTATGTGATATGAGTTCCAATTGGATAAGTTCACCCTGCTCCGACTTATGCTATCTTAAACTTTTCTTGAGGTCGGGTCACTTGACCTGTACTGGTGACCTGACTTGAGATGACCTAACCTTAAAATTTTCACAGAAGTTGTAAAAATGATGAGGGAAAAGGTATACCAAGTACGGCGGCGCTACGCGCCGCCGTTTTTCTACTATCTCCGAAAAACTCGAGGGGGGCGGGTACCCGCCCCCCGTCAATGCGCGTGTTAAGGCTAGGCAGTGCCTAATGTGCCTCTATGGCAGCGCCGCCACTGGAGGGCAGCTAGCAGAAGCTGTTCAAATATTGGTGATAGCAATTGGTCAATTGAGAAAAAATTGTAATCAACGGATACAAATTCTGGCCATACAAGGTATGGGTGTACCATCTAAAGGAACATCTTTATAATAATTGTTAGGGTTTAACAACGCACCAACTGCCAACTTTACATACACGGCGTTTCCAACTCCAGCCTTTTGCTGAACAGAAAGGACCGTGTTGCAGAATATCTTGATTTAGCTCTTTTTTTAACAGCAGTGGCTACAGGAAGAAGATTAAAAAGACGAGAAAGTACTAAAGTTATGAATGGTACTTTATATTTCTTCCAGTACACTGAAGGTATCATATTTGGCGTTCCGGCCTACGAATTCAACCTCAGGTAAAATATGGCCTCCAAAGTTTTCTCATGTCGTATATAATGTCATTATATCGCAGGTCATTCTTTCTCGGGTATTGGTTCACAACAGCATATGAGCTATGTCATTCACAAACGTCACAGAGACACAAACGTAAATGACAAGCACTACAGAAGTCCCTAGATTGCAACACCTTGTAGCGCCAGCGATGCTTTTTCTAAGAAGTGCGATGTAGTTATTGTGTCTATCACTCTCACAAGGAAAACGAATCAAGCGAACAAAAAGAAGCACAACTCAGAAGCTATCATTTGGGCGGATGTGGGGGATGCTTAGAATTGGCTTATCACCCTAGCGTGACACACACACACGATAAAATCGCTGCATTCCGTCCCCAGCACAAGACATATATTCATGCATATTAGTCAGACAAACGAACAAAGCGGAAAGCAAGTCTCATCAACGCCAGGGAAATGACCCGGGCGATGTTCTTTTCAAAGTGAGATAAAGCTCACAGCCCTGCCTAGATATGCGCAGTGTATTCATGTATGTCATCATTCGCTCTTTCATTTGGAGTTTGAACACCTTTACTACCCTGGTTTGGACAGTTCATTACCCAGGAAGGTTGGTGCTTTTGACTAATGTCCCAGTGTGCTCTGATCACCCTCGCCCCGGCACACGGCAACGCCAATTAATGCAGAGGGCTTAAAAACGGGATGAAATCCCCCAAAACCACTTTCCAGAAATAATATAAAATGGATATAATGCGTTTAATAGTTTACTGGAACCCGGGAAAAATGATTGTTCTTTTAGAGTGTCAAATCGATTACCCACACAAACCAAACATGAAACTTCTTCCATGTCACCATTTACAGGAATCTTGCAAAAAATAATGCCATGACTGACGAGAATCGCAAATGATAATACCTAGACCTCCAAAGTAAGAGTAGATTACTGTGACTTTCAGGTTTCTGCGATATTCTGGCTACCCAAATACGGCTCTACATACGGTCTCAATACGGTCCCAGAACACGAACATGATAGCACTACAGAAGTCTGTAGATTGCAACCGCTTGTTACGTCAGCGATGCTTTTTTCCCTACAAGTGCGATGTAGTTATTGTGTTTATTCTAGTACGCCCGGGTCGTTTCCCTGACGTTGATGAGACTTGTTTTCTCTTTGTTAGTTTGTCTGACTGATATACACGGAATGCAGCGATTTTATCGTGTTTGTGACACGCTTGGTGATGAGCCGATTTTAAGCATCCCCCACATCCGCCCAAATGATAGCTCCTGAGTTGCGTTTCTTTGTGTTCGCTTAATTCGTTCTCGTTGTGGGAGCGCTGACACAATAACTACATCGCACTTATAGGGAAAAAGCCTCGCTGAAGTGCTAGAAGTGCTGTGTTATTGGACCGTTGCAAATATGAAAATGTATTGTTTGCCTTTGGCCAAGTAGTGAGAGCACGCATCGGGATGGTGGCTCAAGAGCGTTGAAATTATTTGGGATTGGGAAAAACTGCGAGTTTTCCTATCCTAATAGATCCAGGGAGAGGGCAAACTGGGCAGTTGTCCCTAAACCCCACGATTGTTACGGATTTCTTTCAAAACATGTTTTCCACGATTTCTGGCATGAGCATGAGGCGATGAAAAGACTATGAAAGGAGAGGGTAAGGATAAAAGGTGAGGATAAAGGAGATAGAATTCTACCTGGAGGGGTCGCTGATGCCACAGGCGCATGCGCTCACAGCCCCAGGTAAGGGGGACGTGAGCGCAAAGGATAAGGACCCCCCTTAGGATAAGGGCAATGATTGCCGGTTTAAAATCATACACACATACGATTTTCAGACACTTGCTGAGTGTGAATTGGGATATCTAGCCTCTGATAATATGTACATAAAACTGATGGGTGCATCGGCTTCATGTTAGGGTCTTCTTTGACTTCATAAACTTATTTCTTTGTATCTTCAATTATATGGTTTTATGTTTGCTTCTGAATCATATTTCATCCTCAATGTAGTTTCAGCCCTTTTAATTTTATTGAATTCATTTATTGCTTCATTCGATCCAATATTTTATGAACCACTGCCGAATTTAACTTTAATTTCTTGTAAGTAGTTTACTCACAAGGTCTCTCCGGATTCGGTTGCGATTCAAATCTTCCAAAAGAGCTGCAATTCGAAAAACCCCAAAAAAACTTGATGAATTCTTCCCGGCCGTTTTTTGGTCAATATTCATCCGATCACATCCACCATTAAATTTTTACAGCGGAAATCACAAAAAACGTAATTATATTATGGTCTTATGATCTATAATCTTTTGATCTTATGAACTTATGTATGATCTTATGCATTTTTGCATAAGTGTCGCCACCGGCAAAAAAGTAGGGGGGGCAGCCAAACTTCAACCTGATGCTGACAAAAAAAGTTTACATCAGGACCAAAAACTGTTCGAATTTGGGCTCCTCGTTGCCTTCCGCAGCGGCTGGATATAAGAATGTCCGGTTTTCTCTCATTTTGACTGAGATCAGGAAATTTGTGACCAAAAAGTGGGGGGCCAGGCCCCCTGGCCCCCCTTTTCCGACGCGTATGCATTTTTCCATGCGTTCCAGGTTAACAATATCAACATTTATTTTGTGGAGCGGCCTGACGTAGTGAAATAAATAAATCCTTTCCGGTGCTTAAGTCTTCTATTATAACTGAAACTGATCGTTTGTGGGTATAGGACATCACACCTCTTCCCGAATTTATTTTGATTGATGAAATTTCTTCGTGCTGTGTTTACGTTGGCGCTTTTGCGCCTCTTGCCGTTTCTGTGCAATCGATGCCGCATAGAATGATGTTGAAATGAAAATTCTAGGTGGGTCATGAGCGGCTCCAGGGACATATTTTGAGGCATGTTGACCAATATTGAGAGAGATAAGATCCAGTCCGAACTCGTGCCCCTCCTCCTGGAAGAGGAACTCGGTGATATCTTCGGCAAAGTTGGCATCGGCAAGCTGTGGGTGCTGGGTGAGCACACCGATGGCAAACTGGTCCAGTCTGCCCAGTTATATATAAAACTTGGCA
Organism: Lepas anatifera; assembly: GCA_034440635.1. Lineage (NCBI taxonomy): Eukaryota > Metazoa > Arthropoda > Thecostraca > Lepadidae > Lepas > Lepas anatifera. Next base: position 120,725 of record JAOTON010000796.1, on the reverse strand, counting down.
TTGGCGCCAGAACGCTATATAATCTGGATATGATAAAGCCAAATCACATGAAGGTCAAGGTCAAATGCCACAGGTCAAGGTTATACCAGCATTTTTAAAGTAATCGACGCTAGTCCTTCTCGTCAGATGACGTCATTTAGTATGCGTAAGTTATGGTATTACGTTATAGTGGTGGTTATTATTCAGATCAAATTTCACAGTTCTAGGTCAATAGTCATGGGTTAAATTCAAGCCCTGTCCTCAGCTCAATGGCTGATACAAGGCAAGTTATAGTGTTACAACGAGGGATATCTTACATTCTGACGGAGTAGGTCAGTAACCATAAATGATATTGATCCCGAATTTTGCAGAAAATACTACACGGAGCAATTCCTCTACGCTCTTAGCCCGTTTGCCCGTTCTAGCACAAACATTTTACAATGAATGCTCAAAAGGACAAAACCCTGCAAGAGAACATTCCTAACAGCTGCTTCTTCACAAGCACACTGAGACCTCACAGAATGTGAAAGATAATGCCTGACCCGGAGATGCAAAAAGCTTAATCAACCATATAACAAAAATAAAGTCAGCCATCGACCCCTCACGTCTCTTAGCGTACTAATAAAGTACGACTGCTAATAATATACCCCGCATTATAAACCACACTAAACCTCGCCGTTTCTCTCCTCTCTCTCTCCTCTTTCAACAACAAAGGCTCCCACGCCTCACACGCTTGGGATGTACGCTTTCGTCTTAAACATATAGCTGAATTCAAAATAAACATAATGACTAGCGGCAGTGCTGACTCGCGGTACCATTGTATAATTGAAGTTCAGGGACAAATTAAAACTCGAAATATTGCTCGTAATTTTGCTAGCCGAAACTGATGTTTAAAACTGCCTGAGGCTAAAACTGGTATGAGACATCATGACATTCACATTGCTCGAAAACCAAGCAATCGTCACCATGTTGCGTCACCACACCATTCTTGGAGGCTACTAATAACCAAGGCCAAAGGCCTTGACATGTAGTACTTCTGACGTAATATATAGTTTGATGACGTCAGCTCCTTACGACTGAATTTCGACATCCTTAGAAATCGCGCCGGTCAGGGTGAATTATAACATTTATTTTTGTACTTCCTGTGCAAAAGAAACTTTTGAGAGTACTCCAAATATGAAATCAGAATCTTTTCTATTCGGAAAAATATTGCTTAGCAATATTTTGAGTCATGTCACTCGAAATATTGAGTGGAACAATGCAAGCATTGTCAAATAATTTCGACATCCTTGACTTTAAAGATAAATACTATAGTTTTGCGATTTTTTTGTGGTTTACCATATATAAAATTAAAAATTCTGCTATCTTAGTTTGATAAAACGATCCCAATATTAGTTTTACAGTTTTTAAAGCAATAATACCTAAAGAGGGAATCTTCTCGGATCATGAAAATTGCACCTGTATGTATTTCCCGGAATATCTCCAAAGGCAGCCAAAATATTTATATGAATTTCAGGATGCTTTTAGAAAAATAACGAAAGATTAAGGTAAAATTAGTTTTTTTTCCATTACAAACACCAAGTCTCTGCGTGATTTCAAGGTGGAGAATTTCGACGTCCTTTTCACGCTTAGGGGCCTGCCTGGTCAGTTTACTAGCATTAGAAAAATCGTACTTGGCGACCGGTGTCGACAGGCTTGTCTGAATTTGACGCCAGATGTCTTTCTTAGCATTGTGAAAATGAATTTTCCGCAGTTGAGATTAGTGTTTGCCCAAGACCCTAAAAGATGTTTGCCAAACCGTGGTGTTTGTACACGTTTCTGGATTGCATGCAGGGTATCGAAGCTCATAAGTACGTTTGAGAGTTGGTAAGTTTTAAGTAGCCAGTGTTGATATGTCTTATGGCTTAAGTTTAGTAATTCTGAACCTCAACCTGTTGTTCATTCTTCATTTCAATGAGGGTAACTAGTATAATTCAAGTTTGAGAAATCCAGGCAACTGGGTAAAGGTAAGTTAATATTTTCATGGTAGAGCCATTTGACTAGGCATTTTTATTGTGTGATTGCATGCTGAAATTTCTCCATGAATGCAAGTGAAAACAGAGGGAGTGAATCCCGCTGGTGTAGGTATAATTTCAAAAATAAGTTTGAAAATATTTTGTTGAAATGGACAAGTTTTGGAATTTTCCCTGCCTTTTAGACATTTCAACTTGTTAAATGTTAAAGCAAGACCTACCTCACCCGAGGTATTGTTTTGGTAGGTAGGTATTCCAGACTTTGCTTTACTTACGTCTTAATGCTGTAGGTTTGCGGCTTATTAATGTATTCACTTGTACGTTTCTGATGCTTTTATTTTGGAAAAATGCTGAACTCGGCAGGAGTTGGATTTGTGGGATTCTCAAGTTGGTTTAACTTCTGTTAATACAGTTAATTTTAATATCAATATTGGTCATCCCTCATTTGTTTTTGTATTTCACGTGCATAGGATGTTTTAGTACATGTACTTGTTTTCTGAGATGTTCTGATCCTACATTTGTTTTTTCCCCTATTTTGTCAATTAATTTTGACCTCTTTTCTCCCTGAATTTTGACATCCCACACTCTGCAGAAAATTAATTTCAGGACACCGTGACCTTGTCTTAAAGATAGGTAAGTGAAGGGTCAATGAAGGTCAATGTCAATCAAAATTGGACAAAATGTTTATCACTATATCCCCACTAAATCCCAACTAGCGTGTTCCTGACTCTCTGAGTTTCTGAAACCTACAGGGGCGGCAAATAGGCCCTCTACCGATTCTGATATTTTATAGGGGTGACATAATTGCGTCAAGTCCCTCTGTTGGGAAGTTCGGGGTAAGCAGGTACTACCTATCAATATCTCAGCCTTATCAATTGCCACCCTCACCCAATTCCATTATTCTTCACAGCTTTTCAACTCCGGAAGACTCTGAATTGATTTGTGGGTACAAATGTCTGCTGCTGGTGTGACGGGGGGCTGGGGTCGCGGGGCGCGTCGCTCGGTGCGAGTCGGGCTGTGTCGTCGCCGCTGATGTTGTTGTTGTTGTTCGGGCCGACCTCTCGGTGGTCCGCCGTGGCGGCTGCTTGTGGCCGTGACCCGCTCGCTCACGATGGTGGCGACGTCGCACCCGCTCCCAGCATCACACTAAATTTTATTAGAGAGAGGTCGTGCTCGTCGCGTGCGCGGTCGGGTGGCGGGCCGAGTTGACGGTGGGAAGTGGGCAATGTCGGCTAGCTTGGCCGAAACCTCCAGACGGGCGAGCCTGTGTCCCGACACTCCCACTCAACACCCTTTGGTTCCAGGAAGGGAGTACAGCAAGTGCCGAGCTTTGTAGCCCTCCCTGGTAGCAGGGGTCCCACCCGCCTCTCACGATTTTGGGGGCCCGTTTAACCACCCGTACGCCAAGTATTACCCGCATAGAAGCGGCACCGAAACCGTCAATCCTCTCCCCACCCCTTAAGTGCCCGCTAACTCTCTTATTTCCCTCGGACCTAACATCATAGGTTTACACCCCCCCTTTTTAACCGATTCTTCCATAGCTACCTTAACTACTTGCCCTTTCGTACCCTCCTATCGTGGTTCTCTGAGCTGCACTGACTTCTCGCCTCAAACATCGTCTATCTCGGTGGGCTATTTCCACGTACCAGGGGTCCAGTCTCTCTGGGAGCGGATTTGTTTTGCCTACGCCAGCACTTTTCAGCTTCGTTAACCCCTAAATCAGTCCCCTACCTTAATACCCTCCTCCCCTTTTTTTCTATCACGTCACCCGTTCCGGCGTGTGCTCTCACTGTCAGATCCGGAACGAATGCCCTCAGTAAACATTCTCACCACCGGGGCCTTACGCTAAGCATGCACTCGCAGATCACCTTGACCTAGGGCCATTCTTTCTTGCGCCTCTCACTTGTTCTAAAAATTCTGAGTCCCTCCCCAATTTCATATCCCTCCCGGTGTTTCCGCGATCTGACGGCTAGAGCCCCGTCGGCCAACGCGAGCGGTATGTAGAAGGTTACACTCCTCCTATCCGTGATCGTGGCAGGGTCTTATTTATTCGTGAAAGGGCGTGCATAGAGGATGGCCGATTCGGCCCCATCTAAGCCCCATCAACCAATTAGGCCGGGCTGCACATCCCCCGGCAGAAAGAAGTGGGCGAATTCACCTGGAGCTATGCTTACGCTTTGCTACCGTTTGCGGGCGCAACCGATGGAGGGCCGCGAGTGGTGGGATCCCCGGTCGGTCAGACCGGTACGACCCGCTACCTGCAGGCCGCTCTAAGGCACCAAACGTTCCTCGTTCTATGGCCTGTCACTCACCCACCGCCAGTTACTCACGCGCACCCACACCGGCGGCCGCAGCTCCCAGAGCTTGGCTAGAGCCCGACAGGAGGTAACTCAGCTCCGCCCTTCCCCGATGATCCAGTGCTCCTCCTTCCCGCCTCATTTTCTCCCTAAACGGAAACTTACTAAACGCTGGCTGCGTCAAATCCCGCCTGCACGGACCATGCTAGTGGATGCGTCGCTGAGCCGTTGCCCCTAGGGCTTGGAGGTCACGGACATGGGACCACCGGAATGACCGAGTTCCGGCTTTTAATTTTACTAGCCTCCGGGCGTTCACGCCCTAGTCTACTCGCAAACAACTTCCTAACGTGGGGAGCCTCCCTAGGCTCGGTCCTCCTTCGGACCCTACCCGCCCACGAGTCCCACACTGACCGCCCGTTACTCACGTCGGCTCCTCCATGGCCCAGCCAGAGCCATGAGTCAACGCCTGCCACGCCCTTTCCGGCTAGGCTATCCCACAAATCGACAGCGTACACCCCGTCACGAAAAAAACTTCCTCCGTTACGGCGTAGCCCGCCTGATCCTCTCATCTTCATCATTTCGGCCTGGTAAGTGTGCAACAAAACGACTGCCAGCAATCTCCGACGTCCCACGTTCCCTTTTTTGTGCGATCGGTGCTCCGTGGTTCAGACCAGAGGGTTCCGACAGCGGACAGCGTAGCCAGAGGGAGCCCGTAGGCTCGAAGTCTAGAAGAATAGTACCGGGTTAGTAAGACGGGCGGGTGAAGTGATGTAGAGTGAAGGTCGGTTCAAGGGCAATCACAGTGCACGTTTCGGCGCCTCCGTGACCCCCAGGAAGAGAGCCGCCATGACTCTCTTTCGGGAGCCAATGGGCCCGAAGGCTAGAAGGATAGTACCGGGTTACTAAGACGGGCGGGAGGAGTGATGTAAAGTGACGGTCGGTTCAAGGGCAATCACAGTGCACTGCACGTTTCGGCGCCTCCGTGACCCCCAGGAAAAGGAGAGCCGCCATGACTCTCTTTCGGGAGCCAATGGGCCCGAAGGCTAGAATGATAGTGCCGGATTACTGAGACAGGCGGTTAAAGTGATGTAGAGTGAAGGTCGGTTCAAGGGCAATCACAGTGCACGTTTCGGCGCCTCCGTGACCCCCAGGAAGAGGAGAGCCACCATGACTCTCTTTCGGGGGCCAATGGGCCCGAAGGCTAGAAGGATAGAAAAGTCACGGCCATGGCACATAGGATAGCGTTTGAATAATTCTTACGTCTTTATTGTACTATGCCATGTGCGATTGAGAGGACGAAATGGTGTTGAAGGGAGCTTGGTCCGAACCACGTTGCACGACTGCGCTGCTTTGACAGCCCCTCTTCCCTTGCTTGGAACCTTTGGAGGCATATGGGCGTCTCCAAATGCTATTCGCGGTTTTGAGTGTGCTTCAGCCTATCTTGAGCGGCATGTTTGCGTGAGGTTGTAGGCTCATCCGCACCTCCCCCAAACTTCTTAAAACTGCACCGATGGGTACTCTAATAATTATGGGCGCGCGCCCGGGCCCGCCAGTCACCCCCTTTCGTGCCCCCGAGAGAAATCCTAAATCCGTCGCTGCCACCCAACGAATCCCGTCGTAAGGATTTACTGCTGTCCTGGTTTCCTGACAGGCGCGCAAGCCCCTCCCTTCCTGCCTGTATGCGCCAATGGGGGGGCCGCCCGGCCCCCGGAGAGGCGGGATTTATCCCCTGGCATGGCGGCGTATGCGCCCACTCAATCATATCTTAAACACGGCACCGTGCACTTCGCAGACAAGGACCTCCTGTATTTAGTTTACGGCTTGAATTGCCCGACCTAACTTATTTTGCCCTGCACATCCCACTTGCGACTGGGTTGAGGCAAAGGGACAATTCTAAAACACTCGGTCCTAACACCCAGCATTAAAAAATCAGACAACCAAATGTTGCGTCTTTGTTTTAAAAAGAAGGAAAACGCTCCAGAGCCCTTGAACTTAGCACCAGCGCCGAGGATTGGTTTGTAAGCTTAAGCCTTGGCTTTTACTATTTAAGATCATATTTATTTTGCTTTGCATCTATTTAGAAAGCTCCGAGCCCTCGGCCCTGACAAAATGGGTGGGATCAAAAAATCGAATCAAACAAAGAGGCAAGCCTGCTTGCTTACGACTGGGTCGGGACAAAATCGGAACTTATAAAATACTCGATCCAAACAGCAGCATTCTGAAACCGGCTTTCGAAAGCTTAAGCCCGTGCTCCGTCTATTACGATGAGAATTGCATTGCTTTGCGGCTATTTAAAGGGGTGCAAGCTTTCTTGCTTTCGACCGGGTCGGGAAAAAATCAAAACTTTTAGCACACCCGATCCAAACGGCAAGTATTCTGGAAGGGCAGGCTAAAAATATTCCATTTTCGTGGAGGCCAAAAGGAAAAAAGCGATGCCCCGGAGCCTTCATACTCAGGACCAGCACCGAAGATTGGCTTTTGGAAGCTTAAGCCCAAGCTTCCGCTAATAAAGACAAGTTTTTTTCGCATGTCAGTTATTTAGAAAGCTCCGATCCCCAGGCTTTGACTTATTAGGTGCAATTATGATATCAGTACGACAGAAAATGCTATGTTTCGGATACTTAAACCCAAACCCCGACTTTTAAGATGAAACTGCATTTTCATTGGAACCGTGCATAAAGCTCCGAGCTCCAGACCCTGACATAATAGGTGCTATTATAAAACCGAAACAAAAAAAGGGAGGCAATCCTTTTTGCTTTCACCCGGGTCGAGACAAAATCGGAACTTATAAGACACTCGAACCAGACCCAAGCATTCTGAAATTGGTTTTTTGAAAGCTTAAGCCCGAGCTTCGTCTATTTAAGATGAGAATTGCATTGCGTTGCAACCCCTGAGGGGCTCCGAGCCCCAAGCATCGACATAATAGATGCGAGTATAAAAATCAGAACGACAAAAGATCGGTTTTGAATGCTTAAATTCAAACTTCGGCTATTAGGATGAGACTTTGCTTTGCGTTGCAGCTATTTAGAGAGCTCCAGGCCCCAGGCCCTGACAAAATAGATGCAAATATAAAAAAGGAGCAAACGCAAAAAAACATCACGCTGCTTATCATACTGGCTTTAAAACGGATTAAAACTATGAAGCGGCGAGAATTCGTCCCTCTGTTAGCTAGCCTATTGTTTATACACAAGTACTACTTGGCGACAAAATTTGGCCAAACTTTAATGCGTGATTATTACAGCCCGATTCGGTGTGGCGGCGCAGGAGAGTATGGGCCAGCTAGAGGACAATTTTTACTTACAGCTCGGGGAAATTTCTCGTCGTGAGGTTAGGTCAACATCGTAATGGTCGTGATTGGCCCCGCCCATTGCTGATCATGAGGTTCAACCGAATTTACGATCGAAAAAAGGGTGTGAACCAATTTGCTAACTCGTAGTATTTTTCCTGTAATTTTGTCCCATAACGGCGAAGAATGAGGGTGTTTGTTTTGTAATCGGCAAAAGGAAAGCCGTGATAACGAATGAATACTCGTCGTAATTACGGCAATGAGCTGCCCACCCCATTGCTCGACTGTCCTATTGCTTCCAGTAAGGCCCTCTGCAAGAAAAAGCTTTATTTTCCCTTTTCATAATTTTATTAACCTGACATTCCGCGCACCAAAAAGGAACGCTACAGTAATAGAAAACCCCTAACGCGGCAAAACTGAATTGGAATGCATATTTCCCTGGTCTAAACATAGATACGAATCTGAAAAAATGCTCCATAGCCGTTATGAGCCTAACGTGGCGCAAAAAAATAAACAAAATAACATGGCGACGAACCCCCCCCCCCACTTAAGCAAGTACATTTTTCAGCCTCGCTAAAATCGCACCGGTGACCCCCGTTCGTATACACACACACACTTATTAACCCCTGCCCGTCCCCCAGGGCTTCATCCATCCCCCCTACCGGGTAGGCGCTCCAAAGTTCAGTTCATTTTGCTATAACAAAGAAATTTCGAGGGTTTGGGAATGGGAGGCGGTCCAGACTCACTTGTTTGCTTGTTGTTGCCAGGGTTTTCTTGTCGGCTTCCTATAACGCTCTTAAAGCTCCGAGACCGAATTTTGTATACACGCCGCCTCAGAAGAGAGGGCCCTCTTCACTCCCCAGACCCAAGTCCGGATCTCTCCATATCACACCCAGTCCTCTGGCCGAATCTGTCTGTTTCACATGGTGCTCCTGGCCGAATCACTCTGTCTTCAATCAATCTGACTTTAATCGGACTTCATCTCGAGTCTCTTCATCCCACACGCCGGCCCCTGGCTGAATCACCTCGCCTCACATGGTGCCTTGAGTCTCTAACCTCCTTCCTTAACGCCGGCCTCTCCTTGAATCTCTTCTCTCCAACACGGCGGCCTCCGGCTGAACCAATCCGCCTCACATGGTGCCCGAGTCTCCAACCTACTTTCTTCTCGCCGGCCTCTCCTTCAATCCTTCTTCTGCCCAACACGGCGGCCCCCGGCTGAATCACTCCACCTCACATGGTGCCCTGCGTCCGAGCCACTCCGGCTTCCACCGTCTCCTCTCCTTGAATGTCCTCCCTCCTCTCCCTCCTCTCTCCTCCTCTCCTCGGAGCTTTTGCCTAGCTTATCTCGCTGGTTCCGTGGGGCCTTCCCATTGGCCAATTCGCTTCCGGGTACCGGCTGACCTGCTTTCTGTTTGCTGCCCGCGTCGGGAGGGCTGCTCGGTCAGCGACCCTCGCACGCGTTGCTCGCGCCAGCGACGGCGGCTTCTCTCTCTCCGTAGCTCACAGCTGTTTCCGTGCGGACTGCTCTTTCCACGCTGCACCGCACGAGGGGCTCGTGCGCGGTTGTTTTGAAAGGGGGATAGTGCCAAAAATAATAATGAAAAGACAATAGCTAGGAGAGCCTTCCCGGCAGAGGTTTACGACGCACACCTAAACTTACCCTCAACTTCTCCTGGGCTCCGGCGATACATCACCGTCTGCGCCGCTTTCGTGGCGGCATATGCCCGTTTTCACACAAAAAACACTCATTCGCTAACACGCTGACACTTCAGGAAATTGGTTCCAGAAACTATGACAACAGTCAGCCTGCCCCCCCCTGCGTGCGCCGTACATAGTGTGCGATAGATCTTCTAACATTCAGCCTAAGAGTGATAAAATACAGACTATCCAAGGCTGTAGGTAAATTACTGAGGGAGGTCACTGACACTCTTTGGTTTCGTGGTACAGTTTTTCTTTAAGTTGACGGCCAATTTTCTTTCTGGGCATTAAGTTGGCCTCAAAAGCATAGCATGTTACCATAGGGAAGAGCCATATAAGAGACACGACGAAATAAAGCAAGCAAAAAACACAAAAAGGAATAAAAACCAGTGGCCAAAAGCCCGGTACATAGCATGATAGGAGTATAAGAAAACGCTTGCGCGCGGCGCCCGGCCGGTCACGGAATTTTGGCACAGCTCGGTGACCTGAGGTGAACTCGTAGGTTTGACAGCCGTTGCCATGGTAACGTTAGGCCAGGTGCCGAGATTCACACTTGCTGCGGACTATGTAACCAGTGGCGGCTCCAGGCTCGTAAAACTGGGACCGCGTCACTGGCATCCGGAGCGGATGTGAAAGTGTTAAAGACGGAACCGGTGGCTTGTCAGGGAAACGAAAAAATGGAATTGTGAACCCGGTGCCCCCTCGTGATTTCGAGATCTGCCACTGTCCAGCCAGCGAGCGTCACTCCCGGAAGTTTTCGGGCATGGACCAGGTAGCGCTGCTGGTGAACAACAGCTTGCCTTCCGGTGTCGGCACGCGTTTGTTTGTTCCTGAGGGACAGCGGTACTCGGCCGACAGCGCTGGTCTGGCCGTGTGGCGATGCGGCTGAAGCGTAGACGGCTTTGATTTCTGCCCCGTGTACGTTCAGGTCTTCATTGGATCGGAATCATGTGACGGGTGCCGTCACACTGGCCTTGAAACCGCCAGGTCTTTTTCTGTTTTGGATGAATGGGCTGTGCCAATACTTTGTGAGTAATTTTCATGCTCCCATATGATACTGGTATACAAAATACACTGAATTTTGTTCATTTGTTAATTTCATTAGAAAAATTATATGTTTTTAAAGCATTTCGGATGTGAAGTATCGTAAATAGTGGGGGACTTGATGGGAAATCCCCAAAAAGTCACTTTTAATGAGCGATATTTTCCAAAACTCCTGTTTTTTACTGGGGGTAGAAAAATGTACAACGTACGAACGGAACTTCCGGATTTTATACATATTCGTATGTAACATTACCTACAACTAATAAGACAATAAATACAATTTGTAGCTAATCGACGCACCAACTGCCGGGATCATATGGCGTCGCCAACTCTTTCTCTGTTGGAAGGGTTTCTCGGGAGCCAGCTTGCTCCTTGTTCAGGGAAGCCGCCGGGCCTTGAAACCGGGTCGGCTGCGTGGTAGACAGCTACGCTAAGCAGTCTACTATCACGCCCCCAACTAATAAGGCATGCACTTTAAATGAATTTAGGTCGCATTAGTTGCGAGCAACGTGCTTCATTCTAGACCGCTAATGCCCACGATTTGGAATTATCTGACTTGGAACCGAAATTCAAGCGTGAATTATCCATTGTAAAGATAGCACCAATCTGATAAAAGGTAGCTCGGTACCCTTGATTTTGTGCCATCTAAAACAGCAGAGAAAATTGCATTCCAAATTATTTGGTATTCCCGAAAACCGTGATATTCAATCAACAAAACACCAACAACAAAAAATATCGATAGACCCAGACTGTATTCAGACAGCACGTTGATCTCTGGTGTCATTGAACACACTTGAATCCATAGAATGTAGTAACTTCGTCTCATCCCAATCGAACCGACGGCCTTAGTCACAGCGAGAAGGATTAAAGTGTTTGAAAAAACCTGAAAGCGTAAACTCAGCTTACGGCATGTCAGTGATTACCATCTGTTAAGATTTACGGAGGGAAGACTGGAGCAAGGACCGATGGCGTTGCTTGAACTATCCGGAGTCTTGAATGCGTTTGGCTGAATTGAAGAAATGCTATCGATGGTATCGCAGAGTATGCGTGCCCAAGAAGACTTCTTCAGCTCCTGAACTTGGCGTATGGAGAAGCGCCAAGGCCGCCAGAAGCCTCCCAAGTCGTAGAAGAAGTTGTCTCCCCAGCGCAGGCGCGTGAACTGGTCACCGACGATGCACTGCATTGTAGGGCCGATCACGGCTCCAGTCACTGGCGTCTCCGAAACGGCTCCGATGAAGAGGTCAATATCATCCACAGATGCGTACACACGCCTAAGGCGGCGCACCACTCGTCTGGGGATCTCGCTGCGCAGGTCGCGCCATCTGCGGGCTGGGCGCAAGCCACACAGGCGCCGCATGGTGTTGTAAGTGGCAATGCCGTGGTCACGCCCGCGCTGAATATTGAGAGAGATAAGGTCCAGTCCGAAGTCGTGGCCCTCCTCCTGGAACAGGAACTCGGTGATATCTTCGGCAAAGTTGGCATCGGCAAGCTGTGGGTGCTGGGTGAGCATACCGATGGCAAACTGGTCCAGTCTGCCCTGGTAGATCAGTGATGGGTTGAAGAACACATCGCGCAGATTCACAGCAAGGCTGGTTGTGGCTGGCGGTGGACTTGAGAGTGTTTCATATAAGTTAAGCTGACCCTGGAGCAGAGTGTGCCCAAAACGGAATGCTGCCGAGCTGAATTCTGTGGCGATGGTAGGGTTAACGAACGGAGAGTAGCGACGGGAGTAGCCGAACCCACGCTGAGTCTGGATACGCTGACGACGCATATAATCGTCGCCGAGGATGATTGGTAGCCACTCGTTGTAGGTGATGTGTTGGAGCTCTGCCCCAACTATCTTCCTGGCCTCTTGGAACAGACGTTCGTCATCCCAGTCGGAATGTCTGGCCGCCAGAGCGTTGGCGATGCGATTGTGTTCCCGAAGCCAGATGGTATGAAGAGTAGTAAGACCACTTTGCTCGTTGGCGCGCACATCCCCCGCCGCCATACAAGTGTCTTCACTAAGACAAGGTGTCTCCGTGTCAATCTGGACACCCTCAGGATCGGGCGGTAGGAGGTTGTCGCCTTGGATGGCAAGAAGTCCACCAGATCCTTCACGCAGCAGCTCGGCGCGGGAATCCCGAGATCCGTAGACCCCACTGCCATCAATAAAGGCCGTGAGCACATTTTGCTGGATGGCAGGGCCTGTCTGACATCCCAATGGAACGCTGGGCAGGGAACGAGCAAACTCCATACATCTCTGATTGAGCGGAGAGTAGAATGAATCGTCTTCGGGGATCTCAATGGGGAGACATTGCGGATGGGCACCCTCAGTGATGATTTCTCCGTTTTCACAACATTCCAGCTCCACACCAGGCTCAGCTAAGAAGATCGGGGAAAGCGTGAGATCATGATCCATGAACTGGCCCCAGTTGACAGTCGACAGTGTAAGTGCAGAATTTTCGGCGTCTTTATCACGGGTTACTGCCGCACTTATGTGGCGAGCTGAGTTGAGTGTTCCTCCAGAAGCTGACTTAGTGCGAACAGCATGCACATTGTCGTCATAAGTGTTGGGAGCATAACGGACCAGAGGTGTATCCGAGGCACCCCAGAACGGCCTGAAGAAGTTGTTGCAGGCAGCATCCATTCTCCGAAACCTTGTGCGGCGGAAGCAGTTAGGACGCTGTACAGTCGGACACTCTTCATCTTCTCTGACAAAATCGAGGGATATATTGGAAGGTGCACGTGCTGCCTCCACCCAGACAAGAGCTTCACGAGCCCTCTCCAGTTGATCTTTGTCTGCCGCGTGACGGAAGCGATAGTGTGGCGAGCGACGCTTCCTCTTGCTAGTCTTCATGCGCTTCTCAATGCCTTTGTAGCTTTTCACCTGCTCTTTGGCCCAAGCCAGAGCGACGTTGAGTCGGTCTTCAGGCACTGACGTCTCTTCCCTCTTCATAATTCCAAGCATTGGTGGCAGGTCAGTATCCTCCGAGTAGCCCTCGCTGTCTTCATCTTCGAGCATCTCAAAGCCATCGTCTCCGAGTGGCTCTGCACTGTCCTGCGAGAGCACGGGCAGAGCCGCCAAGGACAGCAGCACCTGCTCAACACAAAAGAACGAGTGTTAAGGCATGGTATGGTAATCTGGCAAAGACAACCAAAATCTGACTGAATAGTGAGCTCTCGAACACGGTCCTGAAATTGTGCTCGCGCAAAGCGGAGATTGAGTCCTAAATCACAATCAAGGTAAAAATTATTTTTCTTTTTCAATACTCAATATTCGTTGAGATTTTTTCAACAAAACACATATTGATACAAGATTCACACATGACAATTTCAACAAGTCACATACACTACAGTTTCTCCGGAACCTATCTTCTATTCACGAAATCGAGTGGTCGTCCTTTTTACTCCTCAATTCAATTTTCCACCGAGACAAAAAAACTTAAAAACGTCCGTTCCCCACTTCGTTCCGACACTACATGACGTCAAAGAGAGTGATGGTTTTACACAAAACAAAATCACGACCTTGCACAGCTGCTTGACTAAGTTGCCAAGGCAGCAAGAAGCTAAAACCACACGATAATAATAATTTTTGGGGCTTATCGTCGCACCAACTGCCAGGGTCATATGGCGTCGCCAACTCTTTCCCTGTTGGATGGGTTTCTCGGGAGCCAGCTTGTTCCTTGTTCAGGGAAGCCGCCGGGCCTTGAACCCGGGTCGGCTGCGTGGTAGACAGCTACGCAGACCACTCCACTACCGCGCTACCTTAAAAACGCACGATAACAGCAGCTGAAATTGAATAGATGCCCGTCCTTAATAATTCAAAACTCAAGTGTTTGAATCAACTCGGTCGTGCACTGGCACAACACACGGGCAACATGATGGAAAGGGGTGCTTAGCCACATTCAAAAGTTAACGGTCCCACGCACACGCACACTGAACTATTTCACCATACGCAGCAGCAAATTGTGCGGAATCCGTAGCTCAGGGCTCCTGTGATAGTCCTAAGAAAGAAGGCAACAGTATTATACCTGGACAGGATCAGTAGGTCAGCGTCCATGTGACGGTCCTAAGAAAGGCAGGATACCCGGACAAGATCAGGACAAGATCAGTAGTTCAGCGTCCATGTGACGGTCCTAAGAAAGGCAGGATACCCGGACAAGATCAGGACAGGATCAGTAGTTCAGCGTCCATGTGACGGTCCTAAGAAAGGCAGGATACCCGGACAAGATCAGGACAAGATCAGTAGTTCAGCGTCCATGTGACGGTCCTAAGATATGCGGCAACAGCTCTATACCCCGACAAGAACAGGTCAGCGTCCATGTGACGGTCCTAAAAAAAACAGCATAAACTCGATACTCGTCAACTCCCAACAGCACGAGAATAGATCAACCGAAAGGAGTGTAAACTAGATACACACAACGATTTCCCAGTAATTAGGGGGCAAAATGGTATCACATCTTATGCATTTGTTTCTTGAGACGGCAACAATTATGAAAAATAATTGTCAAGGATATGGCTTGTGTATAACTGGCGCCTAACTGTATCCCTGTTCACAGAACCTTACAGAATTCAGACGCTTGGCTATGGAATAATTCGACGATGACTTTCGGTGCTACGTCCTCCCTGGTGCGTTGCTGACAACCCCAGACATGGTGCCCATATCAGCAACTCCGGGCGTCTCTAACCTGGTTGATCAATACTCAACGACCGAAACTTGCTCGTCACTGTAGCTGACCCCAGTCCCCCCTCTCCCAATGTCCATGGTAACCCTCGAGGCCTGGTTATCGGCCTACGAGGATGAGATGAAGCGCAGCAATCGCAAAGGAAATGAGCTGACGTCAGTTTGAAGAAAGACATCAAACTGACGTCGTTCTTCAAACCCGGGGCTTGGAAATTCAACGAAGGTTTTACAGGACGGAGAAAAGTGAGCAAGGAAATAGAGCTACGAATTTTTATAAAAGAAGCCATTGAGACCAAACTACGTCAGACCAAAGAACAGCCAGACTAATGTACATTACAATTGAAAAAATAAACACAGAAACACGAGACCAAAACGTTTGGGCTGAAAACAATGCAATGAAATCAGCTACGTAAGGACATCTAACTGGGAAAGAAACGACGAGAAGCGTGGCGAATCTCATTCAATGAAACATAGTGTACCGGCCGACACATCGGTCCAAACAATTCTCAAGAGCAGCAGCACAATATGAGAGACATTCGAACAAAGAAACCTTGTCTCGGAATCGATTTCGGGGTATGGGTCGATTTCGACCTGAAATTCCGCAAGCACGCATCAAGCGCTGCATCAAAAAGTAACCAGATTCTGGCGGTGATTCGCCGATTCATCCGCAAAATTGACAAAACCACTGCTCCGATTCCGTATTCAACCCTGATCAGACTTGATTTAGGCCATGGGAACCCGACATGGGCCCCTTCCAGGGACAGATCCAGCGGGTTTTTTGGGGGAATCCATGTAGGCGAAGAAAAAATCAGTCGCGAGGCGACGTTTTTCACCTTCAAAAAAGTGCCTTACGAACAGACAAAACGTTTTAACACATTTTTTCTAACCTCACGTTCTCCACCTTTTATAGCTTATGAAACACTAGATGGATAAGGGAAAGAGGGTTTGACTGATGGGCCATAACCAGATCCCCTCCCCTGGATGCGCCCCAGCCCCATTCAACCGAACAGACCAAAAGAAACTAGAAATGGTGCGCGGACGGGCCACAAGCCTGATGTACTAGGTCTGGCATGCATACCACGAGCGTTTACAGGACCTCAGAAATTCGATTCCGGACCTTGTAACAAGCCAATACCGCAAAAATCAGGCTTTGGAACAATGATGATAATAGTATTTTGACACAGCTGGCTGAGCCAGTATATTTTGATGAATAATATGTGTTATGGGGAAAGGGTTAGCTGGGTATCGATAGGCCGATGTCACTGACGCCAACCATGTGGTGGCTCATAACTCTATTCTTCAACTTCTTTGGTTTGCAAGGTAAATGTGAACCAAGGAATATGAAATGGAGTGATATCAGCTAATGGCGGATGATAATGATGGGAATAGCTGATATTCGATTGGAGGGATACAAAGACAGGAACAAGAATACTCCAGGAGAACGAGAGTTCGTAAACAAACACACAGACCCCAGGCCCATGTCCTGTATCTGTACAGAAAGAATTGGAAAGGCATAGGCCAAACACAATGATGGGGTAAGTCAGCCTCTTTTACTTGCCCACCAGCAGTAACAGGCGTTCAGATGATACCTTTTCGTACATGGCCGCCTCCCCGGTCAAGAAGAAGCTAGGAGGGCTTTTGAAGGCATAAGGTTTTAAGGCAGCATAACAGATAACGCTACATCCGAGAACAAGCACAAAGCGGGCATTGGACGCAGGCTATCCTCCCGCACACATCTAGATCAAGTGCTGCAGAGAACCACAACCAAAAAGAGTTTGTATCTTTGCATATAAAATCATGCTTCTGGTCTTATTTCTATCCTTAAAATGAACAACTTTTTGTATACCTTCTATGTTCAATAGCAGAACCA
This sequence comes from Lepas anatifera, assembly GCA_034440635.1. Lineage (NCBI taxonomy): Eukaryota > Metazoa > Arthropoda > Thecostraca > Lepadidae > Lepas > Lepas anatifera. The sequence goes on along the minus strand of JAOTON010000796.1, from coordinate 103,873 downwards.
GCGATTGTGGTTTAATTGATACTAGAGAGGGCTCCAGAAAACATCAAGTTCTGAGCTTCTGGGCAATTGGAAACTTTATCTTAAAAATCTATGCTTATGCAAGCAGGTACTTGTTGCCGTCACCAGTAAAGAAGGCCTGAGAGCTTAGTTAGTAGGTAAGAGAATGTACATTACAGGTGACAAAAAAAGAACAAGGAGTGTTGAGTATACCCACAAGTTTTCAAACGCTGCTCGTGGTGACAAATTTAGCTTCAAATTGCTCAGTCGACTGTTAGCAGGTTTAAGTGATGTAGGTTTTTTGACATCATAGTTTACGCCATTTTCCCCTTATGACTCAGATGTTGGAACATAAATCTGAGCAGGATTCTACACAAGTAGACCGGAACAGAGCAATACAGTGTTAATTTTAACTGGATGGAAAATGAGTTATTGTATGAAATGAGCAAACAAAAGTGTTTTGCAATGTATTGGCTCGAATAGCGTACCTCCTGAAAAGGTATATTTGCCTGTCTCAACGTTATTTTCTTTCAATTACGAGGCATTCAATTGTTAACATTACAATTTTTGGTCCTGAAGTGGGTCGAGCCTGGCATGAGTCTGGCTTAAATCAGGTAACCAGGCCTGGTCAACACTCGTAGTCCGGGATCGGACTTTTAAAGCACACCCCCGGACCTGGAAAGGCCCACCTCTACTATACATCTGATTAAAAACAGTCCCACCTAGGGTAATTTTCGTGTCTTCTGCCAGCTTGTACAGGTACTCAGAATTGTTTAAGGAAATGAGAGAGTTGAATATATTTCGCTCTTCTGAGATGCAGCGTACACGCCGGAAGGATACCTCTTTAAGCCAGAGAGCAGCGTGCACAGCACCCTCGAACCCCGGAGGGCACGCCCCCGCTGATGGTAAATGTGGTAAGAGAATGCCTCAGAGGGAGATACGAGCCTTTTGCACAAAAAAAAACTGCCTTATTCGAAGCCAATGAACAGAATGTAGGGACGACTGGGGCTTGTTGCATCACGGATTGGATGCATCAATGGGTATAACTAGAAAATCATACACCGAACAATGATGCAAACGGTGAGAAACAGCGACTTTGTGTAAAACCTTTCTCGATAGGAAATAATCCGATATTGAACTCTTGGCCCGGTGCGGGAGTTAGACTTGTCATTTCATAAGCCGAAGGGAAAATGTATTTGAATGTTCAAATTCGCTCACACAGACAGTATGTTTTTAATTGTGACCATTGCCACCAGCCATTCTTAACTTGATTGGATCATGATGGGGCGCTTTTCAGTGGCTTTCTACTGAATGGAGGGCTTACCTCCTGCCGTAGAACTTTCAGCCTTTTTGGCTCGTTACATGGTGCTTGCGTCACCCGTGGCTAAATTAATTGTTCTTGGGACAGGTTGCAATATTGGTTTGTGATTATAAATTTTGGACATTGGTTGAGAAAGCAAAACATTACAAGAGGCAATCTTAAATCTAGCACGCTTGATGTTTGGTGAATATTTCCGAGTAGAAAATTAGCCAATAAAACATACATTAAATTTTTCCATTACTTGCACTTCGCACTCATTCTGCATGCTGCAGCCTGCCCCGGAGTCGGGGCAGTTTGCATTAGCTGCAGAGCTACTTTCGGAAGATCACGATTGTCATATAAATTAGTTTGTAACAAAAAGTATACCACAATGTACTAAAAAGACCATTCTTTCAAATAACGGTCTCGAACATTCGGTATCTATAACAGACTGTCAACTGTGGGCAATAATACAAAACTGATTCAACCAGCCCCAGTCTCGCCTACTCACCAAGCAGAAGAGGAGCTTCATCCTGATGGATATCGATGCCATGGATCTGAGCATCGAATGCAGGTCTTCAGCAAATTGGCACATTTTTATACGTTACCGGACGGAGCACAGGTGCAGCCTGACAGTGCTGGTAGCCTCGCCAGCACCGGCGTCGGAAACGACCCAGACCATTCATGCTGCCTCATTACTCAAACGAACAGCAAGCAGACTTGCCGCGTGCGCAAAACACAGCCATGTCGCGAAGTGAGCAAGGTCAACCAAGGGGCCCCCGTTCCGTCGCCACGTGGCCCCCTAGCTGTTGTTACCTAATACGTTGATGAGAAGCAAGTGCCATAGCTGGAACTGCATTCCATGGGGATACTTAGAAACATCTTCCTTTCCTCTAAGGAGAGGGGAGCGGAAGAATACCCTCAACGACGATGCTCTGGTTCCACGAGTGATAAATGGAAGTTAACATAACATGATGCGATGTAACATTCAGCATTTGAATAAAATCGACCAACATATATCACTTCCCGAAAAATAACGATACATAAAATGTGATAATGAAATTATGTTTTGAAATTTTAAACCCAAACAAGTAAATGCTTAGGAAACAAATGCTCTCTTGTTTTCTGCGTAACTTTTACAAGCCCCCTCCCTAAAAACCCAGGTGACAATAATGTAAAAAATTGAGGCGTAAATCCCACCTCTTTTACTGAGCATGTCCTTTGAAACGAGCAGTAGAGAGGGGTCTAACGTCAACGCACAATGCAGGAGGGTAGGGGGTGGTCCTTAAGCCACCCAAATATCTAAAGAACTAAAAGTGTTACGAAAACGCAAGCTTGGGAGTTTATATGAGGACTTGGGTTGACGCCCTACATTATGGTAAATTTTCGTTGAGCCAGATCAATATCTACAAGGTCGAACTAGGCCATGAGCGTCAAATCTGGGGCGTTCCAGGGACCTACTGGGGAATGCTGTTATCTTGCGAAAAATAGTCGTGAATACGCAATATTATATTTCGGCCATAGCTTCAAAAATATATTTATATACAGACAGAAGCAGTATTCGATCATTAAGCTTCGTTCAGTCACCGCTGCGGACGGGAGCCAGCCGAGGAGTCGCAGCGCCGGCGCCCGCCGACACCAGATACGGCACGACCATGCAGCCCTCGATGCCTTCACATGAACCTTCTGGACTTACTGTGGTTTGGCGCAAAGAAGGCAGAATAAATTACTTCACGTGGCAGAAATTTACGTCTCGAGGATTTCGGAAAAATCGGAGGAAGGTGGTGTAGGGAAATTAGAAAAGGTCTAATTTGAAGGTGGTCTAATTAGAAAGTGAATGCTGTTTTTTTCGGGTTTGTGTGTTTATATTTTTCTTTGTGCCTGCAGAACCTTAGAATAAACCAAGTATTAAACGCCATGCTTTGTTTCCAACTTTCGAGCGAATGGACCACTTTGTCGAAATTCTAAAAATAAAGATTTAAGAACAAAAGAGGCCTGAATATCATTGCAAGAAGCAACATGTTTCTCCACTGACATACGCTAAACACAGAAATATCTCCTCTTTTCTAGCCATTTGTGACGCCATCAAAATGACACCTTTAATAATCGGTGAAATGCCAAAGCTTGACCATAGACATCCTGTAAAGGCCTCTTTACGGCGTTTCCGCATGGCAAAAATCGCATGCAGGCGCTTTTCAAATACATGGTGAAAAACGCAGAACCCGCAACCGATTTTCCGCTGAGGACGTCCGCTCCCATCATCAGTATCATATTTGTTCACTCGCCACGGCACTCTCGGCGCTCTCGCCGCACGTCCATTCTCGGTTTTGTTTAGCACTGGCGCAAAAACTGAACGGTAGATAGCCTTACGGCGGCCGTGTTTATTCAGTAGTGAAAAGATGATGCATATGCCTGATGTACGGAAACAATTTCAGAATTGGATTAAGGAATTGATATTTGCTTTGGCAAATACGGTGGAGGGAAAATGTGATGTGTGTTGCGGCTATTGCGCGCACTTCTGTGCGGTGAAACTCTGCAATGGTCAAGTATTCGGTTGAAGTTTTCCGTCGACGGGCATAATGCAGGCTTGTTCACTCGCTAGCATGGTATTTTCAGCGAGTGGGCGGGACTTAGCGGCCTACGACTAATCAGATTAATACAGCCACATGGAAGGTATTATTTCAGGGTTCAACATAAAGTATTAAGCCCCTTTACTTTGAATTTTTAAGTTTGCGAAAATTTTTATACAGAGAGCTTTTGGTGAAATTAAACATGCCAATAGTTTTCTCAACACGCTCTACAAAATGCAGTTCAAAACCCATTATAGAAGTGGGACACTACCTTCCAAGGGAGTGTGGCACCTTTATAACGTGATTTTAACTGGGATAGCCAAGTTGTAAAGCATGCCGAAAAAACCCATACTTAACATAATTGTCTTGGAACTCAATATTTCCGTAGAGAAAAGCTAACAACCTACCTGAAATGTACACAAAATGTACCCAAAGAGCCAGCTGAAGTTGTCAGCTGTTGGCGTGACGACATGCTGACGTCACGGCGAGTAGTCCACCTATTGAAGCCCATTGAACATGGTGATGATGATTAAGAGTTTTAGGGCACTGCAGCTGCAGAGGCTATACGTGCCCGTCAGTGTTTTATTACATTATCCTAAGATTGTCCTTATTAGTTAAAGTGGGCTATACAGAACTTGTGAAATCTAAGAATCTCTAACGGGTGTGTATACTACGTCAAAATCTTCTTCTCTCAGGTAAGATAAATTTTTTCCAATGTCTACGAGTGCGTCATCGCCTAGGATCTGTACCATCGGAACCGGAGGAAAGAATCGGAGCTGACTTCGTTTCAGCTGGTCGCAGCTGTCAGTAGCAGATAAAACATGCTGCACAGTGAGGCGGCTGCCACAGTGCGAGCATTGCTTGGGGGCGGTGTTAAGTAGATAATGGGCGTGTGTCGCGTAACAATGGCCTATTCGAAGCCTAGTGCTGCTTACCTCCTCCCTTCTTTTTCTCCTGCTGCTCGACTCCCAGGGTTTAATCGATGGGCGCAGACGCTTCAAAAAACAATCTGGCTCCGCAGTCCACCTGGTCTGCCACTCAGCATCTACCAACATCTTAAACGATGGTTTGAAGTCTGTGGCTGGAATTTTAAACCTGCGTGAGGGGGGCAGCTCACTTGCGTCTTTAGCTAATTTATCAACTTGTTCATTTCCTAAAATGCCAACGTGGCTCGGCACCCAAAGAAAACACACGTCAGTACCTCGGGAAGCAATCACTGTCAGAAGCTTTCGGATCGTCAGTAGGAGTCAGTTCTGCTGTGTGTGGTGAGACAGGAGAGCTGTCAAAGAGCTTGCTGAGTCTGTTATAATAATACATCGTTCTTCAGGGGTGAGTCCGATGTGTCGTAAAACGCGCAAAATAGCGTATAGTTCCGTGGTAAAAACTGAAACAGTCGCTGGCAAACTGAAGCCCCGGCTGATACAATCCCCCATGAAGGCACTGCCGGCGCCTCTGGCGCCCTTAGAGCCGTCGGTATAGAACGGTCTGTGTTCTATGTAGGTTCCTATTTTGTGCAGAGCTAAGTTTAAGAACCCTGTGGGCAGGATCGAGGACTTTTTATAGCGCAGCAAGTCGAGGTCACATTTGGGAGTAGTGAGTCGCCACGGTTCTATGCGCTGCGGTCTAGTTTCAGCGATCTGTTCCAGATGTATTTCAGAGCCCTCAAGCCATTGTAAAACGCGTGTGCAGAGTGCAAGTGAGGACGAGTGCCGCGCTGTCCCGAGAGGGGCTGTTAACGCCTCATCAAATATCCATTTGTAAGTTGGGTGGGAGGGATGTTGTCGGATCTTGCTGGTGTATGCGAGTGCTAACTTTTTACGTCCAAGATCTAGCGACAGTTCGTTGGCGTCGACGAGCAGACTAGCTCTACGGGAGGTTCGGAACGCACCCGTCGCTATCCTCATGCCGGAATGGTGAACAGTGTCTAAGGGCTGTTTGACGCTGTTAAGAGCGCTGTCATATGCTACTGAGCCGTAACCTAAGACAGACCTGATCAGGGCGCCGTAAAGTCGAATAAGTGACACTCTGTCTGCGCCATATGATGTACGAGAGACCATTTTTAACACATTCATGCGTTTAAAACACTTGTCACGCAACAGTGATATATGTGGTGCGTATGTCAAGCGCTTATCTAGTGTCATGCCAAGAAACTTTGCCTCCGACACGACTGGGACTCTTCGACCGTACAAACGGAAGCTGATGTCAGGGCATGTTCGGCGGCGACAAAAATGCATACACGCAGTTTTTTTCGGTCGAAAACCTAAAACCGTCCCTCAGACTCCATTCGGTAAGCCGGTCAATGCATATTTGTAGTTGTCTTTGGGCTGAGATCGATGTGGAAGTACTTAACCACACGGCAAAGTCATCCACAAACAGAGACTTCTCGACTGTGGGGGGCAGGGCGTCGCAGATATCGTTTATCAAAATGCCGAACAGTGTCACGCTTAAAACTCCACCTTGGACCACCCCACTGTCCTGGCAGAAATTGTCAGACAAGGAGTTTCCAACTCTGACTCTAAAATTACGTCGTTTCATGAAATTGTCTATAAACACCCCATGTGGCCCTTGATACCGGCTTTTCGTACTTTCTGTAAAATTGCGTGGCGCCAAGCCGTGTCATAGGCCTTTTCAACGTCGAATAACAGAGCGAATACGTGTTGCCGCAAGGCGAAAGAGCGGCGTACAGATGTGTCTAGCGATACGAGATGGTCTGTGGTGGAACAGCCCGCACGAAACCCACACTGAGCGTCAGAGAAAAAACCAGTGCTCTCTAAGCACCACATCAGGCGCGCGTTCACCATGCGTTCGAAGAGTTTACAGACAGAAGATGTCAGGGCGATAGGTCTGTAATGTAAAGGGTCACTGCCATCCTTGTCAGGTTTTAAAACTGGAATAATAGTGGCATTTCCCCAGGAACTGGGGAAGTCATGCGTAGCCCACTGTAAAGGACACGGCTTGGGGAGTGTTATGTAAAGGACACGGCTTGGGACGATGATTCTATGCTATTGGTTGTTGGGATGGTTTGAGTGAATTAAGTTAAGTTGTGATGCTGATATGTACATTTAGCGATGATTAGGTATTAAATAGTGGCAGTGATAGATTAATAATAGATACATTTTGCGACATGTTAAAGCACCGTAACCCTATGATAAAAGCCAGCGCGTAAAACCTTTTCGATCAGACGATGGAGTATATTCATCCAAATTTATACCAGCCACGCGGCACCTAGCCGGATCCTTAAGACTCGGCGGCGCGAGGCAGCTGGCTTTCCTTCATAGTGTGTTACGGTGTTTCCAGGTCACCGGGCGACTAGACCCATAAATAGCTGCGTCGTCCGCGTATCGAGGCTCTCGGCTCTCGGCTCTCGACTCTCTGGCTCTCGGCTCTCCGGCTCTCTCTACCGTCCGCGGCTCCTGAACTGGGCTCACGCGCTCTCGTCCTTCGCCTGTGAACGAAGCTCGGTTTTTCTCTCTAGCGTCCGCCGCAAGTGCACTAAGCTCTCCCCTCACCAGTCGCCCGGTTCTTTGTTCTCAAAGTGTTATGGTGTAGTGGGTGCACAGATTAGGCAACGATCGTCTGCCCGCAACATGTCGCTTGGTAACCCCGCATGCGTGAGGATTGGTGAGTACCGCTTACTGGTGTGGTTGTATTGTAAACGTATGTTAAAGATTCTTTTGACCGTTTGACCTTATCTTTTGACCGTCTTTGTCTGGGTTTTGGGTATTGATTGTCTTTGTTTTGGTTTTGGCCTTAATAATCACTGCAAAACTGATCTCGCTGGTTTCATTGTGCTTTGAGCTGAGAGACCGAGTTCATCCAACAATATCTCCTAAAATACACCGAACAGGGTCGCGCCTACAAATCGTGGCAGAGCGTTGCATAATCGACCACTGAACCACCACCGTTGAGTTTCATTAATACGAGCCCCAGCCCTCCGATTACGGGTGGCAGCCGTATAGCATTGATTCAGGACACCACTCCACTTCATCCCCTGAAGTCGACCTGCAAGGATCATCTACTATAATGCCAATTCAAGATTACAGTGCCTAGTGCAGCTTTAGCCTGGATTAGGGTTGCCCCATAAGGTCTGTAGAGAGGTCCTTGCCCTGGAGGGACACGTTCCCCACAAGGATCATCTAACTACTGTAATGCCATTCAACTATCGCAGAAGCCTAGTGCCACTTAAATTGATTTTTGGTGGTCCCATGAGGTCTGTAGGGAGGTCCTTGCCATGGGGTGGTACGTCCCCTAAAAGGGACGACGGGTTATTCATCGGTCGAGCCTGCAACAGACTTCCCGTTGACGAACGGAAGAGTTTACCTCCAGACGTGGAGACCTTTAACCTGTCAGTTAGGTGGAATTTTCCGTGGCCGAGTGTTCTTTTCCTGAATTAAGCATCGGGGGGCCCTGGTTGAATCAAACCTTCTTTCTAGCCTCTAAGGCAGATTCATCTTGATAACCATAGGCGTAGGAACCGGGGGGGGGGCCAGGGGGGCCACTTGCCCCCCCCCCACTTTTCTGTGATGGGCCCCCGCAACGGAGATAAGAATATCAACAATTGTAATATCAAGCAAGAAACTCAAACTGGCCCGATAGCTTGCCCCGGAACCCCATTAAACTTATCTGTGCCCCTAAACTAAGTTGAGGTCCTATGAGTTGATTTTAAGGTCCCCTGAGCTTCTCAGGGCCCCTGAACTGGCCTCTGATGCTATACAAGCTAATCTGGGCCCTTTGAGCTGAACTGAGCGCCCCTGAGATGGTTTGGGCAGCATGAACTGTTCTAGGACGCCTAAACTGAGCTAGGAACCGTAACCTTGAACAGGGCCCCGTGAGTTGGCCAGAACCTGTATCCACCGACCTGGGGGCCCCTGAGCTGAGCTGGGACCGTAAAGTTGATATTGTCCCTTGAGCTAATCTGGATCCCCTGTGATGCACAGAAGACCCTAAACTTATCTGAGGCCCCTGCACAGGAATAGGGCCCCTGCTCTGAAATTGGGTTATAAGCTTTAATTGAAATCCTGAACTTCTTCTGAAACCCCAAATATGCCCACAAGGGGCCCCTGGATGATCCGGGCCCTTAAGCTTATCTGGTCATCAGAGCTAATATGGGCCTCTGTGTTGAACTGAGGGCCCCTGAGATGGTCTGGGACCCCTATAAGGCTTTATAGCCACTGACCTGGCGGCCGTGAGCTTGAATGGGCCCCTTGAGATGTTCTGACAGTGGTGTAGCCAGGGGAGGGGGTCCCTGGGATCCGCGGACCCTCTTGGGCTGACCTTATGCACTAAAAACACAAAAATTGATCTCGGGGGCCCCTGAGCTTGGCTCGGGGGGGGGGCTCCCGAGCTTGGTCTCAGGAGGCCCCCGATAATCGGTATCGAGAGCTCCAGAGTACCCAATATTGATTTTGAGGGACCCCTGTGTTCAGTCTCAGGGGGTCCCGAGCTTGGCCTCAGGGCCCCCGAGCTTGGTCTCAGGGCCCCTCCCCGAGCTCGGTCTCACGGGCCTTTCGGTCTTGGTCTCACGGGCCTTTCGATTTTGGTTTCAGGGGCCCACGAGCTTGATCTCAGGGCCCTTCCCTCCGAACTCGGTCTCACGGGCCTTTCGGTCTTGGTCTCACGGGCCTTTCGATTTTGGTTTCAGGGGCCCCCGAGCTTGGTCTCACGGGCCTTTCGGTCTTGGTCTCACGGGCCTTTCGATTTTGGTTTCAGGGGCCCCCCGAGCTTGGTCTCAGGGGCCCCGAGCTTGGTGTCTGGGGGCTCTCCGAGCTTGGTCTCAGGGAGCTCCCGAGCTTGGTGTCAGGGAGCCGTCCGAGCTTGGTCTCAGATAACCCCCGAACTTGGTCTCAAGGCCCCCGAGCTTGGTCTCAGGGAGCTCCCGAGCTTGGTCTCAGGGGGCCCTTCGAGTTTGGTCTCAGGGCCCCCGAGCTTGGTCTCAGGGGCCCCCCGAGCTTGGTGTCAGGGAGCTCTCCGAGCTTGGTTTCAGATAACCCCCGAGCTTGGTCTCAGGGCCCCGAGCTTGGTCTCAGGGAACCCCCGAGCTTGGTCTCAGGGATGCCCCCAAGCTTGGTCTCAGGCCCTCCCCTCCCCGAGCTTAGTATCAGGGGGCCCTCGAGCTTGGTCTCAGGGGGCATCCGAGGGCATCTGATGCATAAGGATGACCGTAAGCACTGGAAAACAAGAGCATTGGTCTCGGGGGCCCTTGATCTTGGTCTCAGGGGGCCACCGAGCTTTGTCTCAGGGGCCCCGAGCTCGGTGTCAGGGGCCCTCCGAGCTTGGTCTCAGGGAACGCCCGAGCTTGGTCTCAGGGGACCCCCGAGCTTGGTCTCAGGGGTTCAGGGCCCCCCTCGGGGTGCCTCTGACTATTGATATCGAGGGACTCATGCGTGAGGCACGAGCATTGGCCTCATGAGACCCAGAGTTTGGTCCCAGGGGCCCCCAGGCCTGGGTTCAGGACCCCTAGCATCGGCAACGAGGGTCTCTAGAGTACCGAGCATTAGTCTCGGTAGGGGGGGCTCGAAATATTGATCTTGAGGGCCCCGGAACATCGGTGTTGAGTTACTCCTAAGAAAAGCGCGAGCATGGGTTTAGGGGTGCCCCTGAGCCTGATCTATGTGAGATCCCGAGCTTGGTCTTAGGACCCCCCCGGGCATCAGTATCAAGGGGCTCCGGAGTATTGGTCTAGGGGGAGCAATTATTTTAGGGGCCTCCAAATGGTGATTTCGGAGGGCCCCCGAAAGTGTGGATGCAGTGGTGTAGCCAAGGGGGCCCTAGGCGTCCGCAGACCCCACCCCTTGGGCCAATCTGAACCACTGTAAAGGATTCTCTGATCACGGGGCCCCCAGAGTCAGTCTCAGGGGCCCCTGAAGATTCGTTCTCAGGGCGTTCCGAGTCGGCCTCACGGCCCCCGCCCTGAGAGTCGGTCTCAAGGCCCCCGAAAGTAGATTTCGGGGGCCCCAGAGGGTTGGTCTCAGGGGCCCCAAAAGTCGGTATCAGGGGCCTCGGGAGTCTGTATCAGGGGAGGGGGCCGAGCTAGTCTCAGCCCCCCCCAGTGAGTGGTTCTCAGGGCCCTGCAACAGTCTATTTCAGGGGGCCCCTGAGAGTCAGTCTCAGAGAACCCCAAGAGTCGGTCAAGGGGACCCCAAGAGTCTGTCTTAGGGGACCCCGAGATTCGGTCTCGGGGTCCCCCTGAGAGTCTGTCTCAGAGAATCCCAAGAGTCAGTCTCAGAGCACCCCAAGAGTCGGTCTCAGGGGGCCCTCATAGTCTCACGGGCTTCTCTCTCAGGAGTCAGTATTTAGTTTCAGGTGGCCCCGAGAGTTAATCCGAAGGTCCGAGAGTTAGTCTAATTTGATCCGCAGAGTGCTAGTTTCAGGGGGCCCCAGAGGGGTAATTTTAGGAGCCCTCGAGATTTAGCCTCAGGCTGTGCTCCCCCCCGAGTTTTGGTATAAGCGGCCCCGAGAGTCAATCTCAGGGAGCACCCAAAAGTTAGTCTAAGAGGGCTCCCGGTTGTTAGTCTCAGAGACATCCGAGAGTTAATCTCGGGGTTCTGAGAGCAATTTCCAGAGGAGCTCCCGAGTTTTGGTCTCACGAGCCCGGAGTTAGCCTTAGGCCCGCGAGAGCTAATCTGGAGCCTCCAAGAGTCAGTTTCAGGAACGCCAAAGACTCAATCTCAGAGGTGATTCCACCACCTCCCCCCCGGGTGTTTGTCTCAGGGGCGCCCTAGAGTAAGTCTCAGAGGGCTCTCGGAAGTCATTCCCAGCCCCCTCCCCCCACCCCAAAGACAGCCTCAGGGGACCCCAATGGCTCATCTGGATGACCACGATAGTCAGTCTCAGCCCCCCCTCCAGAGCAAATCTGGGGGGCCCAATAATAGCCTCAGAGTTGCTGCCGATAACTAATCTCAGGAGCCCCGAGAGATTCTCAGGTGCCCACAGTTTTGATCAAGAGGCGACGTGAATCGGTCTCAGAGACCCCCTAAAATCTAATCGGGAGAGCGGCCGAAAATTAGCTTTGCGAGTGCCGCCAAGTGTTAGTCTTAGGTGGCCCCAGAGCTCAAATAAAAATTTTCAAAATCATATGCCTCGGAAAAAATGTACCTACCCCTATTGCGTACTAAAGAAGGACAAATTGAAACATGTCGATCAGGCACCATTATCGAAGGAAAGGCAAAAATTAATCTAATTTTACTATAAGAGCAAATCGAACAGGAAATTTGGCACTTAAGTCAATTTTTAATCTATTAGCTTAACACCCATAACTACATTCCTAAATATTCTGAAATAAGCAGCTTTCCAATATTTTCGTAGGAAACCAGACAAACAAGGGTAATGAAAGAAATTGATGAGCATAATCCCAAAAAGAAAAATAGGTATGAAACGTTGAAAATAACAATAACAGAGTGAGCCAAGGCGATAGATATCTTGGGCGCCTTTTGTCTTGGTAATTCGCTCGTTTACAATATAGCAAGGGTAAGAAAGTAACTGGATCTCAACAGGATCTGTCAACGGAATACATGTTATGTAACGTTCGGGACACGATACCATATCCCTTGTATCTTCATTCGTTTTTTTGTTTCTTTGGAAATTTCATGATTAAAGAGGTCATGGATTCGACACCGGGCAATAATTGCTAATCATTTCCCGTAGAAGATCATTTCTTCGTACTCAAAACGACTGACCTCCATTAACTTCATGTTTGATTACCCGAGTGAAGAGATAGACTCAGGTTTAACATCATGCGCGCATCAACATTGAACTTCCCGAAATATGGCTCAAAACTGTTATTATAGCCACGCTACCATATAAGGTTTGGGCCATCCTTAATATTTGGTGACCTTAGTTTACCAACACTTGGTCGGATCGAAAAACCAAGCTATAAACAAAATAAGAATGAATGCTTAAAAAGGCACAACACAATTTCCTTCGTGTGAATGTTATAATGTTAAAATACTATACAAAAGATATAGGAGATGGGCCCGGTTACTAAGGGGCCCCCCGGCCTGGGGCCCCCCGACGGTAGTCGGACCCCTCCTTGGCCGAATCCTGGCTACGCACTGTGTTCTGAGACTCTATATCAGCCACCCTGGGACCCCCTAAGCCTAGCTGGGGCCCTGAGCTAATCTGGGTACCGCTGTGCTTAATTGGGGCCTCTGATCTGGTATGGGGCCCTGAACTCTTCTAGGGTCCCTGGGCTAAGCTGGGGCCGTGAGCTTGAATGGAGCCTCCTGAGCTGGTATGAGAGGGGATCCTAGATCAGCCGATCTGGGCCCCTGAGCTGAGCTGGCCTGTGCTGAACAAGAGCCCTGAGCTGGTCTGGGGCCCCTGAACTGTTCTAGCATCATTGAGCTAAGCTGGGATCCGTGAGCTTGAACAAGTGCCTTGAGCTGTTTTGAAACCCTACATAAGTCGACCTGGGGACCTCCGAGCTGAACCGGGCCCCTAAGCTAATCTGGCACCCTGTGCGAATCTGGAGCTCCCCTGTGATGAGCTTCTAGGGGTCCTGAGTTTATGTAGGGTCCCTTGATAAGCTGGTCCCGAGGCTAATGCACTGGTCTGGGCCCTTGAGCTGACTGATCTGGGTTCCTGAGCCATGGTCTGGACCTTGGGGCCATCCGAGATAATTTGGCGGCCCCTGGTCGGCATAGGCATAGGAACCGGGGGTCAGGGGATACTGCCCCCTTTTTGAGGTGGGCCCCCGCAACGAATATACAAATATCAGCAACTGTAATATAGAACAAGAAACCCAAACGGGCCCGATAGCTTGTCTGGGAACGTTCAAATTCGGTAGTACGCTGCCTGCAAGCCCCAGGGAGGAGGAGCGAGGAGCGCTTCGTAAAAAAGCCAAGGCACCTACTACCCGAGTGTTTCCAAATGAGTCCCGAGAACTGGGCCCAATCAAACTCCATCCCATATCAATTCCAACACAAAATATGAATCGGAAACGGACCCCGCACCAAATGCCGGGCAACAGTCGTCCCTGAGCCATCGAAAGGCGCGACGTCTTTCGATGCCAGGGTTATATGGCATCACCAACTCTTTCCCTGTTGGAGGGGTTTCTTGGGAGTCAAACTACTCCGTGCACAAGAAATCTGCCGTGCCTTAAACCCGAGTTGGTCGCATGGAAAGCAAGTTTGCCAACCACTATAACACCATGCCCACACCTCCTCGGCATCACAAAGCTGGCCATCAAGTACCTACATTGCACTTGCAGCCATGCTGGAACTCTGCATTTTAGGCATCGAAATATAGCTAGGTGTATTTATTGTGATCAGCCTTTACCTAAATCAATCTCTAATGATGGAAAGAAGGGATCCGTAATAACCTAAATAAATGTTCCCATTTTCGTCATTAAATAAGCAAATACAAGATGATTAGGCATAGCGAATGAGGCTATTTGGTATCAAAGCATTGTCTGTAGTTTTCTAAACAGTTCTTAATTTTGTAAATGTGATGAAAAGGGCCTAAATATCTATAAATATAAAAAACGCGCTCGTGGTAAAAATGATTGAAATTCTCCAAAAAAGCTTAAAAATGTATTTCGTATTTGAAAAGGGTCTAGGTAAACAACCAAAAAATGTTTTTTTTGCGTTTTACTATGATTTATTAGATCATAATAGGTACAAATCGAAATCATAGGGCAAGATTTAATTTCTCAATTTTCCATATATTGACATCTTTGTGTGCGTGCGTGCCTTATTGACACCAAACGAGCTAACTAAAATTGTTTTTTTATAATTATGGGCCCCGTGGACTGGGCCCCCCTTGAGGTGGGCCCCCTCTAAGGTTGGCCCCCCACTTTGCAAACCGTTCCTACGCCCCTGTTGATAACACAGCTTATTCAGAAGCGGTGGGCAGTCCAGTCGGCTTTGCATATAACGTAACCCATGCCCGATTTGACATATGAGTGGGAGGCTGCTCCTCAGCCTGTTTTTACGGCAATTCACACATAAAAGGGGGGGTTCAGCTTGTTGTGCCTGATTGGAGGGTGCAGCGGCTGTGCAGTTTGACGTGCAGTGTTGTGTGGTTTTACACCACATCCAGTAAAAAGAGGACAGTACAGCAGTAGCAGAACGTTCACTGAGGTTTTTCAACATGTCAATGTGGATGCTATCTGGGCCAGTAGCTGTGCTCCTCGCTCGTGAGAGTGCTGTCTGTGAGTTCCACCGTCGTAAAAGGTTCATTAAAGGAGAGGTTATCAGATGAGCTAAAATTGACAGGGCAGTGTTCGCTCTGCCGTCTATGACTAGTAAACCTCGGATCATCGCATCCTATCCGCCACCGAGCTACCCAGGCCCTTCCAAAAAATTTCTACCTGGGTAGGACTGGGAACAGTACCGCTAGGTCCAGCCAAGACGCGCACAGGCATTGGAGAACTCCGTCTGACAGTCGGTGAACCCGCCGCCAAATAGTTGTTAGTGGAGTGAGCCTGTTGATGGTGCTGATATATCTTTGCCACGAGTGACGCTTGGCATTTCTTACGGCACGTCTCGCCAATGCCCTAGCACGTCTGTATTGCATTAAATTAGTAGTTGTCGGTCTTTTTGTAAATATCTTAAAGCACCGTCGGCGTTCTTTAATGGCACGATGACACCCCGCCGTCCACCAGGGCACGAGGATGCGCCGTGGTAAGGATCCAGTCATGGGGATAAACGTATGTGCAGAGTCAATTACTTGCGCACGCATCTCTTCTTCAAGTATAGCAGCGGTTTTGCCTTCGTCAGGTATAAAATCAAAAATACAGTCGGAGGTAAAACTTTCCCAGTCGGCACACCGCAGGTTCCATTGCGGTGTTCTATTCCCCGGATGTGGGGTCTCTGACCACAACCAGATTGGGTAGTGATCACTACCATACGGGTGGGAATGCGTTCGCCACTTAAAACGATCGGTCAATGAGGGTGAACAAAGGGATAAATCAATTGCAGATGTTGCCCCTGATGGTAGTGAGATAGTAATATGGTAGTAGTTACTAGATCATGACGTCATGCACAAGCAGAGGTTTATTTATTACCCTAGAGTAGCATTTAAAAATATATATTGCGCTTATTGTACTTCTTTCAGAAAAAATTAACATTTTCATGATTTTCGGCTAAAAACACCCCTAATTACACTAAATTCTGGGATTCGACCGAGGACCCATATTCCCTTAAAGCTATTCCGGCATGTCCAAAAAAGTGGAGTTAGAAGCAACCATAAGGGAGTAAAACGAGTCTACGATTGAGCGAACGAGTGAACGAACGATCAACGCAGTTCCAGCGAACACGTCTCAGTCCAACACCGTGGCAGGCACTCCATTCGACGTCCGATTAGCCGCGCAGTACGACGGGGCAGAGTCCTGGCCCAGGGCGACACTCCTGTGCGAGATGCGTGGCGCGGACTTGATGACAGTCATCCCACTGCAGCTAACAGGTGACAGGACAGACCTGTTCAGTGTGGTCCCAGCTGCCGGCAGAAAGCCGTGCATCTTTGCTATCTGTTCGAGACACGTTGTACGCGCCCTTTGCCTTCCCCCCCCACGTTGTACGCGCCCTTTGCCTTGAATGAGTTCAGGGCGTATGATGTGTTCTCCTACCACCGTCTCCTGCAAGGCGAGTCACCTGACGATTTTTTGGCGAACCTCCGAAGACTTGTTTTGTTCAGAAATGTGCCGGACCTGACTCTGATGTGTGCCTTCGGCGATGGTCTGCCAGATTCGGGGAGGCAAACGATGGTCAAGTAGGTAGGTTTAGTCCAGGTAGGTAGATCCCAGCCCCCTCCAACAGCAAGCGCAGACCACCGGAAGTGACGTCATACCTCGTAGGATATTACATGGTAAAATTAAATGATTAAATATCCAATTTTTTTGCAAAGAGGCCCAAAATAAAAAAATTAAAATGCTTATTCATTCCATTTTGGATAAACTTGATTGCCATGTATTCTCACAAATTCGTAAGCGGGAAGTGCCATTAGCAGCAGTTTAATACACGGCTTAATGGTGAAGGAATTTCTCCACGCCCGTGTGACGTCACTCTGGCGTGGAGGAATCCCTCTTGAACGTACCTTTAAGTAAAGGTATCTTGGGAAAATCCAGGTAGGTCGGCACACGCCGAACACCTGGATTTACATAGTGTTCTGGCCCGCACTCGCGCGGTCCCCGGTGACGAGTGCAGCTCCGTGGTGGAACCAGCGGCGACTCGAGGAGAGCTGCCGACGCGTGACAGAATGATGCGTGGTCCACGCCGTGTGCGCCAGTGCTGGATTTGCGGAGACGCAGGACATATATCTCCACAGTGTCCCCACAGACGGCGAAACCACTCTTCACCAGATTCGGGAAACGGCCCGGGAGATGGGTCGGCGCCGGCTCCATCTCCCCCCCTCACTGAAGCACGGCGCACTTCCAATTATTTTTCTTTTCATGAACGATCAAAATTGTGCAGTATTGGCAGACAGGGGAAGCACCGACAGCATAGTGAGCATTTCATGTTGTGCAGAAAGGATACCAAACCGAACTACGGTGAGGACGCTCAACGGTGGTCTCTTTTGGTGTAGTGGCGTGGGAAAAGTCTTCGTGACAACACCGGCGGGAAAAGGTGATACATTGGATGCGTTGGTTTTGGACGGTTGGTCGATGAAGTACGACACGCTTCTTGGCATGTCGGGACTTTCTTCGCTAGGTGGCGTTGAAGTAGTGGGCTGGTTTGAAGCGTGTTTTTACGGTGCATCGGAATGAACTGTTCCGACGGGAAATCACCGGAAAGTAAATGCCCCAGATTTATTCGCGCGATTTGACGCGTCGGAACGGTCGTGGACACTGGCGTGGAAATGGAGGAGCGGATCCGCTCCAGAGAGTTTGAAAAATTGCGTAATACCGGTAACTGCTCGGAGTTTGACCAGATTTCTTTGACTGGAGGACCGCCTGATCTGCACATGCGCGAGAAGAATACGTACAAGCGCGAAAAAATGGCTGTAGATTGTCGTGACATCTGTTCATTGGTGTGAACCTGGCAACAAAGTATAAACGTAAACATTTTGACTTCGATCAAAATCTTTGTTGTAAACATTTTGCTCCTGCCATGTCAGCTCTGGGAATGTTGCTCTGAAAAGGTGCTCTGAACAATGGTTCTCTGAAAGCACCTTTGACAGCACCGGACATAAAACTGTACATGCAAATAAAGGGTGTAGCCATAGGGTCCCCGTTGTGACGTGTTTCTACATGAGAAACAGTAGAGTTTGTTCGGCACGGGTCGAACATAACTAAATTGTCTGCCTAGTGCACGAGGTGTGAGAATACAGACTTTGGAATAGGATTAAAGAGTTTACACCTTCTATGAATTAGAGAATAATGAAAAACATATAATCCAACAATAGAGAACGAAACATGGTGTCAGAAGTGAACGTAATTCTTGCACTCAATTAAAACATTACTTCCGCATATCATTCTTGATTGTTATTATTACTAATCATTGTGAATAGAAGACAAAAAGAATGGCTCAAGGAACAGGAATGTTCGGATTCCCCATTCCCCCTCCCCTCTTACTTACTGAATCTGAGTCTCTGACTACAAATTGGAAGACATGGAAAAGACAGTGGAATAATTTTTCCATAGCCACTGGATTGAATGAAAGACCAGAAAGTATACAAGTTGCAACCTTACTCACTTGTCTGGGACCGGAGGCTCTGAATGTTTTAGACGGAATATGTCCAGATGAAGACGACCAAAAGCAAATCATGGTCGTGCTCAACAAGTTTGAAGAGTTCTGTGTCGGAAGAACCAATGAAACATTTGAAAGGTATCAGTTTAATAACAGAGACCAAAAAAGCGGCGACACCATTGACCGCTACGTAGCTGAACTACGCAAGCTCGCCAAAAACGTGCAATTACGCAAACCTTTAAGAAAGTCTCAAGGGATAGAATTGTTTTGCGAGTTCCAAGTGCTGCCGTGAGGAAAAGACTACTACAGGAAAAGGATTTGACATTAACAGAAGCAATACAAGTGGTCAAAGCCCACGAGGCAACGAGTAAACAAATGATGACGTTTGAAAACCAGACAAGCCCCCTCAGGGGACCGATCTTCACTTGCCGGATTCGTCCGGCAAGTAAAGATTGGAGCAACGGGGAGTGACGCACCCGGGGCCCCAGTCAGCCCTGGGGAGCACGTCTCATCGCCGCGGACACATCATTTCTGGCCCTCCGGCGGCCGCCGCCTCTTCTGACCTCGGTCAGTTAGAGTCGGCGTCTGTCGTCAGCGGCGCTGGTGATTAGGTCCGCGGAGATGCTGATGACTGCCCTACGGGCCCTTTGTTACCTGGTCGGTAACTGTATTGGATCGGGTCAGCTCCCAGTATGTAGCTCCTGTTTGTTTTTGTGCTCTTATTTTGTTGATTATTTTTAGTTCCTGTCCTCGTTTTATGCTAAAGTTGTTGGCTCCGCAATTACCTGCCTTCTTCGGCATTTTAAGGGTGTAAAGCGCCCACTCGAGGCCTATCTCGAGCCCAGGCGACGAGGTTGACGGGATCCTGGGGGGTTGAGGTTCCCCTCGGGCGGGTCAGCCCCGAGGGTTCCAACACGCCCCCTTTGGCCCTAATATCTCGATCTAACCTGGGGTAGGCCGTCCGATTGCCCCCGCGGGCGGCTTAGCAATGCGGCAGTGTGAGCGTGCACTGTCGCTCGGTCCAGCTGTGACCGGGGGACTACGTTCTGGGGGTGTAGCTTGGCGCCCAGGCGCTGCGATGCGCTCACGGAGCGTAGCCCCGCCGATCCTCTGGGCTGAGGGGGAAAGGGGGGTGGGCAGCGCCCGACCAGAGTAGGATTATTTAGTGAGCTTGCTCTGCCAGCTCTGTGAGGGCGACACCGGCCTCCCTACAGTCATCGGATTCCATCATCTTTGGGGATATTAGGATGACGGAGATCAAGCTTTCTACTATGGATAACCCAAGACAGAACCCCACTCCCCCTGAACCTAGCTCAGGGCAGCCGAGCGCTGGGAATGCCCACTCCCATGAAGGTGTTGGGATGGAAGTCGAACGCCGCAACATTAGACCTTCCTGCCCTCGTGTGCTGATGGTGCGTGGAACGGACGGTGCGTTGGCCCAGCTTTCCCCTTTTCAGTGTAAGGAGGTCTGTGAAAAGTTGGGAAAGATTACACGATGCGACCACTTGAGGGACAGCGTGATGAAGCTGGAATTCGCTAACCCAACCGAAGCTGAGCGAGCACTTAGCGTGAAGGAACTTGAAATTACAAAGAGAGATGGACTGAGCAAAAGGACTGTAAAGGTGAAAGTAGAAATAAAACCCCATCGAACAAAAAATTTTCTAAAGGGAGTGATACGATGCTGGGACCTGAAAGAGGTACATGAGGATGACATTGTCGATGGACTAGCCGAATATGGAGTTGTCGATGCGAGAAAGATGCGCAGGAAAATTGGAAACACCATGATAAACACAAACACAATCATACTTACCTTCGATCAGATAGATCTCCCTGAGTACATCAATGTCGGGTACTTGAATGTGCCCGTGAGGGCCTACATACCGAACCCCATCCGTTGCTACAATTGCAATAGATTTGGTCACACGTCAACAACATGTAGGAACAAGCGTCTCTGCGGGCACTGTGGCTCAGAGAACCATGCGTCAGCTGACTGTGCAGCTGAAACTGAGCGCTGCTCAAACTGTGACGGTCCCCACTCCGTGTTCAATAAGGACTGTCCCACGCTCATTAAGGAGAAAGATATCCTGACCTTGATGGTACAGAAACGCATCTCCTTTCGGGATGTTCGAGTGGAGTATGAGCCCACTCACCCAAAGAAATCCTTCGCCCTAGCGGCGTCCTTGGCGACGCCTACATCCCCGCGGATGACCCCGGAGGAGGTCATCCGCTCCCTGACCGTGGCAGACTTTGTCCGCATGGCAGGGAGGATGGGGCTGGTCTTTAGGGACCGGCCCGTCACCTCGGCTCCCCAAACGAAGGTGAAACCTCCTCCGGGGCCCCCTCCCGTGACGGCGCCGGCGCCCCCGGCCCCGTCGGAGCCCTCCCCGCCAGCACCCCTGCCGCCTGCGACCTCCGCCGGTGGTGTGGTGCCCGGGGGTGGAGCTTCCCCCTCCTCTGAATCGGGTACTCCCGTGCCGGTGGGTGGCGCGGAGGTTGCGTGGGGCTCTGCCCCTCTTCCTCTGACGTCTGAGGGGGTGGGGGACCGGACCGTTGTGGGGCCCAAGAGGAGGCACCCCCAGCACAGCGGCGCCATGAGCGGTCACCTCTTGAACCTCCAGATAAACCCGCGCCTAAGACCACACATCTGTTCCAAAGTACTCAACAGGTTCCTGCCTCATCGTCCATAAACACAGTGGCCAACCCAAACACATCTGTGTTATCAACCTCGGTGGTGGAAGTTCTGAAGAACTTTGAGGCCGCAGCGCGAGGAAGGTCGCCGGTGAAGCGCCCTGCTGGGAGCCCTCCCGAGGTGTCCCGGCAAACCGCTCGTGCCCGTGGAAGTTCGGCGGAAGGCGGTAGAGGCCGTGGTCCCATTCGGAACCGCCTCGGTGCGGGATCATCAAAGAGTCCATATGGGGGCTCTGGTCTCCCTTGGAAGGGTTAGGCTAAGTCCCTTCTTTTACTCACTAAGCCCGTTTCCCTTTATTTAAATGTCTACTGTTCAGTGGAACTGCCGTGGTATTCGCGCGAATCTTTCTGACCTGCAACACATTATATCACAGTATAACCCTAGTGTGCTTTGCCTTCAAGAGACAAAACTGTCGCCTGGAAGCCTTTTTAACCTGCGACAGTTCCAGACGTTTAGAAAGGACGTTTTCAGTAGCACCATTGCCTACGGTGGTGTTATGGTGGCAGTCCACCACTGCACCCCGTGCTTCCCTGTTCGCTTGAACACGGTTCTGCAGGTGTAACATTTTTTCAAATCTTGTTCTTGCCTTTTGACATATTCAGGACAATGCCTGCGCCGCCGCCCTTATATCTGCCTATGTGTGCGTGTGGGTATGTATATGTGTTGTGTGCGGGCCGTCGCGGAGAGGCGGCTGCTCTGGCCATTTTCACAGGCGTCGGACACGACTGCAGGCATTTGGGTTTGTTTGGGCCGGATACGTCACCCCTTTCCCCTCTCTGCGCCGGCCAAACATGGTGATGTCAATTTTTCTTGGGGAAGTTATCAAAAGTGCTCTAGGCAAAAAAAAAAAAGAGGGCAAAAAAATATGCGTTGGAATACAGCAATAAATTTGGTTTCCTTTCATTAGAACAACGCTTCAGTCTCTGCTCCCTTTTTGCGCGTAACTTTCCGGCCGGAGTCCGTACTAGAACGCACCCTTAGTAACACCACGGCGACGTGGCGGTACTAAGTATGAGGGGGAGAGCTGGACGCCAAGGCGTCGAAAAGCCACGCCGGCGACAAGGACTCTGGTCTGAGCCATGGTAGAGTGGAGGTGGTGCCGAGCTCCGGAAGAGGCGCAGCGGGGGCTTCTCTTACCCCGCTGCCATTAGTGAAGAGAGCGGAGGTGCGCTCTTTAAGAGCTGCCAAGCTGCCCCGAGGCTGGCAGTCGCACTGGCTCGCAGGAGTACAGTCCCAGGAGAGGGTGCCTGGTTGACAGATCCACCGGTGAGTGCGCAAAAGGGAGCCATATATATATAAATAATCCCCTAGTTTGGCTTTATTATCCATTTGTCCCACGTGCCTGCAGGATGTCCTCATCATTTTTGTATTGATTTGTAAGACGCCATTGGCTTATTAATATCGTTTTTTTAACACACGATGGGAAATGTTAACTGTTAAATTCCGAGCTCTCCGACTCGGAGGGGCGACCCGTCTTCCAACGAGGGGGGGCGCATGAAAACATCAGGTTCACATTGGACGGTGCCGTGTGCAGGTCGCCTGGGTATGTTCGTAGATCGTTCTAGGACACTTATGACTTATTTCGGGCGAAATTTGGCAGAGACTCGTGTTTTTTTGTTGTTGTAATAAAGTGACGACTGAGGAATTTATTGTATCCCGCTCTTTTAAAACCATTGGCACAGGATAATTGTGATGGAAAAGAACAACGATCCTAGCTGGAATTGGCGAATTTCGGAACGTCTGGAGAACATGCTCACGAGATTTTGAATTCAATAGGGTTTAGTATTGTATCACTTAAAAAAAGAGTTCGTTATTCCGTTTAAGTAGGTATCTTTTGGCCTTGGCCGGGCAGAACAGCTTGGGTATCACCAACCACCGAGACCGCGGTCGGTGGTGTCGGGTAACGCCGCACCCCCTCCAGCCGTCCAGCCGCGCTAATTACAGCGAGGGAGGGATTAAAATACTGACGGGGCTACCGTAATACTGGGCCTCATGGACTCAGCGTGTTGTAGGACAATTATATCGCCTACTGGAGATGTCAAGTCTGGATATATACACATCGAAGAAGCTGATGAGGAACGACGTTCTGTTAGCCGTACCCTTGTGTACAGCGTGTCTGTGGGTAACGGTGGGTGGGTCCATTCTGGGGGATGCCGAATGGCGTCTTTCCCGCATTAGATGCTTGCCTCTCAATCAGCCGAGACGTAGATTGGGTTCTGGGACGCCCGTGCTCAGCAAAGGCAGTCGATCTGATTCCGGAAGCAAGTGCCCTGAGTAGTCAAGTATGGGGGTAAGTCCGGAGGCGGCGCCCAGAGAAGAACCCAAGGACGGGTGAGATTTGCGCCCGGAGGCAATAGAGTAGTTTGCCCAGAATCCGTAAGGCGCGAGGCGCAGGAGGGCCAGGGCACTTGACGGAAGGAATCAATCGAGCTCAATGACCACCCTTGCTGAACATGTCGACGGCTTAGAACCCAGCCAATGATCTCATTGCGCATGATACATTGCGCTTATTGGAGGGGATGGGGCAAAATTGGCTGATTAGTGACGGGTGCTCGAATCCCCTATTATCTTTTTTTCAAATTCTCTGGCCTAAAACAGCGGGGGGGTGGTGGTAATTGTAATTCTATGCGTTATGCTTTTTCCTTTTGGATTTACCCGGCGGAGGATTGTTCTGATCAGTTGGGCAACATTCGATGGTGGGGTAGAGGGTCGAAAAGTGGGCCTTATATTTTAATTAGACACAAGGGGACGACACACGACATATACGGCTATTTAACGTACTTTAGTCTAGACAAAGGGACGCGGGTAGTAATAAGGACCAATGTGTTTCCATAAAGGGGGGACCGCTCAAAGGCTCATAAGACTTCCTCGCCGGGAGAAAATTTTGATGGGAGAATGCCAAATAAAAACCGATGGGGGAGGAGAGCAGCAAAATTCGGCCGCCCACGCGGCGGACAGACCCACTTGCCTATATGATGACTCGAATTGACCCGCCTCATAGAGAGCAAGCTGTTTTTTAACATCGCCGGGGCAGCCTCTGCTCTCACTATAAATATTTGTTTGTTTTGTGGGCTCCCTTTGAAAAGAAAGGGCCCATTACACATACATGGCGCCCGTAACGTGGGGCCAGGGTCTTTTCTGAGACATCACGAAGCCCACAGACTGGCGCAGAACGCCGGACCCGTAAAGAATGTGGACTTTATTTGATCGCGAGATTTTATGTGGCTGTGATTCTTTGACTTTATGCCTTTTGTGAGATTTTATGTGATTTTGCTATTGTCAGAGTGACAAATAATTTTATGTTAAGAAAACACAGTCTTCACAGTAATGGTTCAGTATTAAAATATTTAGTTGGAAATTATTCTAGTAAGGGGACACCAATATTTTAGGAAGTTTTGCCTGAAATGAGGATAAAAACAGCTGCGTGATTAAACAGAGTTTTAAAATATAAAGTCTATTTTCTTATCGGAGCCGGACACCTAAGCTTAGGCTGTGAGTATTGCCATGTCCACGAACGTAGAGACTTGTTGGGGCTGGAACCCTTCATGACACTCCCTAAGGCTTGGTGACTCGCAGCCGAAGGCTGACAATTTTTTCCGGCAGTCGAGTTCATGGCTCGCACCAGTGCCACGAACGTAGAGACTTGTTGGGGCTGGAACCCTTCTTGACACTCCCTATGGCCTGGGCTCTTGTGATCAAGACAATTATGCCGTGAACGTAACTGGAATGAGCCAAGCATGACAGAAGAAGGGAAATGGTTATGTGATACAGATTTGTTTTGAGTTTGCAGAGTATGAAAAAGAAGGAAGGAAGAAGAGTTATCACAAATGACCTCAGTCTGAATAGATGGTTAATGATATGGTGAGAATGATGAATCAACAAAGTTTTCTTAATTTATTGCACCCCGCAACGGTATCGTCAGCTCGACTTTTATTTTACTTAATTTGCAAGGCGATGCATGATATAGTCATTTTTGAAACCAAATAGTAGCCATTCAATGATTGGTAATTGTTTTCATCCCTCTGCAATACCCATTCTAAAAAGGGTCTGCCGCAAACTTTGCATTTTGGAATTAAATGTCCAGATATATTCGTCAGAAATTTCACAGTGCAGTTTATATTGTCTTAACTAAGCTCTCGATTCCAATTTTTAGTGTTTTGAAATATTTTCCATGTCAGTCAGGAAGGAGGGAGATGTACGGTATTTTTAAGGACATAGTTGATTTTCTCCCAAGAGAATGTCAGAAGGATGACTATGATTAGGCTGGTCATTGCGTAGAGGTATACCTTGGATCGAGGCGCACAGTTACGGTAGCCCTGGGACAATTTTTTTGGCAAAATGACATGCTTGCGTCATTCGAAAATAATAAGTTCGAGAGGACCTGTTTATTTACAAACGGAGGCCCAAAGCGCACACAGAACTTCCTAAAATTGAGGACTACCTGCACGCTCATTGAGCTAAATTACCCCTTGTCAGTGTTCCATGCGTGTCTGTTTCGGCTCGCATTTTGCGTACTTGCTGTGTGTGACAGTGTCCGTGTCCCAGAACGGTGCCGCCTGCGCTTCGTCATTATTGGCCATTGTGGCGGCGCCGATTTACATCCCTCTCTGGACAGCACTCCAGCCGCCGAAGCCGGTCACCAGAGACGACAACCCGGCGGGAGTGGAACAGCGCCGGGACAGTCGTCGAAGTACATCATAAACAACACGGTGTCTAATGGCCGACAGTCCATCAGGCCAGCTGGCTGCGGGCAGAGCTACGGATGGCTCTCGGTCCCCAACTGGAGAGCCGGTTGCCGATAATGATACCCGTCAGGGCCAGCTGGTAAGCAGAGCACCCGCATCGGCCCGAGGAGAGGCAGCCGGCAGCAGGCAGCGGCAGCAGTACCAGCAAACAGCAGCAGGCAGAAGATGCAGCGGAAGCAGCAACAGTAGATGCAGCGGAAGCAGCAAGCAGCAGCAGCGGCAGATGCGGCGGAAGCAGCAAGCAGCAGCAGATGCGGCGGAAGCAGCAAGCAACAGTAGCAGCAGATGCAGCGGAAGTAGCAGCAACGGCGTCAGCAGCAGATGGAGCGGAAGCAGCAAGCCGCAGCAGCAGGCAGCAGATGCAGCGGAAGCAGCAAGCAGCAGCAGCAGGCAGCAGGTGCAGCGGAGGCAGCAACAGCAGCAAGCAGCAGCCGCAGCGGAAACAGCAGCAGCAGCAGCCGGTCACAGGCCGCCCCGGCAGCAGCAGAAAGCAGCAGCAGCGGAAACAGCAGCAGCAGCACCCGGTAACGGGCCGCCGCGGCAGCAGCAGCAAGCAGCAGCAGCGGAAACAGCAGCACCAGCGGCCGGTAACAGGACGCCGCGGCAGCAGCAGCAAGCAGCAGCAGCGGCGGAAACAGCAGCAGCAGCAGCCAGCAGCAGCAGCGCAAACAGCAGCAGCAGCAGCCGATAACAGGCCGCCCCGGCAGCAGCAGAAAGCAGCAGTCGCAGCGAAAACAGCAGCAGCAGCACCCGGTAACGGGCAGCCGCGGCAGCAGCAGCAAGCAGCAGCAGCGGAAACAGCAGCACCAGCGGCCGGTAACAGGCCGCCGCGGCAGCAGCAGCAAGCAGCAGCAGCGGCGGAAACAGCAGCAGCAGCAGCCAGCAGCAGCAGCGCAAACAGCAGCAGCAGCAGCCGATAACAGGCCGCTGCGGCAGCAGCAGCAAGCAGCAGCCGCAGCGAAAACAGCAGCAGCAGCAGCCGGTAACAGGCCGCCGCGGCAGCAGCAGCAAGCAGCAGCAGCGGCGGAAGCAGCAGCAGCAGCAGCAGCAAGCAGCACAGCCGTAAAATGTTAGGGTCCGAGATCGACGTACGACTTTCCAGCCCCACTAGTTCAAATTTCAGTTCACGGGGGCGTGAACTTGGAAGAGTTGTTTCAAATGTAACATTTTTTCGAATCTTGTTCTTGCCTTTTGACATATTCAGGACAATGCCTGCGCCGCCGCCCTTATATCTGCCTATGTGTGCGTGTGTGTATGTATATGTGTTGTGTGCGGGCCGTCGCGGAGAGGCGGCTGCTCTGGCAATTTTCACAGGCGTCGGACACGACTGCAGGCACTTGGGTTTGTTTGGGCCGGATACGTCACCCCTTTCCCCTCTCTGCGCCGGCCAAACATGGTGATGTCAATTTTTCTTGGGAAAGTTATCAAAAGTGCTCTAGGCAAAAAAAAAAAAAGAGGGCAAAAAAATATGCGTTGGAATACAGCAATAAATTTGGTTTCCTTTCATTAGAACAACGCTTCAGTCTCTGCTCCCTTTTTGCGCGTAACTTTCCGGCCGGAGTCCGTACTAGAACGCACCCTTAGTAACACCACGGCGACGTGGCGGTACTAAGTATGAGGGGAGAGCTGGACGCCAAGGCGTCGAAAAGCCACGCCGGCGACAAGGACTCTGGTCTGAGCCCCGGTAGAGAGTGGAGGTGGTGCCGAGCTCCGGAAGAGGCGCAGCGGGGGCTTCTCTTACCCCGCTGCCATTAGTGAAGAGAGCGGAGGTGCGCTCTTTAAGAGCTGCCAAGCTGCCCCGAGGCTGGCAGTCGCACTGGCTCGCAGGAGTACAGTCCCAGGAGAGGGTGCCTGGTTGACGGATCCACCGGTGAGTGCGCAAAAAGGGAGCCATATATATATATAAATAATCCCCTAGTTTGGCTTTATTATCCATTTGTCCCACGTGCCTGCAGGATGTCCTCATCATTTTTGTATTGATTTGTAAGACGCCATTGGCTTATTGATATCGTTTTTTAAACACACGATGCGAAATGTTAACTGTTTAATTCCGAGCTCTCCGACTCGGAGGGGCGACCCGTCTTCCAACGAGGGGGGGCGCATGAAAACATCAGGTTCACATTGGACGGTGCCGTGTGCAGGTCGCCTGGGTATGTTCGTAGATCGTTCTAGGACACTTTTGACTTATTTCGGGCGAAATTTGGCAGAGACTCGTGTTTTTTTTGTTGTTGTAATAAAGTGACGACTGGGGAATTTATTGTATCCCGCTCTTTTTAAAACCATTGGCACAGGATAATTGTGATGGAAAAGAACAACGATCCTAGCTGGAATTGGCGAATTTCGGAACGTCTGGAGAACATGCTCACGAGATTTTGAATTCAATAGGGTTTAGTATTGTATCACTTAAAAAAAGAGTTCATTATTCCGTTTAAGTAGGTATCTTTTGGCCCTGGGCCGGGCAGAACAGCTTGGGTATCACCAACCACCGAGACCGCGGTCGGTGGTGTCGGGTAACGCCGCACCCCCTCCAGCCGTCCAGCCGCGCTAATTACAGCGAGGGAGGGATTAAAATACTGACGGGGCTACCGTAATACTGGGCCTCATGGACTCAGCGTGTTGTAGGACAATTATATCGCCTACTGGAGATGTCAAGTCTGGATATATATGTTACGGCCCGTATGGAAAATCGGCCCGTTTGCATACGGGCCGGCCTATTTGTAAACGGGCCAAATAGCCGGCCCGTATGCAAACGGGCCAGCAAATTGGCCCGTTTGCAAATGGGCCGGTCCGTATGCAAACGGGCCAGCGATGTGGCCCGTTTGCAAAAAGTCTGGCCCGTTTGGGTTTTCTAGTATCCTGGCCCGTTTGCAAACCGGCCGGCCCGTTTACAAACTGGCCAGCCCGTTTGCAAACCGGCCGGTCCGTTTACAAATCAGCCGGCTCGTTTAAAACGGATTTGAGTAAAATGAATTCGCACGCAGCAGCGTTCTTGGAATGGGTCTACTGATCAAATTTCATGAAAATTAGCTCCAAATCGCATCATGCCTAATTTTTCCACTTCTGGACCGAAGCGCATTGGATAAATCCCGCCCACTCCACCTCCTGAGCATAATAGTGACCCGACCTGCCGCCGGAAGACCAAGCGTTGTACGCCTTCTTTTATCTGTGAAGTGCAGGGGTGATTGGACCGCCTCGTCGCCTTGAGACTTGCTGAATCTCTGGTAAATGTTATGCATGGTTGTGTACCTACGTTTAAGAATATTGCGTCATCCCTGGATTGAACCCTAAATATAGCATTTGAAATTTACTATCTTCGATTTCAGGTTATGCTCTATTTCTGGTTTGGGGAGAGGTCCATATTAAAATATTCATTTTTAAGTCATGGATTTAAGAATTTGATAAATATCCTGTGCCACCCCATCTGCATTTACAATCATACCTGGCCAGGATAATTAGATTAGAGGCAATGCCAGCGCCTCTCATCATAGAAGGTTTAGCTAAGGCTGCCATCTTTTCTAGGTAAAGGAAATTAAGTAGCTGAAACAAAGTTCCAAATTAATTTTCCATTTTATGCTGCAGTCTATCTTCCTCTGCTTTACTGAATCCAAATTGGCTGCTTCGGGGCCTTTCTAGGCAAATTATCCCAGGTAACATTACCTCCACCTTTTGCTGAGTGCCGGAACAGCTTAGCTTCGAGACTGGATGAGCATTTGAATCCAGGTCATTATCAAATTAGTTGTATTCAATACATATTTATTGGATTTTGGATTCGGATGATAGTCACTGGCCTAGTCTCTATGGCCAAAATGTGATCCGGATCGCATGCAGATGGAGTACGCGCGTTTTTTCACATCACTATGGCAGAGTCTGTGCTAAAGTGTTGGGAAAATAGCGCTTCATGAAATCGACGACTCCATGTATCTGGATCTGCGGTTTGATCAGATCGCATTTGGACCATGAAAACTAAGTTGTATGGAAACTGATTGGGTCTGGTCTATTAGAGAAAGTCCGTATTTTTTAGTTTAATGCATCTAATTTTTCCATTTTCATGAATCTTTTTATTTCCCATGAATTTGTAAACTGGGCGATTAAATTAAGTTAATATTAATATCTGAACATGGCAAGCATTGTGACTGCACTGCATTCCATTTACATGCGTGCAGAAATGCTTGCAATGCTTGAATAGATTGCTGCTTGTAGAGCTTTAGCATTTAAGGATGACTGGTACCTACGTATTCAGTTATCAAAGTAAATATGTATCCGGAAATAACTTAGTGCTCCTTGTTTGCCAAAAAACAGTTTTAACGATGCTAAGAATCTGGCTTAGTCACAGGCAAAGACCACCTCTGGTGAACACCGGCATTATCTAGCCTCTGATCAGATTGGTTTTCGATTGTTGAATACTATGGAAAATATGCCCTGAAAAGTGAATGCGGTCATATCATTTCCAATGTGCGTGTTGTCCTAAACCTCGTCTTGTGCCCACTCTCTTGCTTCATTAAGTTACCAATAATGATTATAATCAGGAACTATGTCGCAAGAGGAGTTCTTTGCTTATTTTTGTTGCTGCGAAAGATGAGAAAGCAACGAACACGCAGTCGGTGCCGAAGGTCACTTATGATGAGATCGTCAAAGACTTAGCGGACATTAAGGCTCATGGAAAGCTGTACTTAGCGAGACACTACCCGCGCTTCAAAAAGTATGATTTAATTACAATTGCAGGAGTGCAAAAGTTGATCAACAAAAACACATGACGAGAAATCATCCACAATGAGGAAGTCTTTGGTGTTATTCATGAGCTGCACCTTTCACTGGGGCATCCTGGCAGTAGCAAGACTTTTAAAGGGAATGTGGCACCCTGGTCGAATCTTGGAATTTAGTGCAATTAGGGGTACTTCTAGCCAAAGTTCATGAAAGCGTCCATGATTTCCCTGAAAACATGTACAATAAGCTCAATATTTTTATTTTTAAAATGCTCCTCTATAGAAAGTAATAAGTCTCTGCCTGTGGATGATGTCATGATCTGACAACTACTACCATATTCAATAGGCTTCAAGGGCTTCGATTGGCTGATACTCACCATGACGTCAGCATATGTCGTCACACCAACAGCTGACAGTTGTGGCCTGCTACATGGGGTACATGTGGGGTTTATTTCAGGTAGGTTGTTAGCTTTTCTCTACGGAAGCTTTGAGTTTCAAGACAAACGATATATTGAGTGCCGGGTTTTCCAGCATGCTTTACAACTTGGCTATCTCAGTTAAAACTACGTTATTTGTACTTTACTGCGTTAAAGGGACAGTGGTGCCACTTTCCTTTTAACGCAGTAAAGTACAAATACGCCAACATTAGCCGTGCAACTGTCGGGCTGTACCTAGAAACCTGCAAAAACTGCGAGACGAAGAAGACACGGCTACAGAATACAATAGTGTCTCTCTCAACCATTACTGATGACATGGCCAGACATGCTCAAGTCGACCTCAGCGACTGGCACAGTGAGAGGAAGGATGGATATTCCTATATACTAAATTGTCAGAATCACCTCACCAAATTCGTAGTGTTGCGTCCACTCCGAACAAAGTCAGAAGAACAGGTGGCGTACAACCTAGTTGACATTTTCTGTATCTTTGGAGCCAACCCCCAACATTCTGCAAGTAAGTTTTATCAGAAATGGTGTTGCAATCTGCGGGGAGCTGGTTCAAAATTTGTATTAAATGCACTGTTGCTTAAATCCACTGTTCTGCTGATCTCGTTGCCCTGATGTGGGCTGCAATATGAGAAACTGTATGCCAAAGCCGTGAACAGAGACAAAAACGCCTATGTTTTTATAAATTATCTTGAATTTGACTGCAAACATATTTAACAAGTATCTAGAATGACTAGTAACTTAATCAAAGTACATACTTACCTAGTATGAAAATTAATATTTCACTAAAACAGGGATCGCTAATGATCGCTTATGCCCAGGCTTATGCTATGCTTAGGTGGTTTCAGAAGGATATATATCTATCAGTAAATATTTAACGGTATCATGACAGCTATTGATAGATATAGGGCAGTTTCATGACAAAAACTATTAACCAAAAACTTTCAGATCATTGATGGCGTGTTTCTCTTATTCAAATTATTATTGACATGGTTGACATGTCACTCACTTACACCTCGCGATTGACAATTTTTCTCCTAACCGACATACCATCAACTAAGTTGACTTGTCATTACCTGCTACCCACATCTTTATCAGCTTTGGCCCGTTTGCAAAAAGTCCAGCCGGTTTGCAAACGGGCCGGACGTTATGCAAACGGACCGGCCCATTTGCAAACGGGCCAATTTGCTGGCCCGTTTGCATACGGGCCAGCTATTTGGCCCGTTTACAAATGGGCCGGCCCGTTTGCAAACGGGCCGGTTTTCCATACGGGCCGTAACATATACACATCGAAGAAGCTGATGAGGAACGACGTTCTGTTAGCCGTACCCTTGTGTACAGCGTGTCTGTGGGTAACGGTGGGAGGGTCCGTTCTGGGGAGATGCCGAATGGCGTCTTTCCCGCATTAGATGCTTGCCTCTCAATCAGCCGAGACGTAGATTGGGTTCTGGGACGCCCGTGCTCAGCAAAGGCAGTCGATCTGATTCCGGAAGCAAGTGCCCTGAGTAGTCAAGTATGGGGGTAAGTCCGGAGGTGGCGCCCAGAGAAGAACCCAAGGATGGGTGAGATTTGCGCCCGGAGGCAATAGAGTAGTTTGCCCAGAATCCGTAAGGCGCGAGGCGCAGGAGGGCCAGGGCACTTGACGGAAGGAATCAATCGAGCTCAATAACCACCCTTGCTGAATATGTCGACGGCTTAGAACCCAGCCAATGATCTCATCGCGCACGATACATTGCGCTTATTGGAGGGATGGGGCAAAATTGGCTGATTAGTGACGGGCGCTCGAATCGCCTATTATCTTTTTTTCAAATTCTCTGGTCTAAAACAGCGGGGGGGGGTGGTGGTAATTGTAATTCTATGCGTTATGTTTTTTCCTTTTGGATTTACCCGGCGGAGGATTTTTCTGATCAGTTGGGCAACATTGGATGGTGGGGTAGAGGGTCGAAAAAGTGGGCCTTATATTTTAATTAGACACAAGGGGACGACACACGACATATACGGCTATTTAACGTACTTTAGTCTAGAGAAAGGGACGCGGGTAGTAATAAGGACCAATGTGTTTCCATAAAGGGGGACCGCTCAAAGGCTCATAAGACTTCCTCGCCGGGAGAAAATTTTGATGGGAGAATGCCAAATAAAAACCGATGGGGGAGGAGAGCAGCAAAATTCGGCCGCCCACGCGGCGGACAGACCCACTTGCCTATATGATGACTCGAATTGACCCGCCTCATAGAGAGCAAGCTGTTTTTTTACATCGCCGGGGCAGCCTCTGCTCTCACTATAAATATTTGTTTGTTGTGTGGGCTCCTTGTGAAAAAAGAAAGGGCCCATTACACAGGCAGTGGCCGCCCGGGTAGATTTAGGATTTGTGAAAATCACAGTTTGTTCTATTTACCTCCCTGCTGGTGGCAACATTGATCTGCATAGTCTTAATGCTCTTGTTGACCAACTGCCAACCCCTTTTGTTCTATTGGGCGACTTTAATGCTCACAACCCATCATGGGGAGCGTCCTCGGACCGCTCGTGTCCCTGAGGCCGAACAGTGGAACGTTTCCTCCATCTCAACTCTCTCTGCCTGCTGAACACTGGTCGCGCCACTCACTTTACCCTGCCCTCTGGCTCGCTCTCGGCTATAGACCTGTCTGCTCACCTTCACTCTTTACCCAGCTCAGCTGGTGCACCCTTGAAGACCTCCATGGGAGTGACCACTTTCCAATAAACATCCGGTCAGCCCGGTCGGCTGCACCGCTGGTTCTGCCATCCCGGTGGAACCTCCGAAGGGCCGACTGGGAGGGCTTCGGGGACCTATGTGGCCCCTTAGATGTAAGTGCTGAGGGTTCGGCAACGGCAGCAGTAAAGCATTTTAATGACATGATTCTTTCAGCAGCCAAACGTTTTATCCCAATGTCTTCCGGCAAACCCAAACGAACTCCTGTCCCCTGGTGGAACCACGAATGCCGACAAGCGATTTTAGAAAGGAAACGGGCTTACAGAGTACTTAAAAGACACACGACGACGCCTAACATAATAACGTTTAGGCGCGCGAGAGCGTTGGCGCGACGTATAGTTGTTGACTCTAAAAGGAGATGGTGGGTGGCATATGTCAATACAATCAACCGTTTTACTCCATCTACACAGGTCTGGTCTCGTATTCAAAGTATACAAGGAAAGCATCGATCAACACCTGCCACAGTATTAGAGGAAAACGGCGTCAAAAATTAGCAATCCACAGGCAGTGGCTGACCGTATGGCTGCAGCGTTCGAGGCAAGATGTAGCAGGGAGTCCCAGGATTTCGAGTTTGTTCGCTTTCGGGAGCGAGAAGAGAGAACACCGATTAATTTTGGTAACGACAGTTCGGCTGCATACAACATCCCTTTTTCAATGCATGAACTCCGGGCTGCACTAAACAATACAAAAAACGTATCTCCGGGACCTGACACAATTACCTACGAGATGTTGCGGCACGCCCCTGACTGCTCTCTTGTATCACTGATACATATTTAACTATATATGGACGCAGGATGACTTTCCAGACCAGTGGCAAGAGGCCACCATAATACCAATCCTTAAGCCAGGAAAGCCAGGAGTGTCTCCTGATGACTTCCGCCCGATATCTCTCACCTCCCGTGTGTGTAAGCTGCTTGAAAGAATGGTTAATACTAGGCTCATGTGGTTCTTGGAGACCAATCAACTGCTTTCGAACGTCCAGTGTGGTTTTCGCTGAGGCAGAAGTACTGTCGACCATCTTTTTTCTCCCGATGCTGATATCCGTAAAGGCTTCTCTGAAAAACAACACACAATAGCTATTTTCTACGACGTAAAGCAGGCCTATGATTCGGTATGGAGGCATGGCATCCTGAAAAAGGTGTTTGGATTGGGCATACGGGGTCATATGGGCTGGTTCCTCTCAAATTTCTTGCGAAGCCGTCGGTTTAGATTCAGGATAGGTAGCGTGCAGTCAGAGCAGCGAGCGCAGGGAAGCGGAACGGCCCAAGGTAGCGTGATCTCTGTGACCATGTTCGCTATCGCAATCAACGACATATCACATAACCTATCACGTAATATCAACACAGCTCTATTCGTAGACGATTTCAGCATGTGGGTAACGGCGTCGTCCACAGCCGCTGCAGAAAGGCAGCTACAGCTCGGACTCACAAAGTTGCAGCGGTGGAGCTCCAAAAATGGTCTACAATTCTCAACGACAAAAACGAAATGTATACATTTTTGCCGCAGACGCAGTCCGTGTGATGATCTCACATTAACTATATGGAGAAAGAATCCAGGTAGTCGCACATGCACGGTTCCTGGGCCTGACTTTTGACTCTAAGTTGACTTATATAAACCACTTTAAGGCTGTAAGGGAAAGGTGCTTCAAGGATCTGAACATTCTGAAGGTTATAACTAAGTTTAAGTATGGCGCAGACAGAAAAACACTTTTGATGTTGTACCGATCGCTAATCCGATCAAAAATTGAATATGGCTGCATGGTATACGATTTAGCCACGGAGACAGCAAAATCTATGCTAAATACCATACATTGCCATGCCATTCGAATTATCATCGGTGCATTCGGCACATCGCCTTCCGCCAGCATACTCGTCGAGGCAAACGAGATGCCGTTAGACTTGCGACGTCGTGTCCTTGCGATAAAATACGCTCTAAAAAATAAAACAGTCTCCAAACCATCCAACATTCAGTAAGCTATTCTCTGATGACATCAGACACTCGGAAGAAAATCTATCCCGAAACAGACACCCTGGTCTCAGAATTGGAGCGTGGCTGAGGGAAGCAGGAGTTGACTGTGAACAGGTTGAGACTTTCCAGAATCCCTTATTAGAACCATGGACTCTTCCAGAGCCTCAGATGGACACCAGTTTGCTTGTTAAGACCAAGAATCTGCCGCCTGTTGCGGTCCGGCAGATTTTCTGGGAACACGTAAATGACATGTATTCAGGTTTTGAGATCTATTATACAGACGGATCTAAGACGGAGAGCGGTGTCGGATGTGCGTATGTAAGTGATGGAATTGAAAAACGTTATACACTCCCTGTGACAGCATCAGTTTTTACTGCTGAACTTTACGCTATCTTCCGAGTTTTAGACCAGGTGTTGTGGTCGGGGAGACGGAAATACGTTGTATTTACTGACTCATTGTCGTCTTTGCAAGCACTAACATCATTTAATTTTCATCCCTCATCGTCATATATTCTGGAACTTATTCGGAATAAGATGCACAGAGCACACTGCCAACAAAAACAATTAACACTGGCATGGGTGCCCAGCCACGTGGGAGTGCCTGGCAATGAGCAATGTGACACTACGGCGAAGGATGCGTCACGGAGTATCGTGCCGTCAGGAATAAAAGTGCTTTACTCTGACTGCTTCCCTGCCATCAGGCAGTATGCATTCGAGTCTTAGCAACGGAGATGGGACAATGATCCCAAGGGCTCCAAATTGCGCCTTATGAAGTCCAGGATCGGCGCGTGGTCATCGGCCAATGCCAGGTGCAGAACGGACGAGGTTGTTTTAGCCAGATTGCGTATAGGACACACACACTCCACTCACTCGTTCCTTCTGAGAGGAGAGGAGCCACCGGAGTGCCTGCGATGTGGGGAACACCTCTCTGTTAAGCATGTTCTCACTGACTGCCGGGACTTTGAGATTGAGAGGAGGGCTCACTTCCCAGCAGATTTTTCACTCGGGTCCCCTATTGGTGAGTCGCCGTTAGTCGATGTGGCAACAATATCAGCTTTTTTTTACAGAGTATCGCATTCAATGTCATTTATTCACCCTCGTAGTTTTTCTCACTTCATTTATGTAGCAGACACACACAATTGGTAACACCACAGGGTTAGTACTTTTTAGGTATAAACCTCCTTTTTATTAGCACCTGACCTGTTGCAGCCCTCACAGTACTTCATTTAATGTTATGGGCGCCATATGACCCAGCTGTCGGTGCGCCCAAAAACCCCAACAATGATGATGATGAAGATTTGATACCAGAGTTAGCGAAGGCTAAGGTGTTTACCGTATGTGATGCCAAAAGTGGTTACTGGCATGTCCAAATGGACAAAGAAAGTAACTACTTGACGACATTTTCAAGTCCGTGGGGGAGATATCGATGGCTTCGGATGCCGTTTGGGCTACGACTGGCATCAGGAGTTCCAGAGGAGACTCAACTTGGCCCTTGAAGGTCTGGATGGTGTCCGAGCAATGGCTGACGACATGCTGATTTTCGGTGTCGGTGAGGCACATGATGTGGCTGTCAAGGACCACGACAGGAAGCTGACTGAGTTTCTGAACAGATGTCGGCAGGTAGGACTGAAGCTCAACTATGACAAAATGAAGCTAAGACAAACGGAGGTCAAGTACATGGGACATTTATCTAGCGAGAACGGATTAAGAGCCGATCCGGACAAAGTCAAGGCAGTAAAAAAATATGCCAACCCCTACGGATCAGAAGTCGGTTCAGCGAATTATGGGCCAGGTCAACTACCTACAGAGATTCGCACCAAAACTGGCAGAGGTCAGTGCTCCTCTCAGAGAACTCCTGAAAAAAGGAAACGTGTTTTTATACGAAGGTGTTCACGGAAAAGCACTGTCAGAAATAAGAAGGATAATAGCTTCTGGCCCAGTGCTGAGATTCTACGATTGTTAACACTGACGTCGTCGTTCAGGTAAACTCATCCTGCCACGGCCTGGGCGCCTGTCTAATGCAAAATGGTCAACCAGTTGCATACGCTTCGCAAGCACTCACAGAAAGCGAAAAAACTACGCACAAATCGAAAAAGAGATGATGGGAATTGTATACGGGCTCAATAAATTTGCAAGGTATACGCTCGGCAGGAAGGTAACAGTCGAAACAGACCACAAACCATTAGAACTTATTCTAAGAAAACCACCTCCCGGGCTCGTCTGTCTGAAATTCCCCAGCGACCATGGCAGATCATAGCCTGTGATATCATGGAGTTTCAAGGCCACTCGTACCTGGTGGCAGTACACACATACTCCGACTTCATTGAATGTGATCGCCTGACAAACAAGCAGTCGGATGAAGTGATACGTTGTCTGAAAGCACAAATGGCAAGACACGGGCTGGTGGATAAAATGCTGACAGATAATGGTCCTCCGTTCTGTTCGGCTGAGTTCTACCGATTTGCGAAGCTGTGCGAATTCGAACACATCACCAACTCACCTCATTACGCTCAATCGAATGGCAAAGCAGAAAGTGCTGTGAAAATCATCAAGATTTTGATGCTTAAGGCCCAGGCAGGCGGCCACGACGTCTATCTGGCACTCCTTGACTACAGAAATACTCCGACTGATGGGATAGGTAGCTCTCCGGCACAGCGTCTATTTGGACGTCGCACAAAGACAAGACTGCCTACTTCTGACCGACTCCTCAGACCTGAAGTGCCTCGTAATATTGCCAGGTACCTCAGTGAACGCAAAGAAAAACAAGCGAAGTATTATAATAGGGGTGCTAGAGACATGCCGGCACTAGAAGAAGGAGACAATATATATATATATATATATATATATATATATATATATATATATATATATATATATATATATATATATTGATGCCAGCATCCGCGACATAACAGTGGACGTCAGCTGCCGTTATCAAGTGCTTAGGAAATCGCTCATATCTGGTGAAAACAGAAGATGGCAGAGTATATCGCAGGAACATACGTCACCTGCGATACAGTGGCTCAAGATTCACGTCTGCACGTACTGCCCCTATAGAACGAAGAATAGAATCACAAGAAGCTCCCCAACAGAACTCAACAGCGGACGAAAGTATGTACTTCCCACTCTGTCGACATCTGGTAACCCCTGAAACGGTCACACCTCCACAGCGGGTGATAGCTCCAACCCAGCACTCGCTATATCTGCTGCGCGGCCGATCCCGCCTCTCATAAGTGTGATGCTAGTTTCCAGAAACCGGAGGATGTGACGTGTTTCTACATGAGAAACAGTACAGTTTGTTCGGCACGTGTCGAACATAACTAAATTGTCTGCCAAGTGCACGAGGTGTGAGAATACAGACCTTGGAATAGGATTAAAGAGTTTACACCTTCTATAAATTAGAGAATAATGAATAACATATAATCCAACAATAGAGAACGAAACACCCGTGACCGTTGTTTGCCAGTGCGTTTATGTGTGGGCTGGAAAACGTGATACTGAAGGAGTCAACACCGCAACAGTCTAACTAATGCAGATACCTCGACGATGTATTCCTAGATATCCAAGATAAAGGCCAACTTCAGAAAATCAAGGAATCATTTGAATAAAACTGCCCTGAAATTTACCATCGAAAAGGTTGTTGAAATCAAGCTACCCATTCTGGACATGGATATTGACCGCCGAAATGGAAAGTTTCATACCATGGTCTACACAAAGCCAACCGATGCCAGACGTCGCCTCAACGCAGAGAGTGACTGCCCTGATAGGTATGTGCACACTAAGTTTCATACGCTCATACATCAGGAAAGCTATCAAACTCTGCTCGG
The DNA here is from genome assembly GCA_034440635.1 of Lepas anatifera. NCBI lineage: Eukaryota > Metazoa > Arthropoda > Thecostraca > Lepadidae > Lepas > Lepas anatifera. The sequence goes on along the minus strand of JAOTON010000796.1, from coordinate 64,279 downwards.
AATGGACATCCTTGCATAGTGAAGTTCCTGTCATGTCAGCTCTGGGTATATTTTTGCATATAGTGTTGCGTATACTAAATTCTTGAGCATATCTTTTATGGAGTCTTCCTAAATCAAATAAGCAAAGGTTTCTTTTACAGTTTCGCTTTAAGGATCCAGGCCCGACTGGAAACTGCTGAACAGGTAAGCAATGCCGTCAATGATCATTGTAATCCTGATAACCTCCACTGATGATAGTGATTGCAGGTTGCATGTTTCATTTCATTTCATTTCATTTATTCAGGCTTATCAGCAACAGGTATGTGGAAACCCAATTACAGCTGAAGTCAAGCAATAAAACAGCACACCAATGAATATTTACAATGCAACCGTGTAACAATGTAATGCAACCTATTCCTGCAACAGTAATATAAAACACTCGATATAAAATATACACGAAGCTATGAATATGAAGCAAATGAAAATACATCAGAAACACTGCAATACATTAAGACATGAAAAACGGCATAACATAAGATAAGAAGGCTAAAATGGATGAGCTTTAACATATTTCCTCACCCTGGCTCTAAAACTACTAAAGGTCGAAGCGTAGGGGTCTGCCTCGGGACAGCGTCCAAGATAGCCATTAAAAGCAATCGCTGCCCTGCGAAATAAACCTCTTTTGACGGTCTCCACACGAGGCAGGGAAACATGTAAAAGGTGGCTTTGCATCCCCCTGGTTCGCCGCTGAGGTACATGGAGTTGGAAGCTCCCGAGCAGACAGGCGGGGTCCACCTTCCCGGTTATGATTTTGAGTACGAAGCAAATGTCGTACTGGAGTCTCCTCTGGGACAGACTGCTAATTTTGAAGAGCTTTAAGAGATCATGGTATGACAAGGACTGAGATGGTCGAGATGTGTGAATGTTGGATGCGAGCCAAATCAAAAATTTATGGTGAACCCTGTCTAATCTGTCCAAATGACATCTTGCAGCTCCGCCCCAGATGACACATTCATATTCCAGAATTGATCGAACATTGCCAAAATATGCAGCCAAAATTGGTCCTTCCTTAAGTCTTCCACCACCTCGGCCAGTCTGAAGAGAGCGCATTAACAGACCCAACATCTTGCTTGCCTTGCTGACGATGATGTTTATATGCTCTGAAAAGTTCGCATTGGAATCTAACCAAATGCCGAGGTCGCGAACTTTGTCCATGTGTTCCAGAGGTGTGTTTCGAATTTTGTAGATTGCCGGGATGGGGTTCCTTTTTAAAGTGATTCTAAACGAATGACATTTTGAGGGATTCAGATTTAGCTTCCAGGATTCGGACCACTTAGCCAATCTATCTAGATCAGCCTGGAGCAGTTCTGAGTCTTCGGGAGTATGAATTTGGTGGTAAAGCTTCACATCGTCAGCAAAAAGCAAAGAATTTGTTTGCATTTCGTTTGGCAGATCATTAATGAACAAGGCAAAGAGCAAAGAAAATATTTGACTGCCTTCCGGTGTTCCAGAGCGTACATCCGTCCAATGAGAGCACTTTCCGTTTACGACAACCCGTTGTTTTCTCGAGCAAAGGAGTGATTTAAGCCAGGACAGCGCTTTTCCAGACACGTTATAAGATTTTTGAAGCTTATAGAGTAAGAGTTTATGATTCACGCTCTGAAAGGCCGCAGAGTAGTCAGTGTAGATTATGTCAGTTTGATGGCCGGAAGAGATAGAGTCCCACGCCGTTTTTAGAAGAGTTTCCAAATTAGTCACATGAGCGGCGCGGGACAAATCCGTGCTGATATTCAGACAGGACTGGTTGAACATGAGTGAGAAGGGTCTGATATACGCATCTCTCCAAAATTTTGCCGAATAGCGGAAGCAGAGAGACACTTCGGTAATTTTGAGGTGATTTCCTAGATCCTTTTTTGAAAATCGGGACAATGTTGGCCTCCGCCCATCTGCTCGGGAATATCCCCTCTTCTATTGATTTCCTACATAGGATGCAGAGAGGGAGCACCAGCTCGTTACGCAATTCCTTGACGACTCTAGCACTGATATCGTCAGGCCCGCAGGCCTTGTGCACCTGCAAATCATCCAAGACAGCTCGAACTGTTCCCTCTGATATTTCAAATCTGTCCAGAGACGGCAAGTTATACTCTGTGACAGTGGGGTAATCAGCAACATCAGGTGGGGTAAATTTTCTCGCAAAGGTATCGTTATGCAGGTTGGCTTTTTGAATGTCATCATAGATCTCGTGTGTTCCATCTAAAAGTGATGCAATTCGTCCCTTATTCCCCTGATACACTGTAGGTAGGACCAAAAACGTTTTAGATTTGTTTTAAAGTTTCCGATCATGCCCTGCAAATGATTAAAATATTTGTGAGATGACAGAATTTTGAATGATCGCCACGTTTCCCCAAAATTTCGGATGGTCTGGTCATTCCTATTACGCTTCATACACTTGAAAGCTCTTTCTTTCTCTCGCAGTGCACGCCTAACCTCAGCGTCAAACCAGGGGGGACATCGCCGGCGTAACGTGACAGTTGGCACATGATCGCGAATGGCGGCTCTCAGCACATCATAAAACATATCCACCGCCCCCTCAGCATTGAGGTTTAACAAAGCCTCCCAAGGTACAAGCTGTAGACTGCGCCTCATGCCGTCAAAATCTGCTCTTTTATAGTTAAGCGCCGTTGACCTATTCACAAGGGGTGTTTGAGGTGCAACAACCCTAATCTCACTGATAATTTCGGAATGGTCAGAGGGAAAAATACCACTTCTCACACAGGACTTCACGTGAGCACACTTAGAAAACACTAAACCGAGAAAGTTGTTATTTCTTGTGGGTTCTGTAACACTTTGACAGAGACCAGCAATATCACATTTCTCTATCAGTAAGATAGCACGTTCCGACATTCGTTGATAAACAGGTGTGGACGAAAACGGCCCTGTCTCTACACTTCTGTACCACTTTGTTTGTGGGTGACACTCTACACTTTTGTACCTTATTGTGGGTGACACTCCATTTTTCGATTCCCGCCGACTTTTTCAGAAGCCGGTGACGAACGAAGTAAGAAACGGCTTCTATTCTGGCAGTTTTCCGGTCTCGTCGTCGTCGTCGTAGTCTGTTGTTGTTGTTGTCTGTTCTGAGCGCTGGTATCAAAGACTTAAAACTTTTATGTACGATAGTTTGTCCAGTCTTATTTTGACGTCGCTCACAGCTACAGGGCTTCTCAAGCTCAATGGTCAACAGAGCCGGAGCCATATTTCATTCGAAGCGACATAGCACATCAGCTATATTTTGTTCATAAAATCCCCATCCAGTTGTGGATCCGGGATTCTATTTCAGGGCTTGTGGCCCTAGTCAGGCGCGGTACAGAAGGGGAAGGCGGGGGCACAATAACATTTGTACGCTCACGAATCCAACTTTAATCTAATTTCTGGAGAAAAAAATCGCGTTTTAGTCCCCGTTGACACTGGCCCTCAAACCACCAGCCTAGATCGCGCACTGGTTCAAGCACAGGACAGTAAGCCTTGGAAAAATATAGCTGGGTCTAGCGGATAGTGGGCATCATTGCTAATATCAAGGCAGGGCGTCATTAAGATGAAAAAAATCACATACATTTTTGGATGATTGGATGATATGCGGTCATGAACTCAAAATTATCTGATAGCATTGCTTGAAGGCAGCTAAGCATCGTTGCTTGGAGGTAGATAGTCATTGACGCGTCATGTGTAATGATACGCCCCCCTCCCCCAATATTAGATTTGTGCACGCTAAGAAAGACCAGAAGTTTTCGGAGCTTTACGAGCAAACTGTCTCTCAAATGGGCGGAAGAAAAGTCACGATAACATACGTCATCTGTTAGCTTATGAGCAGAGATATCGGTGATTAGATGAACACGGAATGTTATCCGTCACCTATTTTTGGCATGTTTGCCCAGCATGGGCTGTGACTTTTCATTGGTTTAACATTTTGCGCGAGAATTAAATGACGAAGATCTATTTCAGGTATTCTCTTAAGTTATTTGAAATAACGAAGCTCCGATGCTTGCGCAAGCGTGACCTCTGGTGACCTCAAGATAATCTCATCTTGACACTGTTGGTAGCTGACCGATTTTCCTTTCTCTGAGCCTTCGAATAATGTTAAGAAAATATGATAAAGCTATACTGGGAGCCGCACAAATGGCAGGTGCCTCGAATTCCCAGCTAAACAATGAAGAACAAGGGGACTGGTTCTTACGGATATTAATTGGAGGATGCAGTGGCATTAGCAAAACACTTCCCGCCACCGTTATTGACTTGTTAACAAGGTTATGTCCGTCTGCGTCTAAATACTAAGATCAGCGCTGGCTTGTAACGGATGCATGATTTGGTGACCTCGCAGAAATCCTTTTGCCTGATAAAACAGTGACGTCAGAGCAAGGTATTGCGGTACATTAGGGCTGCCCATTTTACTGGCACCCCCTAGGTTTGCAAAATAGTCCACCAGATTCCCATTATTTGGCCTAAATGCTACTCAGAACTGGTTTTGGTTTCCTCGAGAATCGAAAACTGACCATGCGCAGCGAGGTTGAACATAGCCCCAAAATTGTGCCAATACACAGTGATACAGGAGGCCAGATGAAAACGGGATGGAACCTCTAGCTCAAAAACTAATTACGATGGAGCGATAATTTTTGCTTCAAATGAAAGCTTTCTATCGAGTGTTTCAAGCAAGCACGCGCAATATTGGTTTTCGATATTGGGCTTTTGACAAATGACCATTTAGTGATGTAAGTAAAATATCATAGCTGTGTATTGTGATAACCACTTTTACTGAAAACTTATGACGATAGAATGATCATTTTTACTTCAATTGAAAGCTTGTGGTAAAATGGCTCGAATAAAAACACAAAATATCAGTTTTTGATTGCAGATTTTGAAAAATTATATTAAAGTGATACCATGCAAATGTTACTACACGTTGGTAATGCCATAGGCGGATCCAGGGGAGGGACAAATGGGAGCAGGTGCCCTTAGGGCTGCCCATTTTACTTGCACCCACTTGTTTGCAAAATAGTCCACCAGATTCCCATGATTTGGCCTAAATGCTACTCAGAACTGGTTTCGTTTTCTTCGAGACTAAAAAACTGACCATGCACAGCGGGGGTGAACATATCCCCTATATAGCACTAATACCCCAAACTAGACCATGAAACCTCTAACCTATCAAATGGATATGTCTAGCAAAAAGACTATTGTTAATATACACACGCCTCACTTATTGCGCTTCATAGAGTACGAGTGAAGCTTTACGTGTAACACAGTACTAAGTCACGGTCATTTACAAGAAGCATTGATGATTCTACCTTTTTAGCAACTCCAAGCCACCAACGACCCCGGCACCGTCGGCCTAGATTCTCAGATTAGATCTCAAGTGTTTAATATGGTGCAAACCTTTGAATTTCAACTACCAGTAGTTTTTGTTGGTCAGTGTCCTCTTGGTGAAGTTGGCATATACCTTCCGGAACATCTACAAGCCCTGCACAACTTTTTTCTGCGCCTGTCTTTCCTGGTAAGAATCTTGTTGTACTTTGCGATGGTACAGCAACACCTCTCGGCTAGGTTGCTGGTCAGTTTGACATTCCGCACAAACCCCTCAGTTTCCTTGTACTGATGGTCCTCGCTTTACAGTTTGGAATCCCTCGCCAGTTACTTGTGGTCAACTCCCAGGATGGAAAAAACATGAAGGAATTGGGGTCACACAGGTCGGCCAGTTCTGTCTTGGAGGTGAGCTCTTTGAAACTGGGTTTTCTCGAGGAGTAATACTCAGGGCAAGTGTTGGGTAGGCACGGCTGGTACACCACCGAGCCAACCAGCATCCTCGCCACCAAAACCCCTCTGTAGTTCTCTCTCGAGAAGCCCAGCTCCAAGGAGCTCACCTCCAAGACCTAACTGAGCGACTTGTGCGCCTCCAACACATTCATGCTCTTCGCCATCTTCAAAGTCGATCGCAAGTGGCTGACGAGAGATTTCGAAGTGTGGGGCGAGAACTAGCAGGATAAGGAAAGCGAAGAGCTTGTGCAGAATGTCAAAGCGACCAACGACCTGGCCGAAGGTGCTGCGGCACAATCACAAAAGTACAGCAAGATTTTTACCAGGGAAGACCAGTTCAGAAATAATATGGCGCAGGACGTATATATGTTCCAGAAGGTGCATCCCAACTTCGCCTAGAAGACACTGACCAACAAAAACTACTGGTAGTTGAAATTCAAAGGTTTGCACCGAATTAAACACTTCAGACCTAATCTGAGAATCTAGGCCGGCGGTGCCGGAGGAGTTGGTGGCTTGGAGTTGCTGTAAAGGTAGAATCATCAATGCTTCTTGCAAATGATCGTGACTTAGTACTGTGTTACATGTGAAGCTGCATTCGTATTCTATAAAGCGCAGTAAATGAGGTTGTCTATGAAAGTGATAGCCTTTTTGCTAGACACGTTTGATAGCTTATAAGTTTTTTTATACCACTGCCCTTTTAGATAGTTTGGAAGGAGTGCCTTTCCATACCCGTGCGGTAGTAAGCCAATTTTCTCCAATTGCATGCACAAAAAACTGTTAGTTTCATTATATTAGTGGACCGCACCACACCCCGCTATTGTTTGTTTCATGGTCTAGTTTGGGATATTGCATTGTTATGCAGCGGACCTAAGCAACAGGATGAAAAGTGACTTTTTAAGAAATGATATCAATTGGATATGATACGTCTAAGAGTTCTTTGGAACACGGAAACCTTGCTTACTTCCTTCATTTACCGTGCCTTGTCAATTTCACGACTGCTGAAGCATGAAACTTTTTAATGTCACTACATACTGAAATCTTACTAAAAATAATGACAGGATTCCAATCGAGAATCGCAAATGCTGAAACCTAGCTATCGATAGTAAAAGTATATTACTGTTACCTTTCAGGTTCCTGTGACCTTCTGGTCTCAGAAATACGGCTCTAGCTGATCCGATAGGAAGCGAAATATTTCATATGGGCTCCATCGACCCTTCAGAGAAGCGCTGTGATCGTTTTAGGGGGTGCCGAGTGTGGGTCGGGGGAGGTCACCTGCTCCCATTTGTCCCTCCCCCTGGATCCGCTTATGGCATTACCAACGTGTAGTAACATTTGCATGGTATCACTATAATATAGTTTCTCAAAATCTGGAATCAAAAACTGATATTTTGTATTTTTATTCAAGCCATTTTACCACAAGCTTTCAATTGAAGTAAAAATAATCATTCTATCGTCATAACTTCTCAGTAAAAGTGGTTATCATCAATACACAGCTATGATATTTTACTTACATCACTAAATGGTCATTTGTCAAAAGCCCAATATCGAAAACCGATATTGCGCGTGCTTGCTTGAAACACCCGATAGAAAACTTTCAGCTGAAGCAAAAATTGTCGCTCCATCGTAGTTAGTTTTTGAGGTAGAGGTTCCATTCCGTTTTCATCTGGCCTCCTGTATTATTGCGTATTGGCACAATTTTGGGGCTATGTTCAACCCCGCTGCGCATGGTCAGTTTTCGAGTCTCGAGGAAACCAAAACCAGTTCTGAGTAGCATTTAGGCCAAATAATGGGAATCTGGTGGACTATTTTGCAAACCTAGGGGGTGCCAGTAAAATGGGCAGCCCTAGCGGTACACCGTAACCATTGACGTGCGTTGCGGGACAGAGCATAACTTAGTTACATCCTCTGCGGTGCAGCATATGGGGTTTGTTGCGATGACATCAGCTCTCGTTTCTCAGCATGGTAAGTGCTGTGCAGCACAGCCTACTACACAGTGGAAGCACTGCGGTACAAAATTAGGAATCCTAGCTCTCGCCGCAATAGCACAATAACATGCACTAATTGTGTGCTAAATCACATTTGCAGAACCAGTGGCGGATCCAAGGGGGAAGGCATTTGCCCATTCCAAAGGGAAAGACTGGGGAAAAAACCATGTCCCCCTTCCTTTTTGCTCCGGCTCATTTTTTTTCTTTTTAGTTTTAAAGCAAGTTTTTGGTGCTTCGACTGAACCAGTCAACTTCAAGCAGAACCAATAAACTTCAGTGTAAACATTGGACGTTGGTCCTCTTGATATCTAATTATTTTCATGAATGATACTTGGATAGCAAAGCAAGCACCCATTGTGGCCACATCTTTCTCCCCGTGATCTTTTTCTTTTTACTCTTTCACTTTGGCTTACCCCCCAAACCTACTGGCTGATTGACTTGAGGCCAAATCTGTCACCACGTGAACAATTTTTTCCTTTTCGACTTTGGGTTGCCCCCCCTCCTCCGGAACCTATCTGCTAGATCCGCCACTGTGTAGAAGCATCCTGTTTGTTTACCGACTTGCTCATTTAATAGATACGTCAGATATCTGAATTCGTTGAGGAGCTGTTCAAAACGCTAGTCGGAATTCGGTTGTATTTTCGGAGCTTTCGAACGTCATACGCCTGTCTTCATCAGCGAATGATTGCTCAGCCAGCGCATAAGTCAACACTACACAAATTTGAAACACATCGGATTACAATCATGCTGAAAATTCAAATCCTACTAATTGACAATCAAGAATAATGGATGTACAAGTTCAACAATTTAATAAAGTACATGAAGAGTCATAAAGGGAAACACGAACATCCCGCTAAGGCCAATAGTTTCGATGGGCTCTGCAACGTATGATGTATCAAAACACCTGTTCAAGATATTAGCATGTCTTATAGGGAACTCTGACCACCACGTAAGAAACTCCGCAGAATTTGCCGAGCAAGTAAGAGGAGTTGCACTAGCGGATGACAAAATAATGGTGTCATTTTATGTAGTATCTCTTTTCACTTCAATTCCAACCGAGTTAGCGTGCAAAATTGCCCAAAAAATCAATTTTTCAAGTACGACAAGTTACAATTTTTTAAGTACACCTGGCACTAAACTAGTCTAATTACAGTTTTTGACAACATTAGTGGGGCACGTATTTAATATGTTTTTCCGTCATGCGTCGTTTTCGACAATAGCTTACTTGTCAGTCTTTGATGTGGATGTATGATGATCTGTGGTTTTGTATACGTATGAACTTCCCATGTGTGTACTGTATTCAAACGTGTTTCCCTTTACGACTATTCATTTACTTTATTAAATTGTTGAACTTGTATATTAATTATTCTTGACTGTCAAAAAATAAGTAGAATTTGAATTCTTAGCACGAGTGTAATCCGATGTGTTTCCAACTTGTGTAGTGCTGACTTATGCGCTGGCTGAGCAATCATTCGCCGACGAAGATAGTCGAATTACGTTCGAAAGCTCCGAAAATACAACCGAACTCCGACTGGCGTCTTAAGCAACTCCTCAACGAACTCGAATGTCCCACTCAAACACAATTTACCGTACCATACAGACATCTAGACCAATTTTGAACAGTCAAGAAACGTTATGCATCCAGATAGATACTTTTCTCATGAAACCCACACCACTTCTCCAGCCATTGCACAGTGGCGAATATTGCGATTTAGCCTGCATTTATTCCAGAAACCAAAGCTCTGCTTTCTGGACTAAACCCAAATCATACAACTCAGAATTGCCGGCAGTTTCCGAGAATAGGCATGTTTTTGTGTTCAAAGGTCCATACTGTTACTTACACTTATCGTTAAAGTCACTATTTCTTGACTTTTGTCGTTGAAGACAGTCACGCGCCATATATAAGCCCTTACGGAATGTGTTTTGAATGTATCACCAATTGGTATTTTGTACAAATAAGCACATCTCTCATCAGTAAAAATGTATAAATAAAAAAATCATGAGGGCAATATATCAGATTTAAGCAATTTCTTATATTTGGTAATCAGTGTATCAAGAAGCTTCCGTTTTTCAGCGCGGAGAGAATTATCTCCAGGAAATATGTAAGAAATCAACAATGAAGACTAGACCTTAAATCCGGCTTAAGATTCACAATCAGCGCACTTTTGCGTACTAGGAGCAATGTTTGTTGCCTGCGGCAACTTGCCGTCTTGCGAAAGTTTTGAAAAAAATGCATCTTGTCAGCAGCTGTCCTGTGGATTTCGCACGTGACTGGTCACTAGTGCATGCGTTTTTATCATCAATGATGTTTCCTTCTACGGTCTTCAGACAGTTTGATTATTCTTTGAAGGTGGAAATACTGAAAAATTTTGGAAAAAATTTTAGGCCTTTTGATGTCTTTATTTCAAACCAACACTACGTAAAATGTGCTACCAAAGACTTCAACTTTTTGAATACATGTTGAAGAATGATGGGATCATGGTTGATATTGCCAGGCAGTTTCCATTCGTGGCGCCTGAATCCATCGAACTCGGTGTAAATTCCGCTGATGTGGTTCAAAGTTTTCAGTATGTTCCAATATCACAACAACCAGAATCGTTGTTACGACATCCAAACGTAGCTCGGTACCTTAATAGAAAACCCGAGAGTTCAGCTGTCACTGGAGGCATTGCAGACGTGTTTGACGGCAGTGTCTTTGTGGACCAAGGAGACAATTGTGTCTATCTGTCACTGCACTACGATGATTTTAATATTGTTGACACACTAGGCAACAAAGTACAGAAGAGCAAGCTTGGTAGCATCCAATATCAAGTTCTTAACATCCCTAGCCATTTTCGGGCGAAGAATGAGCATATCTTTCTCGCTGCCTTGTTCAAGACCGCATATGTGAAAAGATATGGCTGGTGCAGTGTGTTAGAAAAACTGATTTCAGAACTGAAGTTTCTGGCGCAGGAAGGCTTACATGTAGATGTTGTCTCAGTTAGGTTAAGGTTCAGAGTATTAGTGCATCAAGTTGTTGGAGACAACTTGGCTATCCACTCTTTGGGAGGGTTTTGTGAGAGTTTCAACAGTCTTTATCCGTGCAGAGTATGTACTGTTCAAAAGGCTGATCTGCAATGGGTTTTCGATGAAAGTAGGTGTTGCTTGAGGACCAAAGAATTCCACCGCTCTCAGTTACATCAGCTCGAGCGAGAGTCATTAGCCGAGAATATCAAGCACCCCTTGAAACGTAGGACACCGTTTGGTGTCAGCAAAACTTGTGTCTTCGAACAGCTTGATTACTTTTCAGCTGTGGAACGCTTCCCCCCCCGACGTTCCTCATGACCTGTTTGAAGGTGTGATCCCCTACACACTACAAGTGGTCCTCGGCAACCTTGTGAAGGAACAAAAGTTCTTGAGTCTGGGTGAATTGAATCAAAATCTTCAGTTACTCTGGAAGGATTACAAGGAGGGAAACGTGCCTCAACCATCGAAAATAGGAGCAGACGGTAAAATTGCTGTCAAACGGTCCATGAGTGAATGCTGGATTTTGCTCAGAGTTTTACCATTAGCCCTTGGTGATGCTGTACCCCAGGGAAACCAACAACTGGGAATCCTATTAGAGCTTATCAACATCGTGGAGCGTTTGCTTGTGGTAGAGTTCTCTCGTGATGACATTTCTTACCTTTCCTATCTGATCAGTACTTGGCTGAAAGAGTTCACAGAAGTGTTTCCAAGGTTCAAACTGAAGTCAAAGTATCACTTCCTAATTCACTACCCCAATGCTGTGGAGAAGTTTGGTCCTCCTAGATTGTATTGGACAATCCGTCACGATAGCAAGCATTCAGTGTTGAAGAAAATGATCGTTTGCTCTAAGAGACCGTGTTAACGTATGTAAATCTGTGGCTCTCAAACATCAAAGGCTTATGGCCGTATGGGTTGGCTCAGATACATACATGAAGACATGCAGTTTCTGTGAGTTCGTTGCATTGTCTTCAGAAGAGGAACAGGGTCAGCTTCAAAACACCTACGAGTGTTCTTCACGTTTGGGGTCAAATGTCACCGTGAATGGGCACGAGTACAAAGTTGGTAGAGTGGTGCTCATTGACATCGAGTCTTACGAGTATGGGTTGATTGAGGCTGTGGCTGTTGTTGATGATGTTGCTGTCTTGCTGTTAGTACTCCTGGATAGTGAGTTTGACAAACATCGCAACGCGTATAAGGTAGAGAGAACACAATTGAGGAGGCAGATTAGCGTCACAAATTTGAGAGACAAGTGCCCTCTCTTCGTGTGGAATGTTCAGGGTAATGAGTATGTGGTCTTAAAATGGTATGTGGACTACTAGCTCTAGCGCTACTTGCCTACTCTGATTTGAAGTGTGGCTTTTAACTAGAACTTGTGGTAAGGAGCCGAACGGTTCGTGCCGTATTCGGTGGATAGATGAGTGATTTTTAACTGGGATATGTTACTTGTTCTTGGTTCATGACCAATGCATATACAACCATTGTCACTGGCTGGCTCAGATATCAAAACAACATAGACCGTTTGAATGGCTTAGCTGCTTAACTGGTGACGTCTCATCACAGAATATTCGTCATGGAAATATTGTGCATTGTCGAACATCGTAAGAAGATTGTACGGATCAACGAAGGAGAAGACATCAGAACCGTCTGTGCTCATACTTTTGGAATCTGTTCTGAGCAATATGCTCTGGAGATCTTCAGGCCTGAGTGGAACGAGTGGGTTGAACTCGGCGCTGATACGCCGTCCATTCCCACGGAGGCCCCGAAGCTACGCTTCGTGAAGCATTTAGGGCAAGTGAAAGGTATATTTATGAGATACGTGTTGTAATTCTCGGGTGACAGAGGAAGCAAACACCTCACCGTTACTCTGTGTGATACTCTGTCCTAAATTTGATTAAACTTTGGTTCATAGAGGTAAAGGGCAAAGTTTTGAATTAGCCAGAGTTTGAATACGGATCTGTGCTCTTCAGTTCTTAATAGGAGACTACGCTTATTGTTGGAGCGTTTTATTGCTACGCAGTAAAGAAGGTCCGGAATAAGATATGTGTACGTCTCCCTGTCTGACCTATAGGCTGAAAGTGAAGCAATCGCTTTGCCAATCTAAATACGGTCCAGTCATAATACTGGCATAAGATGCAAACCATTAAAGGTATGCAAAATCATACATAATATATCACCTTGGACATAAGAATTAGAGTTGGGTTTGTCTAATCTGAAAGAAAAAAATTACCAGAGTGCTTCAATTTACATATCCAGCCAGCGACTGTAATGTTAAAAAATCCAGGGGTGTCAGATACGTGTTCATGCAGGATTGTCTTGTTTTGTTCATTTCCTTCGGTTCTATTGAAGTTGAGGTTTCATTGTTGGAAGTCTGGCATTATCTACCATATTCCCCAACTTTATTTTTTGAGCCCATGAGTTATATTTTTCGATCCGTTTTCTCAGATGGACGGATGTTGAACAGTCCCAGCATGAATCGGTGAGCGTCGAAGATACCGGCAATGGCGAGGGCAGTCAGTCTGCTGCCGCGGAAGTTCCACCTTCCGATGATGCCAGGCGTGGCAGCGGTGTCTCCGGCGGCGCGCAGCATCAGCTGGCGTGCAGTACGCCGCATCATATTCCTCAGTGGTAGGTGCCGTACAGAAATAACATTCCTCCACCATGGGGCTCTGAACTTTTTGTGACTTGAAAAGCTCTGGTTGAAAATATTATTGTATGTTAAGGTAGGTTAATGTATGAATACGTGAAATTTACTACCATTCACTGTTTTTTATTCATTACCAAATTGGTCAATTCTCCTGATATTGATAAAGGACTGGGTCAAATGTTTATGTTTGAAGGAATATTCTAGTATTTAGTACTTAGAATTTGTTTGATTCTCTCGAGTTAGTAAAAAGGTAAAGTCATCATCCTCTTTGAAAAGTAAAGGATATTGATTTTGCTTGCCTCTCCCATTTTATCAGCTGGCTGAAGCGAAATTTAGCTCTTAAACTTTTAGTTTCATAGTTTGTTGTTAAATTGTTTCTATTTTTACTTGGTGCTCTGATCTGCTGTATGGGAAATCATTCCATTTCTAACCTTATGTTTGAATTGAACGAAGTGTGTGATACATAATTGTTATATAGAGTACCTCCACCGGCCTTGCAAAATCTCAGAATGCTATAAGTCAATACAACGTTCTTAACATGCTCAGTGAATGAGGGTCCGGAAAGTGTTCCGCGCATTCCTTTGAGGTGACTGGTTGACCACAGACCGTTCAAAACCGAAAGAAGCTAATGGGCTACATTTGAAACCATTTATGAGCTTGTCCATGAAACATCTAATGCTAAGGGTAATCGATGTAACGGCACTGCAGTGCCCCCACCTGGAATTTCCATTTGACTATAGTTTCCGAGAACAAAGGGAGCCTTCCAGCTCGCGAGCTTTAGTGGGAGTTAGCGCCAGAGCCCTCTCAAGTGCGGGCGCTGATCAAAAAGGAAAATAATGACGCTTCTTTACATACCCACAGGACTGATGACACCTCATCTGTACGTGGGTCAGTGACGGACGCCTTTGGTGGAGAGGGTGACGGTGTACGTCTACTGAGCGAGGACACTATCCCTGTTGCGGCAAGTGACAGCGAACCTGCATATGTGCGCGGAGACCTGACAGCGGAAAGGGAGGCAGATTCGAGGTAAGTTTGTAATGAGTTCGTCGGTGTCGAAAGATGGAATAAAAATATCCATGCGACTTGACGTCGGTTTAACAAATCTTTTGCTGCATCCCCTTGTGTTGGCGTTGACTGATCGCAGTTCGAAGGTTTACAAAGCCCTTCAAAGTTCAAAATATTACTGTCTTCCTCGTTTGCTCTCGTGCTGTCAGCATTTACATGCAATGTTCTAAGAATATGACGCACGTCGCAAGATGTGCTGTCATGAAGATGGTGGAGATGACCGTATCATAAGCAATATATTTTGTGGTTGTAGATGTGACTGATTTTTATTATTTCAGACACTACGGAGAATTTCTATACTTTTGATACAAGATTATGCCTAACATGAACACACGCTTACGTCCAATTATTCTATGACAGGTGGTTTTCTCTTGACTGCGTGTCACTATCGTGGCGGAGGAAGTTTGAGGCAAAGTGCTCCGATCTCACCCGCAGCGACTGGTCCGAAGTCACACAGGTCATTTACGAGCGCTTTATCGCCGACACGTCAAGGCAAGTTATTGGTTGTACATGAGTTGCGGAATTGCCTATAGTGAATTGAAAAGTGATGTTACCGCCGACCGGTGGTAACAAGGTTAGCGACCCGAGCACAGCCGCGACAGTTCAAACAGGGACGCCGAGATAACCGAGGCAAACACGACCAGACGGCTCAGCACAGGCTGGGAAAGGAGAGGAGGGCAGTGCGTCATGAGCGCCGTGCAGGAAGGCTGCGACGAGCGCGTTCCCCACCCACCCTCCACTTCCTGATACGTTTCCCTCATCCTTTTTCCGTGCCTTCACGCCGGCGGGTGTTTCTTTCGGGGAAAGGACACGCCCACCGAGACCCCAAAAAGGGTTCAGCGTGAAGGCACATCTCTAACGGCCAAAGAGGTAAGAAATCAATATGGGAACAGGTAACGGCAGCAAGCAGTGAAGGGCCGCTAAATAAGAATTGACGCCATTGCCTACATACAGTATCATTTACCTATCTTTGAATGCACTGGGTTTGGCGGCCAAATTTACCGCCTCCGATTGCACATTGACACTGTCGAGTGTTACCACGAGTCCCGTAATGATCGAGCACGTTGTTCGTATTGAACATAACATATGTGACTAGGGCAGCCTCGTCAATTGGTGGCTCTCCGGTTTGTAATTTTTTCCCAAAATGTTGTGTTGGAATCCTGCCTGGTGGACTGCATTGGTTTTT
Organism: Lepas anatifera; assembly: GCA_034440635.1. NCBI lineage: Eukaryota > Metazoa > Arthropoda > Thecostraca > Lepadidae > Lepas > Lepas anatifera. The sequence continues at coordinate 48,609 of JAOTON010000796.1, read as the reverse complement.
CATTGTGGTGTGAACCAGTGGAACACTGGCTTTTCAGTGGCAATGAGTTTCCCAGAGAGCGTTGTAGTGTGTCCTGTGTAGCCTGACGTAGTCTGTAACTTCATTGGGGTGTTAAGGGACATTTAACATATGCAACAGTGAACCTAAAAGAAACAAATTCTTCGCATATTGTTCGTACTTTTTTGTATCCGTAATTAGAACCGCTTCCTTTCAGGAACCGGCCATCCGCGCAGCAGTATATGGCCATGGCGTCAGAGCTGATCGAGGGATATCCTTTCCTCAAGGGCACTCTATCTCTGATCAATGCACCTGTAAGTGTTGCATGAATATAGTGCAAACAGAAACTCCAGCATTTTATACTCGGTTGCTTATAAAGTGCGTTGGAGAAACGAAACAAGGATGCATTTTGATAGGAAACAACGGTGTCATTCATCGCGGAATTTTAGTCCGTGATTCCACGATAGCAATAGCGAACTGTTTCCTGTTCTTTTATTTCGGGATCCTTTAGATGAAAAATCGCGGATTTTTTAAATGAAAATGTTTTTGTTCAAAACTCCATCAAAGCTCGGTGTATGACTTTTGTTAAATTAAAGTTTTTGGAAATATGCTCAAGCACAGGTGAATTAATAAGGCTATTTTTATATTGCATTGCTTTAACCTAACTAAGATCCGGTAGCATTGCCTATCTCATGGATATACAATGTGAATTGCTCAAGTTTTTGAAGGAGATATTTTAGCTTAAAAAAATACCTCAATGTTTGACTGTGTAGAAAATTAACTCTTAATTCCATAATTAACGGCTGCTGATCAGTAACCAGTAAGCTTCTAACACGTGCACTGGCACGTGTTAGAAGGTTACTGCACCGATGTCCCGTGCTCATTCATACTCAAGCTCGCAGCTCAGCCCGATCAAAATATGTCATAACAGCACTTGTAAAAGCAGCTTTCGAGACCTATCATGACATACATGTACTTGTCTTTTCATTCAGGGAATGGTGAAGAACATAATCAAAGACAAGTTCAAAAACAAGAGGAAGACGCAGAAGAGACAGCACGAGGAGGCGCCTGCATCCGCTCCCGTACCACCAAAGCGCCTGTGCGCAGTGACTGGCCTTCCAAACTACCTGCCACGATTCGTGGATGACTCGGTACCAGAGTCCATGGCCGCCGCAAATGAAATGAGAGAAGGCAGCGACGTGGAGGCCCGCAGCAACCTGATGGACAAAACCTTTGCTTGGCGGCGGCAGCTGACGGTGACGAAGAACAAGACGCCCTCTGAGATCAAGCAAATCTTCCCTCATCTGCTCTGCAGGGAAGAGGTAAGCTCGCGTGGAAACTGATCAGTTCCAGTCTTTTGAAATGTAATGCGTTCCATCCCCAGCCTATGTCTTCATGTTTAACTACTGGTATGTATGACCTATTAAGGACAGTCGACTTGACCCTGGGTGGTACTGAGCTGATAGTCATGCTTCATTTTAGTTGACTTACAGTTATAAGAATAGCATGCTAACGCGAAAGTAACAGCGCTATCACTATTCGGGGCAAAATTGTCAACTTCAGCCTTAACCCCGCGGTTCATTTACCCCTAGTAACCTCCTAGAGGTCAGAGGGCAAAGATTTTAGCTTGGTACTAAAATTGACCCAGTATAATACTATAACTGAGAGATTGGGAATTTATGAGTCGAATGGTTATTAATTGGGAAAATTTTCATTTAGCATGGATGTAAAGAACGAAATCTAAGAGGGTGGGTACCCACCCGCGCGAATGCACGTATTAACACGCGCCCCGCTGGGGTCCCTGGCATGAGGCTGGGGGGCTCTTTTCGCCCCCCCATCCGTGTCTCATTTCCCAGGAAAGCTAAAGAAAAAATTACGGACGGCATTCGAAAGCTCTTGACGAGACAAAGTGAAACTATATGAAGTATTTTTATGTCAGATCAATATTGAGGTCAGCATAGGTCAAAGAAGGCTCCATATGCTTGCAACAGGGCAGTGTACGTTTCCACCTCTAGATATGTAATCAGCAAGCTAGATCAAATATGTATGCATCATTGGATTCCTATCATCGTGGCGAATCGAATTGTGTATAATATGACCATGCTAGGTCAAATTGTGAAAATGACCTGACCTCGAGCTAGGTCAGGGTCAAAGGGTGACCTGGTATGGTCATGTTGCATATCAATCTACTCCCCGTGACAATATAAGCACAATGCAAGTAAAATAAGAGCTTTATCTCAATTCAGTGAGAAGTTATTGGCAAAACAATCACTGTATGCTCATGTGACATGACATGACCTTTGAGAGTTCAGATGATCAAAAACTCAACTTAATGGTCAAGATCGTGGAAGGAATACACGGATTGAGGATTTTCAGCTTTATCCATTCAGTATTTACTGAAAACGAGCCCTATCAATTTTTCACCGTACACCTATAATCGGGCGACCAAAAAATTGACCCCACCTTAGGTCAATAATATCAAAATTCTGAGATAGCAGACTTGTAGACCCTAATAACCTCATCGTATTGTGAAATTTTCAAACTGTTCGGTTGGCAGATCTTCCTTGGGCGCCGCTACAAACTCGTGATTTTAGGTTTTGATGTCGGGTCGTTTTACCTTTGATAGCTCGACCTGATATGACCTGACCTAAAAAATTGACTAGGAACAAGGGGCTGTAAGAGTCGTTGCTCTGCGTTTCTTCATTTTTCTGTTGTCCGGGGAAAACCAGGAGGGGCGCCCCCCTCCCCCAAGCGGGGCACGTGTTAATATGTTTGCATGGTTTTCAGTTCTTCCGCGAAGTGGACCGGCTAGCCGGCTGCGAGGAGAAGACTAGAGCAGAGGCTCAGTGGGCCGAACACTCCAGGAAACTGTGTCTGCTGTTGAAATGCAGGGAAGGTGAGATATCATTGTGGTACTGCTAGCTAGCTCTCGTGCCTAATGTATCGACGATTCCCCTTGAATTGCACATTACTCATTGGAAATAATCCCATTAACACGCGCCCCGCAGGGGGAGAGGGCGAAATTGGCCCCCCTCCTGGTTATCCCCAGGTAAGGCAAAAACGAGGAGCCACAGAGCAACAAAACTTACAGTACCTTATCCCTGAATAATTTTACGCATCTGACCAATTTTTTTTAGGTCAGGTCATCTCAGTTTAAGGACCTATTCAAGGTCAAGCGACTCGACCTTAAAACATAAAATCACGAATATGAAGCGGCGCATAAGCAACATTTGCCAACCGATCAGCTTGAAACTTTCACAATATGATGAGGTCATTAGGGTCTACAAATCTGCTATCTCGGAATTCGGATACTGTTGACCTAAAGTGGGGTCAACTTTTTGGTCACCCCATTATAAGTCATGGTGAAAAATTGAATGGGCTCGTTTTCAGTAAATAATGGATAGATAAGGCTAAAAATCCTCAAACCGCGTATTCTTAACACGATCTTGACCATAAAGTTGAGGATTTGGTCATATGACCTCTCAAAGGTCATGTCAGGTCACTGAAGCCTACAGTGATTGTTTTGCCAAAAATTGTCACTAAATTATGATAAAGCTCATATTTTGCTTGTGCTGTGCTCATATTGTCACGGTGAGTCGATTGATATGTAACATGACCATACCAGGTCACCTTGTGACCCTGACCTAGCTCGTCAGGTCATTTTCACAATTTGACCGAGCAATGTCATACAATATCCTATTATACATCATTCGATTTGTCACCATGGGAGGAATCCAATGATGCATAAATGTTTACTCTAGCTCCGCCTAGTAAATATCTAAAGGGGGAAACGTACACTGCCCTGTTGTAAGCCTATAGTCTTCTTTGACCTATGCTGACCTCAATATTGACCTGACATAAAAATACTTGGTATAGTTTCCCTTCGTCTCGTCAGGAGCTTTCGAACGCCGTCCGTGATTTGTATTCAGCTTTCCTGGGAAATGAGATACGGAGAGGGGGGCGAAAAACGCCCCCCAGCATGGCGCGTCATGCCAGGGACACCAGTGGGGCGCGTGTAAAAATTGATATAGTGACCGGGTGATATAGTGGCTATCATCGCAGACTTTCTGACTGGGACTGCACAAACCGTGGCTTAGCATCCCTGCGGAAACGCGCGCTGGGCGTTTGTCCTGGCCCGGTCGATATGGCGTCAAAACTAACGTCATATCGACATTTCCTAAATATTTATTTAGCTTAGACCATTAAGCTTATATAGGTATTTCCATTACAAGGGCCACAGCCCACACTTGACCTTAGGTGATCGATATCAAAAATACTGAACAACATTTTGTAGCGAGTTGTGGGCCCATTGTGTGATTTGAGTTTCATATTGATAGATTAAGCTTCTTCTTACTTATGCAATCATGAACTTTTTGTAGGTCACTTTACTTGGCGTGCACTAAGGGAGCTGAAATGACCTTGACCTATAATTTTGATGCAACCTATAAAATTTATCAGGGAAAAGCTATGCTAAGTATGGCGACGCTGCGTGCCACCGTTTTTCGGCTGTCCGAGAAAAAAACCAGAGTGAGCTGGGTACTCGCCCACCTGTCAGTGCACGTGTTAAACACTATATCCTCAACCCCTGTATTTGCACGGATTGTCCGTTGGGAGTGTAATGAAAAATAAAGGAAATGGAATATAGTATTTTTAAGGAGCTTTTGAAGGAGCTTCACGTTTTGAGAGTTCTAGAAAGTAATTCTTAGCTAACCTGGTTGGATGTCACGCGATTAGCTCAGTCATGGCATCCAAATCCACATTCCAAGTGCGAGAAAAGGTTTGGCTTTATTACCGAAAGTTTTGAACCACCTGTAATCGCGGTCGGGAACTGCTGTCCCCAGTGTCCCAAAACCTGGGGTGCTGGGTGCAGAGCGACACCCAGTCAAGCAGAATTTTCCACTCACTTTTATATTTTTTTGCTGAATTCTCCACTCACTTTTCAATTATGGTTCTCGTTACCAAAGGCACAATTCACTCACAAAGTTAACAATAATCAACAATACTTACTACAAAGGCCAGTTCAAATGCCTCCTCTACTAACGTCCACTGGAAAAAGAGAGGAGCAGAATCGAACAGAAGATCGCCAAATTAACTCGGCTCTTATGCTTTTCTGGAAGAAAATCTGGCGACCTCTATTTTTCTGGCCAATTATACCTGGCATCTTTATCTCCACCGATTTCAGTGGAACAACAGAATCGAAATCCTGGCGCGGGCAAGACGCTCAGTGCCTCCCCCCCGAGAAAGTTCCAGTGGGTGAACACCGCCACTAAATTCCACCACTTACAAAATTCGTGAGTGGAAAATTAGACACCCTAGCCTTTTGTTGCCAAAGAAATGAACTGACCGCTTTGAGAGATACATTTCTGGAAAGCAGTTTATCTGTGCACATTATTTCTAGGATTACGTCCTTGAAAAGTTGTTTTTGTATTTCTGGTACCGAGAATAGTGAAAAAAATATTTTTGGTCATCTTGTTGCTAAAAGTAGTTATCTTGAAATTTGTATGCTAAGCAGCATATTTTTTGACATTTTATGGAAGAAAATTGACCATTTATTGCGAAGAAAATCATTTTTATCCGTATGAGCCTTTCATTGCTGCGTCCACGCCGTGTGACACCCAAATCCACTCACAACACCCTAAGACACCCTAGGCATAAAAACGCTGATATTTTAGTTAAACTGAAAGTGTCCGGTATTTGAATATATTGAAACTCATTTTCATTAAATGAATTTTTCTGGCAACAAGACTGCATCCAGTTGCCCTTCAAACATCGGCACTTTTTTGTATGGCTGGTCTACGGCGTGGACTTACCAAAACGCCGTCTTTACATCTGGTAAATAAAAGCGGCATCTTTAGGCTTTTTGAAAGGCAGGCTGCATATTCGTTATTGACAAAACATTGTTTGTCTTCCTCTTTGTGTAATTTTATCTGTATAATTTTTTAGCCTATCAGAATTCAGAAAATTAATTTAGGGCAATTTTAAAAATGCAAATTATGTAGCTCAGGCGACTGGCAGGCAACAAGCGAAGAGAAATTTAACACGCGTATTGATGGGGGCGGGTACCCGCCCCCCTCGGGTTTTTCGGAGACAGCAGAAAAACGGCGGTGTGCAGCGCCACCGTACTTGGTACACCTTTTCCCTCATCATTTTTGCAACTTCTATGAAAATTTTAAGGATAGGTCATCTCAGGTCAGGTCACCAGTACAGGTCAAGTGACCCAACCTCAAAAAAAGTTTAAGATAGCATAAGTCGGAGCAGGGTGAACTTATCCAATTGAAACTCATATCACATAATGGGCTCACCGAGTTCTCTCAAATATGTTCCGGTATTTTTGATATCGATGACCTAAGGTCAGGTACGAAGCATGACCTCTCCATTGGTAATACATGGGAAATATGGTTTTTACTGAATAACTCAGTAACAGATGGTGATAGAGCGTTTATTTTAGCTTCATTAGACTCGCCTTGGCTTTGCAGTTCTAATGATATGCATTTTATATAATTCGACCCTGACCTGACCTCAGGTCAGGTCACATCTTTGATTTGACCTAGCAAGGTCAAATCATATATCATTCGATTTGGCTTGCTGCGAGGATTCATAGAGTTCAAGTCGTTTTGCTCTATCTTTACTTGTTCAGATGTAATGGCCGAAAAACTTAATTTACATGTTATCCCTATGACGGCATGTGACGGCATGTTTTTGACCTCTGGTGACCTTAAATGTGACCTGACAAAAAAATGGTTCAAATATTTTCGATGGAGAAGCGGATGGGCTACCCAACGCCGTTTACCGTTTTTTGCTACCTACCGTGGATCTCGAGATCTTAGGGGGGCGGGTACCCGCCCCCTCGTCAATCCGAAGGTGGCTCAGACCCCCGTCAATGCGCGTGTTAAAATAGTAGTCGCTCTTACGCTGTCGCAACGGTCGCAACCCGCCGCGCCTGGCTGATGTAGACGAAAGGAAGAAACAAAACAGAAATAAGGCTGTAGCTTCGATTAGATTCATACAAAGCAGCATATTCATATGAAGGTGAGAATATATGTGAAGAGGGGCACGGGAATTGACAAGTAAAGAAAAGAAACTTTTAGCAAGAGTCTGGAAGAGTTTATTGCCATGATAGAAAGTTTGTAATTTCGTCTGGGTTAGTTAAGTGTAAGCCAAGGCTCTATTGGACCCTAGCATAAGTGTATGCGAGGTGCAGTGATTGAGGTCAGGAGTCGCCTCCAAAATTCCGATAACTGTAGGTATAGGAGGGGCGTTGTCCCGGACAGAAAAACTATACAGTGTATGCTAAGATAACAAACTTAGGCACTAGGTATTGCATGAAAAATACCTTCTTTATTTTTCACCACCTGCCGGTCTCGGAGGCCTCCTCTGCAGAGTTGGTTTAAGGGGGGCCCCGGTATTTCGTCTCAGAGGCTTTTTAGAGCTGGTCATATGGGAGAGGAGAGGAGGAGCACAAGAGTTGGTCTAGGGAAGCCCCCCAAGAGTTGGTCTTCATCCCACAAATGTTAGACTTGGTGGCTCCCAGAGTTCTTTCTCCCCGAAGGTTGGTCTCAGAGGCCCCTCAAAAACAGTTTTTTCGTGACAAATCACCAATGCCTTAAAAAATAATTGGAGTCTGCATCAGGGGTTTCAGTTGGTAAAGATTTACCTGTTAAACCCAAATTTTTCACATGGTAATGATCAAACAATGCTGCTTGGGGACGATTTAAAAATATTTACTTTGAGAAAATTAAAGGAAATATCCATCTCTCAGTTCAAACAAGGGCTCTGAGAGTTTACCACCTGAGTACCCAAATTGGAAAATTATTTTCTCCACCATACATTTTGAGGGGAATTTTCCACTCACTCGCCGTATATTCCAAGCTGAATTTTCCACTCGACACCCTAGCGCAAAACCTATTTTGGGTCACTGGCTGTCCCCTAATGTAACTCTCGTTCCGAGAGAACTGCATCGCCCTCGGAAAATCGCGGTTTCCATCCAGGCGGTAACGGAATTAGAAATGCAGTTTTCATATTTATTTTAAAGAGACCTCAAATGCTCAGAATTCTTCATCCTTCTCGATACTTCTAAAAACTTCTAACCTGGGAAACGAATATTACGTTCAAACAATTAAGAAATAAGCAGAAAATGGGCAACTAAAAATAACTAGTCAAAATTAATCACATTCAGATTTAGATAAAACGTCGAATACACAAAAAAATAAATAAAATGCACATGTGTTTTACATTGCATAAATAAGGTCAAACCACTGTATTGAACATAATCTTTTTGCATATTTTGTTTCTAGGGGAAGTAGCATACCAGCTATCGCTGCTTCTTGGTGAACCAGCAGTCAGCAAGACGCAGTGGAGGACCGGCCGGGCCTGCAACTTGTGGGCCACACCGTTTATGCGGGCACAACGGAAGTGGCGACATTCGCCGATAGCGCCGAGGCACTTATCGGCTGGGTGTATGCCCATTCAGTGTTTAACTATAAGTTCTCGCCGAGAAACAGAATCATCGGTGCCTATCTGCAGGCACTGGTGCTCGGAATCCAGGATGGTACGAAGGTACCAACAAAGGCGGTGAGGGTCTTCCATCGCGTCAAGTAGCCTCCACGTAGATCAGGTGTCTAGTTCAAACATCTAAGGCGATGTGGACGCCAGCGAACCAGTGATGTGATTTTCGCTATGATTTTTAATGTGATTTTCGCTGTGATTTTTTTAAATGTTATTTTTGCTGTGATTTGTTTATGGCAGGATTTCTGTGGAGTCTTTGTCATAGTGAATGGATAGGAATTTGTTATAGGGACTCTCTGCATTTCATGAATTCTTGGCTGAAAGCGTGATTCTATTTTTTCAAAACATTCAAGCTTGATGTAGGCAATTTCATCACAAATCGACCGGGGTCTATACGGTGCCTCGTCAATTTTCTTAAATATGGGGTTACAGAGTTATTATTGACCCTGAAGCCGAAGCTGAGAGTTTTAGCTCGATTGGACAAAAACTGTAGGAAGTTATAGCCTCGGGAAGTTATCGGGAATCTGATTTCCGTGTACTTTTTGAATGCCCGTAAACACCACAGGAACTCATAAAATATGCATGTAAACATACATTTTACTGTCCAGAATGCACCAAAGAACTCGAATAAGAAGTCCGTCTGATCATGAATGCCATTTGGGAAAATTGTATCCTACAATTTTTTTAACAATCTGCAGTTTCCTAGTATACCTACCTTTTGTAAGTTTTTTTTTAAGATTAAACATTTCTACATCGGATAAGGCCGGTAAAATCTCAGTTTCTATATTCTCTGAGGGTTAAATGAATTGGGAGCTACTGTGGTGTTTATCACATGCAAAAAGTGCACTGTAGGCAGATTCCTGAAAGCTTCCGGAGGCTTCAACTCCTCAAGTTTGGGTCCAATCGAACTAAACCTTTCAGACTCGGCTTCAGGACCCATTAGAACCTTGTATACCCATTTTTAAAGAAAATGTAAGAGGTACCGCGTAGATTTTAGCGGTCGATTTGTGATGCAAATTGCCCATGGGAGTGATTAATATGTGATTAATGTTCGTAACGGGCACGAATTTCTGCGATGAATCGTACAATGATCGCCTTTAATCAATCCGAGATAGTTTTGGAGTGTTTAACAACTCAGTGCAAACCCTATGTAAATACATAAAATTACTTTCAAAGCCCTTTTAATGCGTTTGAACTATTGGGTTTATGCCTCTGCTCTATCATGTCTGGTTTCGAGAGTGAGCATACTCCATGGTAGAGTAAATCTAATTTACTCCAAAAAGAGGGGGTGGTTTTTGCACCATCACTCCCCTTTTTGGCTTTACTCTATAATTAAATACTCTTTTTGCGGAGTGAACGGTGTATTTAAGAAGAGTATCGATCACAATAGGGAGTGTCATTACTCCCGCAGAGTGACTTTACGCTCATATAAGGGAAGATTCACTCCAATGTAGAGAGGATCAGAAACCTCTTAGATGGAGTGCCAATCCTCCACGAACTAGAGTACCGGCACTCTGAAACGAGGTGTTAAAATTGCACCGGTTTACCCTGGATATCGGGGTGATTTTTTCTCTCAGTGAATATATTATTATATAAACGTTCTTTATCTTTATGCATAAAATATCTTATATTATTTCATTTTTGTTAACGTTTAGTTCAAGCGAGTAATTTTACACAAGCTTCCTTCTCTTTATATATGGTACATTTTACATTCTTCTATTTTTATTAACGTTTAGCTCAAGCTGGTAATTCTACACAATCTTCTTTCAAATAATTGCCATGCGGAATCGGTCTCGCTCCAGAAATGTTCCTGTTTAAAACTCATCCCCTGTCGATCATATGCCTGGAAAAGTATTCGTATGTGGATTTGTTAGGTGTCACAGAATACAAGCTAAGGCGGAGGTGTTCTCGATCAGCAAGAAACCTCTCCAATGGGATACCGAGACTATGTTCAAGGTCATGGACATCAGGGTCAACACCTCCCCGAGACCCTTAGACTGGATTCGTGAGACGTCTTCTCTGCCAAGCATGCCAACACTGCGGGGGTGACTGGCAAACTTCGAACTGCAGCCAAATTCGATTAACGTTTCTAAGGGTAACAATCATCAATAGAAACTCCGGTACTAGGCTTTTTGGACAGATGACTGTCCATCATTCAGAGCTGCCGGTCCCGAGCTTCAAACACCTGAACTATTTACATGTATTTGCTGTACTGATGCTTTAACTTTCAGATGTTTTAGAAACCAGGCTTTGCTATTCTTACATTCTCAAGGTACACCTAGTGAGTATTTTTGTACATTGCTACTTTTCTTACTCTTAAAACCAAAAAATATATCGCATCTAACATACGATTATGCATAACCTAAGATTTAGGTTTCCTAACCACTCTCTATATACTGAATACTTTTAGTAAGTAATTTAAAGTTCCGAAAGTGATTAATGAACTAGTTTTTTTCCCAGAAGTATTTGTCAGAAGCCGGTGACGAACGAAGTGAGAAACGGCTTCTATACTGAGAGTTTTTCGTTCTCTGTTGTCCGTCAGAAGCCGGTGACGAACAAAGTGAGAAACGGCTTCTATACTGACAGTTTTTCGTTCTCTGTTGTCCGTCAGAAGCCGGTGACGAACGAAGTAAGAAACGGCTTCTATTCTGACAGTTTTTCCGGTCTCGTCGTCAGAAGCCGGTGACGAACGAAGTAAGAAACGGCTTCTATTCTGACAGTTTTTCCGGTCTCGTCGTCGTTGTTGTCAGAAGCCGGTGACGAACGAAGTAAGAAACGGCTTCTATTCTGAGAGTTTTTCCGATCTCGTCGTCTGTCAGAAGCCGGTGACGAACAAAGTGATAAACGGCTTCTATACTGACAGTTTTTAGTTCTCTGTTGTCCGTAGTAGTAGTAGTCAGAAGCCGGTGACGAACGAAGTAAAAAAACGGCTTCTATTCTGACAGTTTTTCCGGTCTCGTCGTCGTTGTTGTCAGAAGCCGGTGACGAACGAAGTAAGAAACGGCTTCTATTCTGAGAGTTTTTCCGATCTCGTCGTCTGTCAGAAGCCGGTGACGAACAAAGTGATAAACGGCTTCTATACTGACAGTTTTTCATTCTCTGTTGTCCGTAGTAGTAGTAGTCAGAAGCCGGTGACGAACGAAGTAAAAAACGGCTTCTATTCTGACAGTTTTTCCGGTCTCGTCGTCAGAAGCCGGTGACGAACGAAGTAAGAAACGGCTTCTATTCTGACAGTTTTTCCGGTCTCGTCGTCGTTGTTGTCAGAAGCCGGTGACGAACGAAGTAAGAAACGGCTTCTATCTGTCAGAAGCCGGTGACGAACAAAGTAAGAAACGGCTTCTATTCTGACAGTTTTTCCGGTCTCGTCGTGGTTGTCAGAAGCCGGTGACGAACGAAGTAAGAAACGGCTTCTATTCTGACAGTTTTTCCGGTCTCGTCGTTGTCTGTTGTCAGAAGCCGGTGACGAACGAAGTAAGAAACGGCTTCTATTCTGACAGTTTTTCCGGTCTCGTCGTGGTTGTCAGAAGCCGGTGACGAACGAAGTAAGAAACGGCTTCTATTCTGACAGTTTTTCCGGTCTCGTCGTCGTCTTTGTTGTCTGTTGTTGTTGTTGTTGTTGTCTGTTCGGAGTCAGAAGCCGGTGACGAACGAAGTAAGAAACGGCTTCTATTCTGACAGTTTTTCCGGTCTCGTCGTGGCTGTCTGTTGTTCTCTGTTCTGAGCGCTGGTATCAGAGACCTAAAACTTTTGTGGATAGAAGGCACTTCCAAATGAATAAGCACGACGGTTGTCAATTTTCAAAATTTTCAAAATTTTGCCCGGAATTTTGCATTATGTGATTTTTAACTTTTATTTTTCTATTTTTTGCTAATTCATCTAGACTCTTCAAACTTGCACCCTTTTACATCAGGGAAATTTGTAGTTCACACAAAAAGTTGGAAAGAAAAAACTTTAAATTTAGGCCTCTAAATTAGCTTTTAAACTTTGCACCCTAAATTTGGCATAAAACTCATGGTCTAAACTACAGGCTCGAAATATCTGAAGCTACAGCAGTTCAGGTTCTGAGTCAAATATCAACTTAAAGTTCGGTTTGTGCAGTACTGCACAAACACAGAAACAAAACAAAAACGGAAATTTAAGGGTCCTTTTTGGCCCATTCCGTGAAGGTCTGCATTTCCCAAAATATCATTCAAACCCTTATATCTTCCGATCTAATTGATAAAAATTAGTTCCCATTTCAGATAATAAAAGAGAATAGCCTCCTTTATTTAGAGATAAAAACTTTCAGACTGAAACTTTTTATTTTATAGGCAAAAATAAAAGATAAGTTTTTAAAATTTTTATTCTCAGCCCCCTGGTTTCCAGACCATGATAGCTACGGTATTGAACTTAACACGGCTGGATAGAAAACATCGTTGCCGTCATTTTTCTCACTCATACCCCCACTTATCTCTTACGGCTTCCGCGCTAACAGCCGTAAAATACATTTCGAAGTGGTAATTTTATCGGTTCATTTTTGCTTCACACCAGGATTTCGAATGGTTAATATAGATGGAAGTGGATAAAATTCGGCAAAAAGCTAGTTCAAAGACATATCTTGCCATCGCAGCAGGTTGCATATCATAGCAACAACAGTGTACAGTCCCCCGCAATTGAAATTGCCATAACTAGGCTCGACCGGTTTAGGATGGATATCTTGCATCCTATGGTGCCTATAGGTTTAGAAACGGGTGCATCATGTGTATTTTTTCAAGAGCTTTCCAGTGGTCACCATTATTTACTAATCTGACATCTGGGTGAGAAAATATTACACAATTACTGATTTTGCTGCTTTCTGACGGGGTAGTCTTCGGCTGACTTGCCACCGCCTCTGATAATCCCTGACCCTCTCGCCCATACCTGGACCACGTGACCTCACAGATGAATGGGCGGTTGGCATTGTGCCAGCTCATTCATCCCTCTCATAAATCTTGTCGTGTCTGAGGGGCACTCGTATTGCAATTGCTCCCACTGTGTTGCTGTGTGCTGGACAACTGGCGTCACTGACCTGGGGCCCCGGTCAGTGGCAGAACCACGCAATGCAGTGGCAGAACCACGAGTTGCTTTTTGAGGGGGGGAGCAATATCCAATAAGATGGGCACAGATGGGGCAAACCATGGGAATATATTTTGCTGCGGGGAAGCACACGAATTTTCCCTCCTATATCCGCCCTTGTGCTTGGGTTGCGAAACATGTAAGCTGTCATTGGCTGCCGGGCTCCCCTCACCTGCATGTTTATTTAGACAGGATTCTGGTAAAACGGCTGATACAGTGATACAACTTTGTTTGGAGGTTTCATTAAAATAATATTTTCAGATACTCGTCAGAAGAGGGGACAGTTGGAGCCATAGGTGGATCCAAGGGTAAAGGAATGCAGGTCCCCCTCATTGACCCTCGGCGTCCCTAAAATGATCACAGCATTCCTCTAAACGGTCGATGGCACTTCCTGAAATGTCACTTCCACCCCTCCCCCAGGATGCGAAAATCGGCACCCCGCCATAGGATTTGGCACCCAACTGAAAGCTTTACCGGCCAAAAGTGGCACCCAATTTGTACGGATGACGTCCCACCCCCGGCAAGGTGACCCCCATCGGTGATCCTGGATCCCCCTATGGTGGGGGCAGGCCCCCAATTTTCATTAAACATCGCGATTTAAGAAACAATAGGAAAATCGGGCATTGTGTGGGCAGCATCTTGCGAAGGTCTCAAGAAGCCTGAACCTGACGAGGTTTTGTTTTTAGATGGGAAATTTTCTTGTCAAGGGTGACGGTTCACTGGCTCTCTCACTGTTTCGTCGGTGGCGGCGATTATTTATTATGGGACAATTGCTTCCAACTAAATGAGCTTAATTCCGTCCACAGAGAATTTTTAAATTTCCAGCTTGAGAACCTTTGTAGAGCCTATTTCTCGGGAGCATAAAACTGTGCCCTCGCTTGACTAAAATCACGCAGTCGTCTCCTCTCAACGAACGGCAGCCATTGCTTTAACTGGGGAGGATGGAGTTTCCATGAACTGGCCTCTAGACTGACATCACACGGTGCAAGCTTGGCATAGCGTTTGCGATAGTCTCTAACAAAAATTGTTGGGGTTAGACGACGCTCCAGCTCTCAAAGTTATATGGCGTTACCAACTCTCACCCTGTAAGGAGAGATTTGGTGCATTTGATCATCATACCTATTCAGAGAATCTGCCTGGACATGAACCCAAGGAGTTGAACCCGGGGAGTTGAGCCAGGGAATCAGCGCTAGGTTTCTTGCGGCCTTTTGGCAGCACCCTCACTTGTCGGAAGGATATGATCATATTTTATGCTGAAAATATTAGATAATTTGTAGCAGTATTACAAAGGTATAAAAGCGTATGTAGCAGCTTTAGCGGTGATAGTGATCGTTGTTGAGAGTATCATTAGCGGTAAAATTGGTCAGTGATGGATCTAGGTGGTAGTTTTGGTGGGACAAACAAAAATCGAAACGCAAGAAAAAACGTCGCGCAGTGAAAGCTTTTGCAACAATCTAACTAGCCGGCAGGTTGGGGAGGCGGGGAGTGGGGAGTAAATATAAGTCGAAAAGCAAAACAAACAGGCGTCACTGGGTGAAATATGTGGCTACAAAATGCTTGCTTTCGATATCCAAGGATCATTCATCTAAATACGATTTTAAATATCAAGAGGAGCAGGCTCCAATATTCACACTGAAGTTGACTGGTTCTGTTTGAAAATGATTTCTTCAGTTAAAGCACCAACACCTTGCTTATGAACTTTAAAGGAGCCGGGGAAAAGGTCGACAGCTTGGGGGAGGGGGATAACATTATGGTTTTGCTCCGAGCTTTTTCGTTCGGGGAGAAAATACGTATTGTCCCCCTCCCCTTGGGTCCTCCATTAGAACTGGGTGCTGTTTGAGGGGTCTCGTTGCCACGTGCGACCACCGAGGGTAAAATGGCAGTGAATAGTGAATGTTTCTCTGATGAAATCCACCAACTCGAGAGCTACTACTCTTCGAAATTTAGCACGACATTGGTTCCAGCTATTATTGATGTTAAAATTGTTCGATGTGTCGCTGAAATGAAAATATTTTAGGATAAATATTGTTTACATATTCTGGTTGGGCGAAACCAGAATATTACCCGGGGGACCTTGTAACCAAAGCCTACCTTTGGCGGCCGCAGGGAGGCATTCCGGTCATGGCCCCCCAAAGCGCTGGAGGGGGGCCAAACTATCTTTCCCCCCAAACGCCGGAGAAATTTTTGAAAAAGGTGTGTACACTAAGCCTGTAGAGCACAAAAATATTCGCTTCCCCCTCCCCTCCCCGGAGAGCGATCATGCACTTGGAGAGGTAGCTTATACTAGATCTGTCGAGCACTGAAAAAGGTGTTTACAATAGGTATGTAGAGCAAAACATCTTCGCTCCCACCCCCTTCCCCCCCCACAGGAGGACAGGCAGACATGGGTTTACCCCCCAAAACTCGGGTCTGCGTACGCCCCTGAAGCCTACGCTGCTCCCTTGACCTGAGAGGGTATATTACCAACAAGACTAAAATTGGACTGGAAACGAATGTTAAGCTGGTCTGATTCTGGTTTAGCCCGAGAGATTATTATCAGTATATTGTTTTGGGATTTCATTGAGTTTAAATCTTTAGCCTCGATAAATTTTTGAGAACTCCCGCAGCCTAATATTGAGCCCCTTGGGCTAAAGGGTGTTTTAAGCTCGTGCAATCTTTCGAAAGCCTAGCTGGCTCAGAGGCCCCTAACTATCGTGCATCCTTAGCTGCCATCTCAACTTAACGTATCTGCATTGGTTTTGGTCGCCCGGAAAGAGGCACATAAGCATTTATCACTAACTTTAAGAATTGTTGGGGTTTACGACGCACCAACTGCCAGGGTCATACGGCGTCCCAAACTCTCACCCTGTTGGAAGGGATTTTGGGGATCAGATCGACTTATTCAGAGGCTCCGCCGGGACTTGAACCCGGGACCGGTGGCTTAGAAGACAAGGGTGCTATCCACTAAGCCACCTCATCCCCTTATCACTAACTTTATACGATATTATACGTAATAAATAATTTTTGGGCTTATCGATGCACCAACTGCCAGTGTCATATGGTGTCGCCAACTTTTTTACTGTTGAAAAGATATCCCGGGAACCAGCTTGCTCCTTGTTCAGGGAAACCGCCGGGCCTTGAACCCGGGTCGGCTGGGTGGAATCCAGCTACGCTGACCACTCCAATACAGCGTCTCTAGCATTTAATTGGAATTGAAGACATCCCTCTATCTGAATACTGATTTGTGCCAATCAGCATATATTTGAATATAAGCTGATGACCATTGTTGGTTGGCAGCCCCTACCAATGGTCCCCAGCCTTTGGAATTTTTCCCTAACTGGCAAACAGTACCCCTCTAGCTCGAAATACCTGAAGGCCTTTCCCGTTTGGCAAGGGCTAATGTGACCTTTGAGGAAGGTCGTTATGAGCACATAACCAGGCAAGCAAGGGCAAGGTAGGAAACCGAAGAGCCTAATAAAGAAAACAATAGCTCTTTTTCGATTCATGTAATGTTCCCTTTGTGCCCATCTCCCAGCAACATGAGAGTTGGCGACACTATATAGCCTCAACAGTCGGTGCGTGTAAACCCCCAAAGCTGCTTTGAACCCATTTTCTTCCTTTGTCCCTGGAAAAATGCGAAAACAAGCAAGACCTGAATGTGTGTATTTCGCTCTGGACACATGAGCAACAAGAAAACAGTGGAATAAAATTCAGGCAGAATATCTGCTCCTAATTTCGAAACATTTCAAATAAATATGAGGATTCAGTACTTGCAAGTCGATAGTTTTAGTCATTTTTAGTGTAGTGGCAGGTTTCGACTCATTACCTCATGCATTTATCTACCATTTTTTGTGATTGAGACCCCATTAGCCAAACGGCACTTTTTCATGCTCCCTTCTTGTTCTTCATAAGGAGTTTTAGCGACCTAGCGTTCATGAATTGTAGCCAAATATGTTAATCATTTTCATTTTAACCATTTTCTGGTCCATAAGTCCTGATTACCATATAATAAAGAGATATTTATTTATTTATTTTGCAGCACAATGGTGACAATACTACCAGCATAATTCACAACAGGACCAGACACCCATGGAACAGGCATATATGTTAAACCTGATAAACAATTTGAATTCAAACTTACCCCACAACCCCTGGCCATTCCATTGATAAGCTAAGCGGGGAATATAAAGGAAAAAATATGCCCATTTACATTATTTTAATCGCCTTGGTGCTCTTCCCGGGCTCCATCCTCATTTTTGGCGAGTTATTCGGAGCCGATTTAAATGAGAGACTAGTCGACTTACACCAATTTATGGTTATCAGCCTGACAACTTATAACTGTAAATTGATAACAGTTCAGGTCAGGTGAACGAGTTTTAACGTGATTTCCACGCCCATGTGGGTCATTTTTGTTTTTCTTAGATAAGAACGACAAAGCAAGGGAAAAACGCGACTCCTACAGCATGCCATGGTCGAGTTTCCCCCTCATTCAAAAGCTCTTCGAAATAAAAATTTCCCAGATATCGTCTAGTTATTTTGAGATCACGTCAGTAAAGACGCTACCAGGGATCACCGGAGGTCATAGTTTCGAGCTTGTTTGTGCTCATATCTTTAGAACAAGACGGCAAGGAGCTTCCAGCGCCATTTCTATTTTTCGTATCACCTTTGCCTCTTGAGTTAACAGGGGAAAGGGAGATGGACTGACGCCCCACGTCGTAGTGGGTGCGAAAAGAGGCCAGGTGGTGTCTGGTTGACATACTTGACTTTTCCCATTATTATCCCTTGCACCTGACTGGATTCAGCCAAATCAAAAATTTCTTGGCGTCGTCTTCACCCTCCACCGGAGGGAGGGGGGGTCTGAACACCCTCCCTCAGATTTTTCCGACTGTGCATAAAAATGCCGGCGCGAAGCGCCGCCGTAATTGGCGCACCCTATCCGTAATTAATTCTTCAACATTTTCTAGAATTTTACGTTTGCACCATCTCAGGTCAGGTCAACAGTGCAGGTCAAGTTACCTCAACTCCAAAAAGTTTAAGATTTCATGAGTAGGAACGGTGTGAATCTGTCTTCTTAAAACTCATATCACATAATAGCCCCATCAATTAGCGCAAAACATATTCCGGGATTTTACATATCGATGACCTAGGATCAAATACAGATCATGACCTCTCCATTGGAAATGCATGGGAAAACAAAAATTGAGGGAAATGGTTTTATTTATGTTGATATGTAGTTGAATACCTTCACATTCTCCAAATCGTAGTAGCTTAAGCCCCTCTCCAGGCTCATGGTGCAAGTTTGGACCTGTGATCTCTGAGAGGTTATCTTGGATTGCTTAAACCGCGCCCCAGTGGGCCTACGAGCCATCTTTGCCCTGGTGGGAGGGGGGTGTTTGAACACCCCCTCGAACTCGGCCTCTACGTGGGATAGCGAAAAAAGCGAACGCTGTTGGATAGTTCATACAAATTCATGAGGAAATTATATTTGTCACTTTTTGGCTCAGGTCAATTTTGAGGTCATGACAGGTCAAAGGAAGTGGGATTTTGAGTAGAGTTTTTGGTATCTGGCGTCTGGAGAGTTGAGTGAGACACCATTCGCTTCCTCTCGTCACGGAAAATCGAATGATGAATCAAATCGGAAAATCGAACGAGTTATACTAGGTCAAAACTTAAAAATGACCAGACCTCAGCTCAGGGTCACTTTTTAACCTAGCATAGTCAATATGCAATCAATCGACTCGCAATAGCAGTCTGAACGCAATGACATCAAAATAAAAGCTGGATCATTTCATGCAGTTATTGATATAAGTCTGAAAACTGCTTAAATAGCCCCAGATGACCTCTCAGAGGTCACAGGTCAAAAATTGCAACAGGAGCCTGGAAAGGGTCCCAGGATACTACGATTTAGGGAATATTGAGGTTTTCTCAGCTGTTGAGTACACAAATACAGCCCAATTTCTGTTTTCCCATGTATTTACAATAGCGAGGTCATGGTCCGTAGTTGACCTTAGGTCATCGATATGAAAAATCCCGGAATATATGTTGTAGCACTCGGTGGACCCATTATATGGAATAAGTTTTAATTCGATAAATTCACCCATTTCTTACTTACGCCGCTTAAACATTTTTGGAGGTGAGGTCACCTGCACTGGTGACCTGAACTGAGATGACCCAACCTTAAAATTTGGGGAAAAGTTGCGGAATCAATCAAGGATAAAGTGTGCTAAGTACGGCGGCGCCTCGCGCCGCCGTTTTTTCGTGCAGCCGGAAAACACCCGAGGGGATATTTTAGCACCTTCCATCGGGGCGAGGGTTAAACAGGTTGACTTGGGTCAATAATTTCGCAGGAAATGATGAAAAAGTTTTTTATTTTGATACCATTACGTTTGGATTGTTATTGCAAGTTGATTGATATGCATATTGATTATGCTAGATCAGATAAAGACCTTGACCCAGCTTTAGGTCACGTTACTTTTATGATTTCATGTAGTATAGTCATATTATACATGGTTCAATTTTCCGTAAAAAGAGGAAGCCAATGGCGCCATACAGTTTATACTAACTGAATTCAGTCAGACGATAGGCCCCATAAACTCCTCTACACCCTATCACATTTTTTTACCTGTCATGAACTAAATATTGACCTGAGACAAAAAGTGAGTAATGTAGTTTCGCGATATATTCTTATGAACCATCTACCAGTGTTCGCGTTTCCCTCTATCCTGCATAGGAGCCGGGTTCGAGGGGAAGTGTTCTCCCCTACAGCAAAAGATGGCTCGGACACCCACCGGGGCGGGTGTTAAATAACAAAATTCGGCCACAGGGTGCCGTTTTAAACCCCATGAACTCTAATCCCCCAGAAAAAATATTTCAGCAGTGATCCTGTGAGCCTTATGAGGCTGGAAACATTGTTTGAAGCCATAACTCAGACATACCCAGTCTTGGACTCTCGTGCCCAGGCGCCTCGGTCACTGGACGGACCGCCTGGGGCTAGACACCTGCGAGACAGTACTGATCACCTCGGTTCAAAACACTGTGCCCCCTGCCTGCCACACACTATTTACTACGTGTTGCCTTGCACCTGTCGTTGTAAACACGTAGTAATCACGTGACCCAGGTATGCGTGCCAGTCGAGCGAAGGGTCGGGGATTATCAGGGGCGGTGGCAAGTCAGCCGAAGACTACCCCGTCAAAATGCAGCAAAATCAGTAATTGTGTAATATTTTCTCACGCAGATGTCAGATTAGGAAATAATAGTAACCACTGGAAAGCTCTTGCGAAAATACATAATAAGAACCCGTTTATAAAGCTATAGACGCCATAGGTTGCGAGATATTCATCCTAAACCGGTCGAGCCTAGTCATGGCAATTTCAATTGCGGGGGACTGTACCTTTAATTAAATGTAATACACAATGCTAGTATGTTTCCCGCTCGAAACCTCACCCCGCCGTTCGGCCGTAGCGTCGCTGCGGCCGGCGCACTTGTAGCTGCTATGCGAGACAGATACCATAGCTATCTACGCATGCTATAGACCAGCGCGAATGCCCCGTGGTGGCAGGGTAGTCTGTCTCGTTTCGGCTCCTCTACTCGTGCGGCGGGCGCGTTGTCTACTAGATATTCATATCAGTCGGACGGCCGGGTGGCGGCCGTGCGGTGGGGGCCTGCGCGCTGCGGCGACTTGCGACGAATAAAAAACAAAATGGTGGTCAGGAACTGGTTTGCTTGTTTGGTTTGTTGTGTTTTGTTTCTTTATGTGTGTCCAAATCTTACTGTGTATGTGTGTGATAGGTTCGGTAAAAGTGATGTGTTTTATGAGAGAGATAAGAGAGGCCCCACCACATAAGCCTTCGGGCTTTTGCGTCAATCTATTTGTTATAACTGTCATATTGTTTCCGTCCAATAAAAGTTTAGCATCTGTCTATCTATCTACCCACTAGTTAATGCATCCTCTAACCATAGGTAGCACTGGCCAAAGGATCCACCGTTGCACACCATTTCTTTCCCAGCCGAATAAACCTCTTTGTGGTAATACCATGACACGTGACTCCTTGCACTCCCTGCTTAAATAAACTTAATAAGCAGTGGCGGATCCAGGTCATTAGTATGGGGGTGGGGCTAAGGAGCTCGAGCATAGGCGGATCCAAGACATAAGTACCGGGGTGGGGCTAGTGAGCTCGAGCATAGGCGGATCCAGGACATCAGTTCGAGGGTGGGGTTAAGGAGCTCGAGCATAGGCGGACCCAGGACATCAGTACGAGGGTGGGCTAAGGAGATCGAGCATAGGCGAATCCAGGACATCAGCACGGAGGTGGGGCTAAGGAGCTCGAGCATAGCCGGATCCAGGACATCAGTACAGGGGTGGGGCTAAGGAGTTCGAGCATAGGCGGAACCAGGACATCAGTACGGGGATAGGCCTAAGGAGCTCGATCATAGGCGGATCCAGGACATCAGTTCGGGGGTGGGGCTAAGGAGCTCGAGCATAAGCGGATTCAGCTCATCAGTACGGGGTTGGGGCTCGGGAGCTCGAGCATAGGCGGATCCAGGACATCAGTAGGGGATGGGGGCTAAGGAGTTCAAGCATAGGCGAATCCAGGGCAGTAAAGAGGTGGGGCTACGGAGTTCGAGCATAGGCGGATCCAGGACATCAGTAAGGGGGTGGGGTAAAGAGCTCGACCATTGGCGGATCCAGGACATCAGTAGGGGTAGGGGCTAAAGAGTTCGGGTATAGGCGGATCCAGGACATCAGTACGGAGGTGGGGCAACGAAGTTCGAGCATAGGCGGATCCAGGACATCAGTAGGGGGTGGGGCTAAGGAGCTCGAGCATAGGCGGATCCAGGACATCAGTGCGGGGGTGGGGCTCCGGAGCTCAAGTAAAGGCGGATCCAGGACATCAATACGGGGGTGGGGCTAAGGGGCTGGAGCATAGGCGGATCCAGGACATAAGTATGGGTGTGGGGCTAAGGAGCTCGAGCAGAGGCGGATCCAGGACATCAGTACGGGGGTGGGGCTAAGGAGCTGGAGCATAGGCGGATCCAGGACATAAGTATGGGTGTGGGGCTAAGGAGCTCGAGCAGAGGCGGATCCAGGACATCAATACGGGGGTGGGGCTAAGGGGCTCGAGTATAGGCGGATCAAGGACATCAGCACGGGAATAGGGGCTAGAGAGTTCTAGCATAGGCGGATCCAGGATATCAGTACGAGTGTGGGGCTAAGGAGCTCGAGCATAAGCGGATTCAGGACATCAGTACGGGGGTGGGGCTCGGGAGCTCGAGCATAGGCGAATCCAGGACATCAGTAGAGGGTCGGGGCTAAGCATAGGCGGTTCCAGGGCAATACAGAGGTGGGGCTAAGGAGCTCGAGCAGAGGCGGATCCAGGACATCAGTAGGGTGGGGTAAGGGGCTCAAGTATAGGCGGATCAAGGACATCAGTACGGGGATGGGGCTAAGGAGCTCGAGCATAAGCGGATCCAGGACATCAGCACGGGGGTGAGGCTAAGGAGCTGGAATAGGCGGATCCAGGACATAAGTATGGGTGTGGGGCTAAGGAGCTCGAGCAGAGGCGGATCCAGGACATCAGTACGGGGGTGGGGCTAAGGAGCTCGAGCAGAGGCGATCCAGGACATCAGTACGGGGGTGGGGCTAAGGAGATCGAGCATAGGCGGATCCAGGACAAATGTACGGGGGTGGGGCTAAGGAGCTGGAGCATAGGCGGATCCAGGACATAAGTATGGGTGTGGGGCTAAGGAGCTCGAACAGAGGCGGATCCAGGACATCAGTACGGGGGTGGGGCTAAGGGGCTCGAGTATAGGCGGATCAAGGACATCAGTACGGGGGTGGGGCTAAGGAGCTCGAGCATAAGCGGATCCAGGACCTCAGCACGGGGGTAGGGGCTAAAGAGTTCGAGCATAGGCGGATCCAGGATATCAGTACGAGGGTAAGGCTAAGGAGCTCGAGCATAAGGGGAGCCAGGATATCAGTACGGGGGTAGAGGCTAAGGAGATCGAGCATAGGCGGATCCAGGACATCAGTTCGGTGGTGGGGCTGAGGTCTCGAGCTGGGGCATAACTCGGTAACAAATAGACAGAATTGGATGAAAATCTGCAGGTATAGGTGAAATACCGTCGGAAAACCCATCATATTTTATATCGTATCTCCTTTCTTCTCGTTATGCCCAGTCTTTGCTTAACAAAACAAACATTATGCGTGTGTTTATTTCTTTGATGATATGAACAGAGGGCAGGCGTGGTGCAGTATGCAGAGACATGCTAATTTAGGAAAACATGGGCCTAGACAGGGGATTGAATGGAGCCATAATGAGAACACAAAACCTAAAACTCCAACATTGCGTTGTTATAACTATCAAACTGCTGAAAAAACTCGCCTGTCAATCGAACTGTTTGGCTAACGTACATTGTCACCGGCTTCTCCTGCGCCAGAGCGGCACCTGCCGAGGCCGCAGGCCGAGGTTGTCTGTCAGAAGCCGGTGACGAACGAAGTAAGAAACGGCTTCTATTCTGACAGTTTTTCCGGTCTCGTCGTTGTCAGAAGCCGGTGACGAACGAAGTAAGAAACGGCTTCTATTCTGACAGTTTTTCCGGTCTCGTCGTTGTCAGAAGCCGGTGACGAACGAAGTAAGAAACGGCTTCTATTCTGACAGTTTTTCCGGTCTCGTCGTCGTTGTCTGTTGTTGTTGTTGTCTGTTCTGAGCGCTGGTATCAGAGACCTAAAACTTTTGTGGATAGAAGGCACTTCCAAATGAATAAGCACCACGGTTGTCAATTTTCAAAATTTTCAAAATTTTGCCCAGAATTTTGCATTATGTGATTTTTAACTTTTATTTTTCTATTTTTTGCTAATTCATCTAGACTCTTCAAACTTGCACCCTTTTACATCAGGGAAATTTGTAGTTCACCCAAAAAGTTGGAAAGAAAAAGCTTTAAATTTAGGGCTCTAAATTAGCTTTTAAACTTTGCGCCCTAAATTTGGCATAAAACTCGTGGTCTAAACTACAGGCTCGAAATATCTGAAGCTACAGCAGTTCAGGTTCTGAGTCAAATGTCAACTTAAAGGCCGGTTTGTGCAGTACTGCACAAACACAGAAACAAAACAAAAACGGAAATTTAAGGGTCCTTTTTGGCCCATTCCGTGAAGGTCTGCATTTCCCAAAATATCATTCAAACCCTTATATCTTCCGATCTAATTGATAAAAATTAGTTCCCATTTCAGATAATAAGAGAGAATAGCCTCCTTTATTATATATTTAGAGATAAAAACCTTCAGGCTGAAACTTTTTATTTTATAGGCAAAAATAAAATATAAGTTTTTAAAATTTTTATTCTCAGCCCCCTGGTTTCCAGACCATGATAGCTACGGTATTGAACTTAACACGGCTGGATAGAAAACTTCGTTGCCGTCATTTTTCTCACTGATACCCCCACTTATCTCTTACGGCTTCCGCGCTATAAGCCGTAAAATGCATTTCAAGGTGGTAATTTTATCAGTTCATTTTTGCTTCACACCGGGGTTTAGGGTGGTTAGAGTCATTGGAGGGAAATGAAATTTTGCATGCAGCTAGGTAAGAGACATATGTCGACATTCTATCTGCATATATATCAATGAAACACCAACTTACCTTTACTAACATGCCGTTCCTCCACGCATCGTTGTAGCAAATCACCACGCGTCACCCCTGCGTCCACTTCGCGGCAACGCCGGCGATCGGTGCGGCCGTTTCTGTTTATTTATGGTCTGGTAAAAAAGTACCCAACACTACCCATAATGCATCACAAGTAATTAGAGTACCGTAAAAGTCTGAATTTACAATAACAGTATTATGTTTCTGTTTTTGGACCATGGGTGGATCCAGGGAATAAGTAGGCTAGGTGCCCCCCCCACCCTTCTCCCCCATCCCCTCCCCCAACCCCCAATCGACCATCGGCGCCCTCTGAAATTGTAAAGACACGCCTCTAAAGGCGAATGACGCTCCCTGAAATGTCGCTTCCCATACGCGGATCCAGGATTGCCTATCGGGGGCGAGGTGGAAGGGGAAACTTCCTGGTGGGCGCTATCTACACCAGGGACGCCACTTTTGGCCGGAAAAACCTATCAAGTAGGCGCTAAAACCTATCAGTTGACCCCGATACCTGCATCTCGGGGAAACCGACATTTCAGGGGGTGCCATCGAACTTTCCAGGGGTTTCCGGGACAATTTCAGGGGGCGCTAAGTTTCTATGGGGGCACCTGTCCCCTTTCCCCTTGTATCCGCCTATGTCGTTTCGGGGGCGGGGGCACGGAGGTGGGGCGTTACTGGTGTGGGGGTAATGAGATCGAGCATAAGCGGATCCAGGACATCAGCATGGGGGTAAGGGCTAAAGAGTTCGAGCATAGGCGGACCCAGGACATCAGTACGAGGGTGGGGCTAGGGAGTTAGAGCATAGGCGGATCCAGGACATCGGTACGAGGGTCGGGCTAGGGAGTTAGAGCATAGGCGGATCCAGGACATCGGTACGAGGGTCGGGCTAGGAAGTTAGAGCATAGGCGGATCCAGGACATTAGTACGGGGATGGGGCTAAGCAGCTGAGCATTAGCGGAATCAGGACATCAGTACGGGGTGAGACTCGGGGGTTCCAGCATAGGCGGATCCAGGATATTAGTACGGGGATGGGGCTAAGGAGCTCGAGCAGAGGTGGATCTAGGACATCAGTACGGCGGTGGGGCTAAGAAGCTCGAGCATAAGCGGATTCAGCTGATCAGTACGGGGGTGGGGCTCGGGAGCTCGAGCATAGTCGGATCCAGGACATCAGTAGGGGGTGGGGGCTAAGTAGTTCGAGCATAGGCGGATCCAGGGCAGTACAGAGGTATGGCTACGAAGTTCGAGCACAGGCGGATCCAGGACATCAGTAAAGGGGTGTGGTAAGGAGCTCGAGCATAGGCGGATCCAGGACATCAGTGGGGGGTAGGGGCTACGGAGTTCGAGCATAGGCGGATCCAAGACATCAGGAAGAAGGTGGGGTAAGGAGCTCGAGCATAGTCGGATCCAGGACATCAGTAGGGGGTAGAGGCTAAGGAGTTCGAGCATATGCGGATCCAGGACATCAGTACGGAGGTGGGGCTAAGAAGTTCGAGCATAGGCGGATCCAGGACATCAGTACGGGGGTGGGGCTAAGGAGCTCCAGCAAAGGCGGATCCAGGCCTCAGTACGGGGGTGGGGCTAAGGAGCTCAAGCATAGGCGGATCCAGGACATCAGTGGGTGGTGGGGTTGGGGGGTTGGAATAAAGGGAATCCAGGACATCAGTAGAGGGTCGGGGCTGAGCATAGGCGTTTCCAGGGCAATACAGAGGTGGGGCTAAGGAGCTCGAGCAGAGGCGGATCCAGGACATCAGTACGGGGGTGGGGCTAAGGGGCTCGAGTATAGGCGGATCAAGGACATCAGTACGGGGGTGGGGCTAAGGAGCTCGAGCATAAGTGGATCCAGGATATCAGCACGGGGGTGAGGCTAAGGAGCTGGAGCATAGGCGGATCCAGGACATAAGTATGGGTGTGCGGCTAAGGAGCTCGAGCAGAGGCGGATCCAGGACATCAGTACGGGGGTGGGGCTAAGGAGCTCGAGCAGAGGCGGATCCAGGACATCAGTACGGGGGTGGGGCTAAGGAGATCGAGCATAGGCGGATCCAGGACATCTGTACGGGAGTGGGGCTAAGGAGCTGGAGCATAGGCGGATCCAGGACATAAGTATGGGTGTGGGGCTAAGGAGCTCGAACAGACGCGGATCCAGGACATCAGTACGAGGGTGGGGCTAAGGGGCTCGAGTATAGGCGGATCAAGGACATCAGTACGGGGGTGGGGCTAAGGAGCTCGAGCATAAGCGGATCCAGGACATCAAGGGGCTAAAGAGTTAAAACAGGTAGGGGCTAAAGAGTTAAAACATAAGCGGATCCAGGGCATCAGTACGGGGGTGGGGCTAAGGAGCTCGAGCATAAGCGGATTCAGGACATCAGTACGTGGGTGGGGCTCGGGAGCTCGAGCATAGGCGGATCCAGGACATCAGTAGGGGTAGGGGCTAAGGAGTTCAAGCATAGGCGGATCCAGGGCAGTATAGAGGTGGGGCTACGGAGTTCGAGCATAGGCAGATCTAGGACAAATGTAAGGGGGTGGGGTAAGGAGCTCGTGCATAGGCGGATCCAGGACATCAGTTCCGTGGTGGGGCTGAGGTCTCGAGCTGGGGCATAACTCGGTAACAAATAGGCTGAATTGGGTGAAAATCTGCAGGTATAGGTGCAATACCGTCGGAAAACCCATCATATTTTATATCGTATCTCCTTTCTTCTCGTCATGCCCAGTCATTGCTTAACAAAACAAACATTATGCGTGTGTTTATTTCTTTGATGATATGAACAGAGGGCAGGCGTGGTGCAGTATGCAGAGACATGCTAATTTAGGAAAACATGGGCCTAGACAGGGGATTGAATGGAGCCATAATGAGAACACAAAACCTAAAACTCCAACATTGCGTTGTTATAAGTATCAAACTGCTGAAAAAACTCGCCTGTCAATCGAACTGTTTGGCTAACGTACATTGTCACCGGCTTCTCCTGCGCCAGAGCGGCACCTGCCGAGGCCGCAGGCCGAGGTCAGAGCCGCATGACGAAATCCATGGAGCGAAGCGCATTGAGATTTCTCAAGCGGCTCTATTCTGGCCGCTCAGACGGGTCTCGTCGTGGTCTGTTGTTGTTGTTGTTGGCGTCTGTCAGTCCTGAGAATTGATGTCAGAGCTCTGGAATTTTGTAGGGTGATAGCCCTTCTGCTCCAGACACCCAAGCTGAAGCCCCGAGTCGAAATCCAAAATAGTTTTTGAGAAATTTTGGCTCAAACTTTTTCTGTTTTATATTTTTCTAATTTTTACTTCTTAACCTACGAACTTGAAACTTATGTCCTTTTCGAAAGATAACAAGGGCAAGCTAGGGAAAACGAATTGAGCTGAACCGATAATATTTATTGCGCGAAAACGCGGCATTTCTCACGCGAGCAAAAAACCTGCTACAAGTTGATGCCCGACTTGTGCGCTCGAAATGTCAGAAGACAGGCCTCAGTTAGCTGAAAGGCAGTTACCTAGGGGTAGCTAGGAAAATTTTGTAGTGCTTAGGCATAGTTTTGAGTGCAAAACGCAAAATTTTGACCTACTTTTTACAGTTCTTCCGGAAGACTGAATTTTGGTTCATTTCATTTCAACGTTAATATCTCACAATCTAATTGACCGATTTGAGTTTTCATTTCAAATAATGAAAGAGCATTGCTTCCGCCGGATCATATTTGGAGATGGAAATTGTGAATGTGAAATTCTTTGTTTTATAGGCATAAATAGAAATGGAGTCAAAAAACTTTTTATTTGCATCTTTCTGGTTCCAAGCTCATGTCATTCACAAACTCAGAACTGACATGGCTGAAGAGGAAAGTTACTTGCGGTCATTTCGCTCACTTATACTACCAACCTATCTCTAATGGCTTTCGAGTAATTAGTCCAAAATGTATTACAAGATGCTAAATTTCTCGGACCACCTTTGCTTCTCACCATGGTTTGAAGTCCTTAAAATGGATGGAAGTGGAAGTAATTTGGCATGAAGCTAGCTTACGATCTTAGCTCGACGATACAACTAATTTCAGCCCAAAAGAATGTTTGGTTCGTCTTCTAGAAGCACCTTTATATCGTGCCTTTTCGGGACAAGCACAGCACCCGGCGCCAGCGGCCCGGCATATTCGGCGGAGTTGTACTAGCCAGTGACCTCCTGACGGGTCACAGCTGTTCAGCTAGTGGGAGGATGAGTAGTGTGGCACGGTGGTCTAGTGGTTAGAGGCCCTGTCTCTTGATCAGGTAGGTCCGGTTCGAATCCGGGGGTGACCACGTACTCTTTATTGGTTATTTCAAAGAAAAGAATGATAAAACTGACTTGCAGGCTTATAAAGAGATACATTAAGAACGAAATATGGTTTGCTTTCGGCACATTGTCATGCGGCTCTCCTGCGCCGGTGGGGCGTTAGCCCAGGCCGCAGGCCGAGGTTGTTGTTGTTGTTGTTGTCTGTTCTGAGCGCTGGTATCAGAGACCTAAAACTTTTGTGGATAGAAGGCACTTCCAAATGAATAAGCACCACAGTTGTCAATTTTCAAAATTTTCAAAATTTTGCCCAGAATTTTGCATTATGTGATTTTTAACTTTTATTTTTCTATTTTTTGCTAATTCATCTACAGTCTTCAAACTTGCACCCATTTACATCAGACAAATTTGTAGCTCACACAAAAAGTTGGAAAGAAAAAGCTTTAAATTTAGGGCTCTAAATTAGCTTTTAAACTTTGCACCCTAAATTTGGCATAAAACTCATGGTCTAAACTACAGGCTCGAAATATCTGAAGCTACAGCAGTTCAGGTTCTGAGTCAAATATCAACTTAAAGGCCGGTTTGTGCAGTACTGCACAAACACAGAAACAAAACAAAAACGGAAATTTAAGGGTCCTTTTTGGCCCATTCCGTGAAGGTCTGCATTTCCCAAAATATCATTCAATCCCTTATATCTTCCGATCTAATTGATAACAATTAGTTCCCATTTCAGATAATAAAAGAGAATAGCCTCCTTTATTATATATTTAGAGATAAAAACTTTCAGACCGAAACTTTTTATCTTATAGGCAAAAATGAAATATAAGTTTTTAAAATTTTTATTCTCAGCCCCCTGGTTTCCAGACCATGATAGCTACGGTATTGAACTTAACACGGCTGGATAGAAAACTTCGTTGCCGTCATTTTTCTCACTCATACCCCCCACTTATCTCTTACGGCTTCCGCGCTAACAGCCGTAAAATACATTTCGAAGTGGTAATTTTATCGGTTCATTTTTGCTTCACACCAGGATTTCGAATGGTTAATATAGATGGAAGTGGATGAAATTCGGCAAAAAGCTAGTTGAAAGACATATCTTGCCATCGCAACAGGTTGCATATCATAGCAACAACAGTGTACCTTTAATTAAATGTAATACACAATGCTAGTAAGTTTTCCGCTCGAAACCTCACCCCGCCGTTCGGCCGTAGCGTGGCTGCGGGCGGCGCACTGGTAGCTGCTATGCGAGACAGATACCATAGCTATGTACGCATGCTATAGACCAGCGCGAATGCCCGGTGGTGGCAGGGTAGTCTGTCTCGTTTCGGCTCCTCTACTCGTGCGGCGGGCGCGTTGTCTATTAGATATTCATATCAGTCGGACGGCCGGGTGGCGGCCGTGCGGTAGGGTCCCGCTCGCTGCGGCGACTTGCGACGAATAAAAAACAAAATGGTGGTCAGGAACTGGTTTGCTTGTTTGGTTTGTTGTGTTTTGTTTCTTTATGTGTGTCCAAATCTTACTGTGTATGTGTGTGATAGGTCCGGTAAAAGTGATGTGTTTTATGAGAGAGATAAGAGAGGCCCCACTACTTAAGCCTTCGGGGTTTTGCGTCAATCTATTTGTTATAACTGTCATATTGTTTCCGTCCAATAAAAGTTTAGCATCTGTCTATCTATCTACCCACTAGTTATTGCATCCTCTAACCATAGGTAGCACTGGCCAAAGGATCCACCGTTGCACACCATTTCTTTCCCAGCCGAATAAACCTCTTTGTGGTAATACCATGACACGTGACTCCTTGCACTCCCTGCTTAAATACACTTAATAAGCAGTGGCGAATCCAGGCCATTAGTATGGGGGGTGGGGCTAAGGAGCTCGAGCATAGGCGGATCAAAGACATAAGTACCGGGGTGGGGCTAGTGAGCTCGAGCATAGGCGGATCCAGGACATCAGTTCGGGGGTGGGGTTAAGGAGCTCGAGCATAGGCGGACCCAGGACATCAGTACGAGGGTGGGCTAAGGAGATCGAGCATAGGCGAATCCAGGACATCAGCACGGAGGTGGGGCTCAGGAGCTCGAGCATAGGCGGATCCAGGACATCAGTACAGGGGTGGGGCTAAGGAGTTCGAGCATAGGCGGAACCAGGACATCAGTACGGGGATGGGCCTAAGGAGCTCGATCATAGGCGGATCCAGGACATCAGTTCGGGGGTGGGGCTAAGGAGCTCGAGCATAGGCGGATCCAGGACATCAGTACGGGGGTGGTGTTAAGGAGCTCGAGCATAAGCGGATTCAGCTCATCAGTACGGGGGTGGGGCTCGGGAGCTCGAGCATAGGCGGATCCAGGACATCAGTACGGGGTTGGGGCTAAGGGATTCAAGCATAGGCGGATCCAGGGCAGTACAGAGGTGGGGCTACGGAGTTCGAGCATAGGCGGATCCAGGACATCAGTAAGGGGGTGGGGTAAGGAGCTCGACCATAGGCGGATCCAGGACATCAGTAGGGGGTAGGGGCTAAGGAGTTCGGGTATAGGCGGATCCAGGACATCAGTACGGGGGTGGGGCTAAGGGGCTCGAGTATAGGCGGATCAAGGACATCAGTACGGGGGTGGGGCTAAGGAGCTCGAGCATAAGCGGATCCAGGATATCAGCACGGGGGTGAGGCTAAGGAGCTGGAGCATAGGCGGATCCAGGACATAAGTATGGGTGTGCGGCTAAGGAGCTCGAGCAGAGGCGGATCCAGGACATCAGTACGGGGGTGGGGCTAAGGAGCTCGAGCAGAGGCGGATCCAGGACATCAGTACGGGGGTGGGGCTAAAGAGATCGAGCATAGGCGGATCCAGGACATCTGTACGGGAGTGGGGCTAAGGAGCTGGAGCATAGGCGGAACCAGGACATAAGTATGGGTGTGGGGCTAAGGAGCTCGAACAGACGCGGATCCAGGACATCAGTACGAGGGTGGGGCTAAGGGGCTCGAGTATAGGCGGATCAAGGACATCAGTACGGGGGTGGGGCTAAGGAGCTCGAGCATAAGCGGATCCAGGACATCAAGGGGCTAAAGAGTTAAAACAGGTAGGGGCTAAAGAGTTAAAACATAAGCGGATCCAGGGCATCAGTACGGGGGTGGGGCTAAGGAGCTCGAGCATAAGCGGATTCAGGACATCAGTACGTGGGTGGGGCTCGGGAGCTCGAGCATAGGCGGATCCAGGACATCAGTAGGGGTAGGGGCTAAGGAGTTCAAGCATAGGCGGATCCAGGGCAGTATAGAGGTGGGGCTACGGAGTTCGAGCATAGGCAGATCTAGGACAAATGTAAGGGGGTGGGGTAAGGAGCTCGTGCATAGGCGGATCCAGGACATCAGTTCCGTGGTGGGGCTGAGGTCTCGAGCTGGGGCATAACTCGGTAACAAATAGGCTGAATTGGGTGAAAATCTGCAGGTATAGGTGCAATACCGTCGGAAAACCCATCATATTTTATATCGTATCTCCTTTCTTCTCGTCATGCCCAGTCATTGCTTAACAAAACAAACATTATGCGTGTGTTTATTTCTTTGATGATATGAACAGAGGGCAGGCGTGGTGCAGTATGCAGAGACATGCTAATTTAGGAAAACATGGGCCTAGACAGGGGATTGAATGGAGCCATAATGAGAACACAAAACCTAAAACTCCAACATTGCGTTGTTATAAGTATCAAACTGCTGAAAAAACTCGCCTGTCAATCGAACTGTTTGGCTAACGTACATTGTCACCGGCTTCTCCTGCGCCAGAGCGGCACCTGCCGAGGCCGCAGGCCGAGGTCTGTTGTTGTTGTTGTTGTCTGTTCTGAGCGCTGGTATCAGAGACCTAAAACTTTTGTGGATAGAAGGCACTTCCAAATGAATAAGCACCACGGTTGTCAATTTTCAAAATTTCAAAATTTTGCCCAGAATTTTGCTTTATGTGATTTTTAACTTTTATTTTTCTATTTTTTGGTAATTCATCTAGAGTATTCAAACTTGCACCCTTTTACATCAGGGAAATTTGTAGTTCACACAAAAAAATTTGAAAGAAAAATTTTTAAATTTAAGGCTCTAAATTAGCTTTTAAACTTCGCATCCTAAATTTGGCATAAAACTCATGGTCTAAACTATAGGCTCGAAATATCTGAACCTACGGCAGTTCATGCTCTAAGTCAAATATCCACTTATAGGCCTGTTTGTGTAGTTCTGCACAAACTCAAAAACAAAATGAAAACGGAAATTTAAGGGTCCTTTTTGGCCCATTCCGTAAAGGTCTGCATTTCCTGAAATATCATTCAAACCCTTATATCTTCCGATCTAATTAATAAAAATTAGTTCCCATTTCAGATAATAAAAGAGAATAGCCTCCTTTATTATATATTTAGAGATAACAACTTTCAGACTGCAACTTTTTATTTTATAGGCAAAAATAAAATATAAGTTTTTAAAATTTTTATTCTCAGGCCCGTGGTTTCCAGACCATGATAGCTACGGTATTGAACTTAACACGGCTGGATACCAAACTTCGTTGCCGTCATTTTTCTCACTCATACCCCCCACTTATCTCTTATGGCGTCCGAGCTATAAGTCGTAAAATACATTTCGAAGTGGTAATTTTATCGGTTCATTTTTGCTTCACACCGGGGTTTAGGGTGGTTAGAGTTATTGGAGGGAAATAAAACTTTGCATGCAGCTAGGTAAGAGACATATGTCGACATTCCATCTGGTTAGATATCAATAAAACACCAAGTTACCTTTACTTACATGCCGTTTGTCCACGCATCGCTGTAGCACATTGCCAGGCGTCACCCCCGCGTCCACGCCGCGGCAACGCCGGCGATCGGAGCGGCCGCTCTGTTTATGGTCTGGTAAAAACGTACCCAATACTACCCATAATGCATCACAAGTAAATAGAGTACCGTAAAAGTCCGAGCTTACAATAAGAGTATTATGTTTCGGTTTTTGGACCATGGGTGGATCCAGGAAATAAGTTGGCTAGGTGCCCCCCCACCCCCTCCCCCATCCCCCTCCCTCAAGCATAAGCGGATCAAGGACATCAGTACGGGGGTAGGGGCTAAGGAGTTCGAGCATAGGCGGATCCAGGACATCAGTACGGGGGTGGGGCTCGGGAGCTCGAGCATAGGCGGATCCAGGACATCAGTACCGGGGTGGGGCTAAGGACCTCGAGCATAGAAGGATCCAGGACAGTACGGAGGTGGGGCTACGGAGTTCGAGCATAGGCGGATCCAGGACAGAAATGCACAGGTGGATCCAAGATTGCCGATTGGGGGAGGGGGGCAGCTTCCCGGAAGGAGGGGTGGCATCCGGACCAGGGGGCGCCACTTTTGACCGGGAAAACCCATCAGCTGGCCGCCGATTTTCACATCCTGATGGGGGGAAAGCAAAATTTCGGGGGTGAGCCATGGACATTTTAGGGGGTGCCAAGGGTCGATCGGGGGGGGAAGTGCCACCTTCCCTGCCTGGATCTGCTTATACTGACATGTATCCCAAACGTACCCCAGCCAGACGGCCACAGTTGTCAGCTGTTGGCGCGCCCCCTGAAATTGCAAAGACACGCCTCTTAATGCAATGACGCCCCCTGAAATTTCGCTTCCCATAGGCGGATCCAGGATTGCCAATCGGGGGCGAACGGGAAGGGTTACCTTCCTGGGGGGGGCACCATTCGGACCAGTTCGCCACTTTTGGCCGGAAAAACCTGTCAGGTGGGCGCAAAATCCTATCGGTGGACGCCGCTTTCTGCATCCTGGCGGATCACCGAGCTTTCCAGGGGGCTCTGTGACCATTTCAGGGGACGTTGAGGTTTGATGGGGGCACCTGTCCCCTTTTGATCCGTCTATGTCGTTTCCATTCCCCCCCAGGATGCCAAAAATTGGCGCCCACCGATAGGATTTATGGCTTCCTATCGGTTTTGCTAGTCAAAAATGACACTACCCTGGTCTGGATGGTGCCCCCCCAAAGGTGCCCCCTGACTGGCAAACCTGGATCCACATATGTTTTGGACTGTCAAAGAGGGTTGGAAAACACAAAAATTACCTACCTGTATAAAGGAGATCTGTGGTGTTCGTAGAGGTGTACAGAAGGAGTATCTCACTTCGGTTTTAGGACCATAGGCAGATCAAGGGGATGGGGCATAGGCGGATCCAGGATTGCCAATCGGGTGAGGGCGTCACCTTCCGGCGGGTGCGCAGTCCAGACCGGCCGGGGGAGGCACCTTTCACGGGCAAAACCAGGAGGGGGAGAAACTCCTATCTGTGGAAGGCGATGTTTGCATCCTGGGGGAAGGGGGTGGTGGATACAGAAATTTGAGGGGGGAGTTACTGACCTTTCAGGTGTCGCCGTCGCCATTACAGGGAGCTCCGAGGATCGATCGGAGGGCGGGGGCACCTGCCCCCTTTGCCCGCGCCGAGGATCGATCGGAGGGCGGGGTCCCCTTCCCCCTGGAATCCGCCTCTGGAAAGGGGGTAGGTGACCGCCTCCCATTCGACCCTCGGCGCCCCCTGAAATGGCTACGTCACGCCCCTGAAGATCGATTACGCTTCCTGAAATATCACTTCCCATTTCCCACCCCGCACCAGGATGTGAAAATCAGCGCCCATCAATATGATGTTGCACCCACCTTATAGGCTTTGCTGGCCAAAAGTGGCGCCCCCTTGGTCCGGACTGCACCCCTGGGGAAAGTGCCCCCCCCCACCCGAGTAGCAGTTCATGATCCGCCTGTGCTTCCACCCTGTTTGCTAGTGGCGGCGCTTGTGCTGTTCGTTTTGGCTATTAATTTTTTAGCATGATCCTCACCAGCCTCATCCTTATAAAGGAACCGAAAAAATGCTGTGCTAGTGCCAGTCTCCATTTGGTCACACGCAGCAAAGAACTAGTGGGAAAAGGCCGAGGACTCATCGCCAAGTCTAGGTGAATCTGGAGATTTTAAAGCTAAATGTGGAGGATTATCACGATGGCTATCTGGCAGCACTGGGGCCGCGCGCGGGGGGAATCCCTCCTCTGTTTAGTGTTTGCATCGCACTGGTAAGTTGTGGGTGACGTCCTGGTGGTATTTCAGTTTCCTAGTGCTAATATGTCGTATTTAGAAACTTCATGCTATGCTATGGTAAGGAGAAAAGTTTTCTGAGCTTTTAGAAGTTATTTAAGTACAAAGGCACTGTTATCTAATATAGACAGACTTTGTTTGACACTGCTTAAGTTGGAGGGTAGCAGACGCCATTGGGAGATTGGGACAGCTGTTGTATAGTGTCTGGCGAAATTATCAGTATACCTAATTTTTGGTCAAAACATAAGGTATATATTCGATGAAAGGGAATTCAAAAGTGTTACTTCAATCTTAAGAGCCAAAATGGTTGATAATAGAGGTGGAAGTTTCGGACAATTTTTTCAGGCCGGGGCCCGGTCTGATGTTGTTTTCAGAAGCCCGTCGCAAGGCTGACATTTGGAAAATCACCTCAATAAGGGGCAGGGTTGGTGTCAAAAAGTTTGACGAAAAGAATGATAAAGAAGTTCAAAGAATGATAAAGTAAATATGAAGTTTTTGAACCTGTTGATAGTTAGTTTTTAACAACTGAATCCAAATCTAACATTTCTTTAGCTCGTACCACATCAAAGAATGGAAACTGATCATGGGCGGAGATCGGGGGTGGGGGGGGTCAGGAGCCCTCTTGGATATAGGTTGTCTAATAGGCTTTGTATAGGGCTTGTGTGCCAGCGTTAACCGGTATAACAAGGCCAGACGTCTTAGCACTGCCAGATAGGGACATTGGGCTCTTCCTGGGGAAAACAAATTCCCGAGATCCCAAAATTTCGTCAGATTCCTACGGTATCCCCATGAAAGAGGAACGCTCAAGGGATTTTTGTCACAGGCGGTTGGAGGAGAGGAACAGGAAGCTGTTGCGGTGTACTTCATAGCAAGGAATTTTTGGCAAAGGCACAACCAGGGGAGTGGATTTCGGCCCTGGGCGGATTCAGGGGAGGGAAGGAGACGGGACCCTGTGTAGGCAGATTTAGGAGCGTGGAACTGTTGCGGCACTTTACAGCATAGGCGGATCCAGGATTGCCGATCGGGGGGGCACCTTCCCGGGGGGCGCCATCCGGACCAGGGGGCGCCACTTATGACCGGCAAAACCTATCAGGTGGGCGCCAAATCCTGTCGGTGGGCGCCGACTTTCGTATCGTGGGGGGGGTGGGAAGCGACATTTCAGGGGGCGCCATCGACCTTTCAGGGGGCGCCGAGGGTCGATGCGGAGTACGTGCCCCCCTTGCCCCCCCTGGATCCGCCTATGCTTTACAGGGCAAGAGATTCTTGGCATATGCACATCCAAGGAAGGGCACATAGGTAATGGGCGGATCCAGGGGGAAGTAGATGGGACCCTGTATAAAAAAGTCTGCTTTGCGTAGGCGGATTCAGGAGGGGGAAAGTTGCAGCGCTCTACAGAGCAAGGGATTATTGGCATAGGCACGTCCAGGGAAAGGGATTTAGGCAACTGGTAAGTAGACGGGACCCTGTAAAACAAAGCATATTTGGCTTACGCGGATACAGGGGAGGGAAAGGAGATGATACTATAATAAATTATACTTTTCATAGGCGGATTCAGGTGGGGGAAACTGTTGTGCTGCACTACAGAGCAAGGCATTCTTAGCTCAAGCGCGTCCAGGGAAGGGGATTTAAGCCATGCGCGGATTCAGGGAACGGGAAGTAGACAGGACCCTGCATAACTTGATTCAGGGAGGGAACTGTTGTGGTGCACTACTTAGCAAGGGATTCTTCACATGGGCACATCCAGCCGAAATTTGCACGAAGCCGAAAACCCTACTGTCATATTAAAAGCACTAACACTATTCCTACTTTACAGATGAGATACTGGAGGCCAAATGCAACAATCCAATGCCATTTTAACATCTATTGGACTGGACTGGATAGGCTGCAGATCTTTTCAGAAGTGAGCCATATACCAAAGAAATCATTTTCTTTGTTTTCATTTGTTGTTCATTCCTAACCAACGGTTTACCGTCGGAAATCACTGACAAATAAAAAAATAAAAACATATAAAAACAAAAAATACAAAACATACAAAACTAGAAAAAAGAAAAATACAACAAATAAGCAGCATTTTTGTTGTCCAGAGTCTTGGTTGCTTCTGTTGGCCAAAGAAACAAGGAAACGATTCATTATCATGGTGGATCTCGAAACATATCGGTTGCGAATAGGCCTGAATGGGCATCATCGTACTGCCCTTGATACTCATGACGCAGCAATGAAACCTTTCCTGAGGTTAATCGGCGATGGGTCAGTACATCTAATGCGAGGCGGAGGTGGAAGGCACCACCCAGTACACAGGAATCAGGCAGTAAATGTTGTATGTGGAAATCACCGATTCACGTTAGAAAAAAATTCAGGTGCTGGTTGGTGCGGATATATCAGTATCGCGCAAGCGCTAGGACTGGACCAGTACATAGTGATGCGCAATATAGCGGATTTTATTGCCATCAAC
Source organism: Lepas anatifera (assembly GCA_034440635.1). NCBI lineage: Eukaryota > Metazoa > Arthropoda > Thecostraca > Lepadidae > Lepas > Lepas anatifera. The sequence goes on along the minus strand of JAOTON010000796.1, from coordinate 9,650 downwards.
CCGAGGCTTTACAGTATGATGAGGTTCGAGGACACGCCTGAGTCCCATACTGTATATGCAGACGAGTTACGCCAATTGTCAATTGAGAGACCGTCTTTTCTGAACCGAAAGCACTGGGTTTCGAACCTGCATCAGGTATGTGTGCCGCATATATATGGTGTTGAAGTGTTTGTGTATTACTTAGAAGGCGTGAGATGGAAGTGGGTCCCCTCTTTCTTGAAGCCTGGAATTATGGGTGGGCCAATTGGTAGTATTTACATACTTCATTGCAGCGACCACTATGAATGGCTACGTGAAACGGCGCGGACTGTCGTGCCAACAATGCCAGAAAGGTTTGATTTTTTACAAGCTATTCAGGTGAATCTTTTGGATCCGTTTCCCCTGCGGATAGCTAGAGCAGTAAGCCACGCAGTGCCCAGCTCACGTCCAAGTGATCCAGAACAGCGCAGAGTTCAGAAACAGGCATCCGATGACAGTGATTGTATTGTTATCTCCTTAGAGAATCAAATGAATGGTTCGGATAATTATGAAAAGAGGGATTCGGAATCACTGTCTGACCTGGGTAAAGATAGAGTGCCCAGTGACAGTGTAAACGTTTCGATGATTCCGGCTAAAATGTCAGTTACCAAACCAAAGCGGCGGAGAAAAAGGCCCCTAACGAAACGAAAGGTCCGGCAGGCGTCAAAGAAAGATGCTGTAGCCACTAACTCAGCTCAAGGCGCGAGTAGTCAGGCTAAAACTAGAACAGAGAGCATTAGGCCGCGCCGAGATGTAAAAAAAATAGTTCAGTCTCAATCTCAGAGTTCACCAGCGTCCTCTGTTGATATTCTGTCCGGAATTCTGGGATCAAAGGGTAACAAGGAGATCGAAGCCTTCACGCCCTCTCATCTAGCAAGCTCTGATGATGTGTCGAGTAGTGCATCTTGGGTTAAGAGCCATGAAACAGAAACCGTTTCTTGGGATTTTGAGCGTATGCGTCAAAGTCGAGAGACCAATATGTCTCAACGTCGCAGGGAAAAGATGCGTGACCTGGAATTAAAACGTGCCAAACGAAAACAGGCAGGAATTGTTGATGCTGAGAGGACAGCTGCTGCTAAAAGACGGGCTGAAAATCCTGAACTTCGGGAGGCTGAAAGGCGAGCCACTGCTTCCAAAAGAGCTAACAACCCTGAGCTTCGGGAGGCTGAAAGGCGGGCCACTGCTTCCAAAAGAGCTAACAACCCTGAGCTTCGGGAGGCTGAAAGGCGGGCCACTGCTTCCAAACGAATTATTCCCGCTTTCCGTGCCAGTGAAAGAGCGTTAGACGCGAAATCAAAACGTCTAAAGTGTGTTGATCCCGAAGTAAAGTTGAAAGAGAAAACGCAAAGCCAGCTGAGGCGTGCAGATCCGAAAGTAAAGTTGAAAGAGAAGACGCAAAGCCAGCTGAGGCGTGCGTCCATTCGGGAAAAGGCTCGTCAAAGGCAGCTGTTCCGTGATAAATACAGACGGCCTGAGTTCAGAGAACGTTTTCTTTATCTTAAGAGACTCGTTGAGCGGCGTAGACGCATGGACCCCACATTTGCCTCAGGAAAAGATGCTGGCCGAAAGCGTAGCGCTGTTATTGGTGCTAGTCAAATGGTGAGGGAAAATCTGCTGCGACTAAAAAAAGAGCTTATCACTACTCTGATGCCATGCATCAGCTGTCAGCGCATGATGTTTCCTGCTCAGAGAGTTTTCCTCCCGGGCCGTGTCGCCACGCCGTATGTCGATTCGGGTGGTAATTTTTGTCATACATGTGCCAGGCAGATCAGGAAAGGAAAGACACCCTCGTGGTATTACAAAAACTTTTACAATGGAGAGGGTATATTCCCCCGGAAGAAGCCACACGTGTCTGACTTAAATTGGATGGAATCGAGGCTTCTGGCGGTATGCCATCCTTTTCTTAGATTACAGATGCCGTTCTCAAAGCGCCCTGTACCTTTGGGAACTGGCCGGGGTCGTGGAGGATATCGTCTGGTGGGTAGCGTCGTTCTGGTTCCGCACAAAGTGGCAAACACTTGGAGTCGGATTTTACCTCGCGTTGCAAAAGATCTGAGCGTTACAACGTTGGACTTGAAAACGCGCGTTATATTGAACAGGCGATTAGCGGACGACCGAGCTTACGAGGAAGGCACCATCGACATTGCCAAAATGAAATTGGCTGTGAATGAGCTGCGTTCAACACCAGCGTATGAGGGCGTAATATTTGATGAAGAGCGCTTGACTAACTTGAAAGATTTCGAACCCCCGTGCGAAACCGCCTTTCCTGATGACCTAATTTGGCCGGATGATGACGTGAGTGATAGTGAATTGCCCTCTGGTAATCACGTCAATGCTGGTGACGGAGCTGGCACGAAATATACCCTTGTGGTGAAACATTCAGAACAGCATCAGACAGCTGATAGCCACGGGCGGCACCATGGGTTTGGGCTTCAGGGTCATGAAAGCCTTAAGCTGGCCCCCACCGAGAATGGAAAGCCTGTACCAATATCAAACATATCTGCCTTCTATGAATGTTTCCCTGATATTTTTCAAGGTCAAAATCAGCTAATTACAAAGGGTGATCAAAAGTTCGATCTGTCTACGATTGCAAAGCTTATGGTAATGTCAAAAGATGCCAGACTTGCCAGAAAATATGAGGCCTTGTTCATGCTGTACCGTATTAAGCAGTACATTCTGCTCGAGGGCAAGCTTTGGTTTTACCTGTCGAAAACCAAGTCTGGCGTTCCTTTGACAGCTGGTCTCTGCAGGGCTGGAAAACCAGCTCTGCAAAATGCTGAGGTTGTAACGTCCTTTCTAGAAGCTTCTCGCAATTCTCCTCAGTACTGGTCAGCCAAAAAAGCGGAGGTATTTGCATTCATTCGCCAGCTGGGGCGTCCTACTTTTTTATTACTTTTTCACCCGTTGAAATATTTTGGACACCCTTGTACGTGCTTTTGAAACAGGTGAAAAGTGAAAAGCATATGGAGCAATCTGATGAGGAGTTTGCAAAGTTGATTGCCGAAGCCGAGAACAACATCCGAATTTCTGTTTCTCAAAGAGAAATGAAATCCGAAATACGAGGGATGATTCAGAGGGATCCCATCACCACCTGTCGATACCTTTTTTACAGGTATCGGAAGGTTTTGGCCTTCATGAAGTCGAACAGTTCTGTCATCGGAAATGTATCAGACTATTTTGTAAGGGTGGAATACCAACAACGTGGTATGCCTCATTTTCATGGGTTGTTTTTTACAGACAATGACCCAGTAGAAAGTATTGACTGGCAGAAACTGAGCGAACTTGAAAAAGAGGCTGCGATTACTCGTTTCGTTGATAAAGTATCGACATGCCACTTGCCTCCGGGAAAACCGGATGGACTGGAGGAAGTGAGACTGTTCCAGTTCCATAAATGCTATACAAACCTATGCCACACGAAAAAAGTAAGAGGACCCGGCCGAAAGCTAGTTTGCCGATTTGGTTTTCCGAGGCCGCCGATGAAAAAGACCATGATTCTTTCTCCATTTGGCGAAAATGAGTTTGGGGAGACTAAAAAGACTTGGCTGGAGAAATGTTACAACAGAGTCTTTTTGGCGCTTGATGGCCTACCAAAGGATGACAAATTATGCGAAGTTGAAACCACTTTCGATGAGTTTTTGAGGAAGTTAGATTTGAACGAGAATGACTATATCAACTGCTTGCGTGTGCCTCTCAGGAGAAAGAAAGTTTACTTACAGCGTCGGCTTTGCGAGGCAAGGGTTAACAATTACTCGGCAGATCTGTTAAAGGCTTGGTTCTCCAATATGGACATATCATATTGTGAGGACGTATAGGCAGTGGCTCGTTACCTGACAGATTACCTCACAAAGTCTGCCCGTGGTGTCTCATCGCTCATGCGACAGCTGATGCGCGAACTCGATAAGAATCCGCAGCTTACCGCCCTACAAAAAATGAACCAAATACGAGCCAAGTTCATGGGGAGCACTGAGGTTCCGCTTGAGGAGTGTGCAGTGGACTTGTGTCAGCTGCCATATGTGATTTCCAGCCGTGGAACCACGAGAATTAGCACTTACCAAGAATCCGACCGGGTCTATATACGCAAAACTTTCGATGAATTGCAGAAACTCGATGATCAGTCAACAGATGTTTTGCAACCCAGTCTCATTGCAAAGTATACCAAGAGACCAAAGGCTCTGGAGAGTATATGTCTCGCAGAGTATGTGGCGTCTTATCACAATGCGCGTCAGAAAGAGAGTGAACCTCGGGTGAATAATCGCCTACTTGGCAATATTGATGCACCTTGCGACGATGATGTTGCCGGACATGATGATGAAAATCTGATATATACCCTAGAAAAAGGCATACAAAAACGGCGTAGGCACCGTGTTCTTTTGTACAACCTATGCAAAGAGTCAGTAGATGCAGAAAAATATTTTCGACAGCACCTATTGTTGTTCAAACATTTCCGCAACGAGAAGGATGAAACTGACTCTCCACCCCTAGTGGGATCTAATAAGGACATTTCTGCGCGACGATCGCAGTTTCTGAAGTTCTATGACGAAATCCTGGAGAATAGAAAAATGTTTCATCATGGTTTGACGTCACTCAGTGACATGGGTGTGACCATGTCACAGCTTATTGAGGAGGAACATATGATTGACAATAGCAATGAAAAAAATGATTGCGAGACAGACATGCAAGTAAATCTTGATAACCGCCTACCGAAAGAGACAGATGATAACAAGCCCGATATGGACGTTCCTGGGCCAGGCTGCGGTGATGTGAATGATGTTGAAAATGGGACAAATCCTGTTGTAGTCTATAAGATACCTAGTCTGGTGACCGATTCCGAGTATACAGAGCTGATCCTGTCGCTTAATGAGTTGCAGCGTAAGTTTGTCTTCGACCTGGCTCATCGGATCATTGATCGAGAGGACCAGGTACTAGCGTATCTTGCCGGAATGGCTGGAACTGGGAAGTCTCGGTTAATATTTGCATTGCAGCAGTGTATCGGTCGTTTTAAGTATCGATCCGAGGACGTTATTGTAATCCTGCCAACAGCTTTCACAGGGATTGCCGCGGTGAATCTAGTTGGGGGAGTGACACTTCACAGTGCGTTCTCACTTCCCCTGCAGACTAGCCCCGGAGAAGCCTTGAAACCGCTGAATTACACCTACAGTAAGAGCTTGGTTGACAAGTACGCTTATTTGGTTTTGCTGATAATAGACGAAATATCCATGGTGTCTTCGACTATCCTGCAGAACATTGACACCAGGCTGCGATTGCTAAAAGGCGTAGATCGACCTTTTGGTGGCATATCAGTGCTTTGTGTTGGAGATTTCAACCAACTGAAGCCCGTGCTTGCCCCACCAGTCTACCATTTAAGCGATGACCCGTATGCCAGACTCTTTAACAACCTATGGCTACATTTTGTTGTTTTCGAGCTGACACAGTGCATGAGGGTGAAGCCTGATGAGAGAGCCTTTGCAAGTGCTCTGGTAAAGTTGGGAAGACGGGAACTGGACTCAAAAAGTCTAGCATTGTTTAAGCAATGTGTTGTGAGCCCTCAGCGGCCGGTTCCGCTCGACTGTGTGCATTTGTATAGCTCTAATGCAGAAGTGGATAAACATAATGCTAATAGAATCGATCAGGCACGCACTAAGTTGCCCTGTTGGGAAAGTATTGCCGTAGACCACTTCAAAGACAAACGCAAAGCTGCTTTGGACGCTGCTAAAGCATCAGACCTGGCAAAGGCCGTGGAGAGAATGCTGCTTGTTAAAAACTGGAAATCTTGCCAGGAAATTGGTGCTGGTAAAAGGACTAAATTACATGGTCACAAAGAATATTTCAGTAACGGACCGGCTCGCCAATGGATCCGTGGGCGAGTGTTTTCACGCATGGAAAAAAATTGACGGTACGACGATAGCCTATCTGAAGTTCAAAGATCCCATGGTGGGTGGGAGCAAATATAAAGGCAGATCAGTAGACCCTGGCAATAACAAAATTACGGGCTTAGAACTGTGTGTTGTCGTGGAAGCAACCGAAATGTCTTTCCAGGTTTCAAATGGTATATCATGCATGCGCCGTCAGTTGCCACTGGTGCCAGCAACGGCGATTACTATTCATAAATCCCAAGGCCAAACTGTTGACGCACCACTTTGTTTTCATGTTGGTAAAAGTCCGATGCCTTTGGCAAGTTACTATGTGGCTTTAAGCAGGGTTACCAGCCAGAAGAATCTTTTTATCGACGTGTCTCAGACAGGTTGTTTTCGTCCCCCGATGGGTCAGAGAAAAAAGAGGCAGATTCTTTAGTGGAGAAAATGGCTGAGAATAGACCGTATTTGTTCAGCTTAGAATACATCGAGGATGACGATGACAGTGTGATTCTGCGCATCGGCTATCAAAACTGTAACTCCGTAGCAAAATACTCTGAATATATAAATGGTGACCGGAGTTTTCCAGAGTTGTGACGTGCTTTGTTTCGTCGAGAGCAGGGCCAAACTGCGCAGCGATTCGCCTCTGAGACAGTTTATGGTTGCTGCCCATGTTCCATCCTCAGGTTCGATTACACTCGGATCTCGGATATATGTAACGAACACTCTGCTCCAGGAGAGCAACAGTAAAACAATTTTTGAAAAAGAGAATCCCGGCTAAAGGGAGACCTGTTCTCGAAATTAACGCTGTTAGGTTGTGCCGGAACGAGAAAAGGATTGTCATTATCAGTAATTACAGATATAATAAAGCAACCGACCATCGCGTCTGTACAGCGTTGCAAAGCATTCTTTGCAGAGACGGACTGGGTGACGTATCCGTGGATGACGCTATAATTGTGGTTGGTGATTTCAACACTGGTTCGGAATCTAATTTCTCGGCATTTGACAAACTTTTCAACGATACACTGGGTGCTAAACGAATTATCGATAACGATTTAGTGAACACCACGCATGGCGGCACGTCCATCGATACAGTATACTGTACAAGCAAAAGCTCAATTTCTGTTGAAGCTATGGTGTTCTGGAGTCCGTTCAATACCCAGTATCACTGGCCCATAATGGTCAAGGTAAAACTGATCGCATGATTGTGAGCTAGATGAGAATGTGGAAAAAATTTCTTTGAAACAGTGCGTTAAAGCTGAGAAACTCATCAAAGGCGGCCGAAAAATATGCTTGCCACTTGCTTACAATGCGACGTTAAAATCAATGAGATTTTTAAACGAAACTGGATCGATTTCTATTTGAACCTGAGCTCATCATTTGGTGCCGAGATGAAACAGAATTCAATGGGCTCTAGTTTGGACCTTGGTGGCAAGTACAGTGAATTGGATGGTATCACATGGCTTGCTGTGGAATAAGGCACTCTGATGTGAATATTCTGCAGCTTAATGCTTGCAGCTTACTAACAACGGCCAGATAATTCAGTCAATGCCCGATGTTCAAGCTGCCAATAATGGTTGGAGCCCTGTGACTCTCAGGGCGATTGCAAGAGACAGCAGAGCTCTTGAAAAAGGCAGCGAAGCCAATAGTACGGCCCTTTTGAGGTTTGTGTCTGCAAGGAAGGACATGAACTACAATGCATAAGACCCGTCAGCTGATGCTGGCGAGAGAAAACAAATCGGCCGACAGAAAAGCATTGTAGCTTTTATTTGGCTGTCAGTATGGGCTTGGCGTGAAATGGCTGGATTCTGATACGTGAAAAGAGACTGACGCTCAGTTGTATGACTATTTGTGTTCCTATCTGTTGTGAATCATCCACAATAAAAGGTTTTATTTTATACCTGCAAGATGTCTTTCCAGTGGCGAGTACGGTACCCAAGCCGCTGAGAGTGGGTTGGAAAATATAAGCCTCCCCTATCCAACCCACCAATGAAGGCATTAAGGCCTCAGGAACGGAGACCTTCGAGATACACCACGAGAAGGTGTGCCAACTATGGTGTGACCTCAGCGAAAGGGGAGCTCGCTACAAGTAGAGAGGTCGCACGACTCCCCAATATGATGTGACCTCGGTGGAAGGGGAGCCCACCCCTAGTTGAGAGGTCACATAGCTCGCTTGAAAGAAAGCAGAGCCAGGTCTCCGTTCAACATCACTGAGTGATGTTATATCAGCGCGCTGGAAGCTCGTCACTAGAAAGATATGTTTCTATAAATATTTATAAGTAGTTTTACCACCCTCTAGGCCTAAAGATCAGGAACACATTTGGCATGCACATGCCTAAGGTTAGGAATCGATGCTGAGCAAAGCTCAGCGCAAAACATTACAATATTGCTCTTATTTTTAGTTTGATTAAGTGGTTTGCATTGCCACAGGCAAAATTTATGGGGCGCGCTACCAGTTCCCGTCCCCGCCGGGCGCCCTGGGCAACGGGATGAGAGATGGAAACAAGGTTTCCTTCGTCATATCAGCTAGATGGTTAATTTTGTGTTTTGAATCATCCCGGCAGAGAAACTGGAATTTTCTACCTATTATTTTGGCAGCTAAATTAGACACTTATCTATTATGTTTTCCCCACGTGGAAACACCACGGAGCGTATCCACACCTGGTGCTGGACCGCAGACATACTTAACATCCGTTACAAAATGACCTGTTTTGAGTCTTTTAACTTGATGATAAGGTGAGACCGACTAAAGATATGAGCACGATTATTGTGTGTCCCACGTGGGAACACCACGGTGCGGACTGACACCGGGTGCGGAAACACTTTTATGATGAGGTGAAGGTGACCTAACCCGCGCCTCGATGGGCCTCCGAGCCACCTTCGCCCTGGCTGAGGGGGGGTGTTTGAACACCTCCTCGATCTTGGCCCCTATGCAGGATAGCAAAAAAAAACGCAACAAAATCATGAACAAACTATAGCTGTCACTTTTTGGCTCAGGTCAATATTGAGGTCATGACAGGTCAGAGAAAATGACATTTTGAGTAGAGTTCTTGCGCTCTAGCGTCTGACAGAGGTGAATTTCATTTTTTTAGGCACCATTCGCTTTCTGTCATCACGGCGAATGGATTGGTGTATAATAGTCCAAACTCTCGGGAACAAAAAAATGTTTTATTCATTCTCCCGCTTTCGAGGACTATGCGTGTACTCCACTTTTCACCTTCATGGGAGCAGCAATTCTGACTGCGCCGACGCTCTATGACATTGGTCGCCCTGGCGGGCGATCAATGCGGTAAAAAATAAGAATTTTTATGAGAGATACTAAAATCGCAAGTCCTGCCCAGAGAACTATTACTTATCCACATACACGAGGGAACAGAGGGGAGGGGGCAATCCGTTATTTACATTAGAGATTCTTAACTAGGGGCGGATCCAGAAATTATTCAAGGAGGGGGCGAAACCTGACTGGGGGGCGGTGTCTTCGGAGGGGGCCCAGAATGGCTTTTGGGGGCCCGACCAGCAAGGTATAAGTTTCCATAAGAAACGTACATACACAAAAAACATGCTGAGCAAAAAGAGCGTTAAACATCGTTCTCAGGGCTAAAACTCCGAGAACTGAAAACGCCCACAACACTATGAACTGGCCCTGAAATCCCTGAGGTGGGCTCAACATTCGATTGGAACTCCATCAATCCAGGACTGGCCAAATTTGGGCTAGGATCACTTATCGGGGCCATCTCAGATCACATACAATATTCTGGGGCCTGCTGGAGTTTAACACGC